>JAVLUX010000017.1:43543641-44143641 GCA_032164185.1 Moxostoma hubbsi | reverse complement strand
AATCGAACCACCAACCCTGCGATTAGTGGCCGACCCGCTCTACCTTAAAGTTATAACTTTGATTTCATAATGACATAATTGCCAGTAAAACCTGCAATTTTACTCATGCAGCACAGAGATTTTGTACTGTAGATATGTACTGTATAATGTTTACATCATGTGGCTATATGTTTAAATTGTGTATTTATCTACTTTTTTAATCCACATTTTCTCCCCAACTTGGAATGCCCAAATAGGTCCTCGTGGTGGCACGGTTACTCACCTCAATCCGGGTGGCGGAGGTCGAGTAAACTCCACTCTAATACTTAGCGTAGCAGAAACCCAAATGAATTGATTAGAAGTGTCAAACTAGCCAAACTGATCCTCTTTCCTTTATTTACTAGCAATAGTACATGTTTAATGTAATTTTGTTGACTTACAATATTAAATAGTGAATAACCAGCAGGGCCGTTTACAAATTGTAAACTGGATATTTTAATAGGAAATTGGCCCAGAGCAATTTACAGTCAGGCCGTTTCTGAGCATATGGGGCCCCTAAGCCAGGGCTGGATTACCAACTGGGCCAATGGGGCCTTGACTGCCCGGGGGGGGCCCTGGGCTTAAAAGGTTGCATGATCCAGTTTGGCGATCCCCCCCACTCAAAAACCAATCAGCAATGAAAACAACCCCCCCAACAACTTTTGGGAATGAAAACGAAAACACCCCCCAACCAACAACTTGTGGAGGGGGGCCCTTGACGAGAACTGAACTCGGGGCCTTTGCAAGTCACAATCCGTCCCTGCATTACCAAGCAAAATCCTACTTGGAGGACCCCACAATCCCCCTCCAAAAATGACTGTGTAACAAGGTTAAAATGGGAAAGGAGGCGGCGGGAACCGGCTGAACAGTCAAACTAATATTTGCATTTAAACTTAAACAAAAAGACACAAACGTAAACACACACATGGCAGCTGCGTGTGACTCTCTCTCGAACTGCCACGTCCCGCTGCACTTATCCCTCTCCTCGGCTGATTAGTCCTATTGGAGGCCGGGCGTGCGAACTCTCAGCCCGGCCCGGCCCGGCCCGGCCCGGCCCTCCTCCTCGTCACAGACTAATTGTCAAATTTTCATTTGCTCTGTAATTGCTATTTGAATAAAGCAGCACATTGTGCAGAATTAATGTGTAACCTGTCTTCACCACAGTTGCACATTTCACACTAACGATCTTGCTCAAAAACACACAAGCCCCCCTATAAAAGAGCCAACATTTCCAACACAACACCACTGTTGTCTGCAAACTGCTTGTTACTTCTTCAAGACGTGACCCGTTCACCACTGCCTGACACAGGCTAACCAACCCGTATCCTGAAGAACCATTCCCTGGCCTCGTCTGCAGGCGCTGTAATCTTTTAGCCTTGCGGCTGTGACATTTCAGTCATGCTAAATGTTGTTGTGTTTCTCTCATTCTGAAACCCTCAAAAAGACAATTAATCATGTTCTCTGCCCTACGGCGCTTCGACTGCTGCAGTGCAACAGGGCCATTGCTTATCTTCACCTCCCTGACCACTGTTTGTTTTAAGCATTAGGTTTGCTGCCTTGATGCTTTGAATTCATTGATTAATACTTTTATCCAATTAGTGCTCCCTCATGCAATTAATCAGATAGCCCCCTGTGTAAGCCTCCCGCCGTGGGCTGCAGCGATGCAGACAGATGCTGTGAGCTCATGTTCATGATATATAAACCCCCCTCCTCCACCAAACGCACCTGGCTGCCTTGCACAGAAGACATTGCTCTTGGGCTTAACACATTATCCTGCATTCTTGCTGAGTATAAAGTTGCCGCCGTGAGAAATGCTTCTCAGGTAGATCACCTAAATGAAAGTGTATTTTCATGCTGTGGTCTTTTAGAATACAAGAGAAAATCAAAGCATTCGCAATGACTTTAATAACATTTTGAGCATCATAAACAACAAATTCACTGTGGCACATATGACATTTTGCATTCGTTTAACAAGAACATGAAGCCGAAGATCAATACAGTTGAAAATGTGTTTCACTATTGATTATTGCAACTTGATTATCATGACTTTGTACAATTCAGCTGATTCTGCTCGAGCTATTTGTTGTTTATTCTTTACCTATTGCAATACTTGAAATGAAAATGAAATGAAAATGTCCCTGTTTACTTAATACATCTTCCTATACTCATAGTGCATGATTCATCGGTAATAAAATAAATAAATATATAATTATTTGTATTTCTCACGATTCATCGGATTTAAAATGAATAAATAAATAAATATTCGTATTGTTCATGATGCATCGGTAATAAAATAAATAAAAAATTATTTGTATTTCTCAAGACTCATCGGACATAAAATGAATAAATAAATATTTTTATTGTTCATGATGCATCAGTAATAAAATAAATAAAAAATTATTTGTATTTCTCATGACTCATCGGACATAAAATGAATAAATAAATAAATATTTGTATTGTTCATGATGCATCGGTAATAAAATAAATAAATAAATAATTATTTGTATTTCTCATGATTCATCGGACATAAAATTAATAAATAAATAAATATTTTAATTGTTCATGATGCATCGGTAATAAAATAAATAAATAAATAATTATTTGTATTTCTCAAGATTCATCCGATATAAAATGAATAAATAAATAAATAAATAAATATTTTTATTATTTATGATGCATCGGCAATAAAATAAATAAATAATTATTTGTATTTCTCATGATTCATCCGATATAAAAATGAATAAATAAATAAATATTTTTATTATTTATGATGCATCGGTAATAAAATAAATAAATAAATAATTATTTGTATTTCTCATGATTCATCAGACATAAAATTAATAAATAAATAAATATTTTAATTGTTCATGATGCATCGGTAATAAAATAAATATATAAATAATTATTTGTATTTCTCAAGATTCATCGGATATAAAATGAAAAATAAATAAATATTTTTATTATTTATGATGCATCGGTAATAAAAAAAATTAATAAATAATTATTTGTATTTCTCATGATTCATCGGACATAAAATGAATAAATAAATAAATAAAAAATAAATATTTTTATTGTTCATGATGCATCGGTAATAAAATGAATAAATAAATAATTATTTGTATTTCTCAAGATTCATCCGATATAAAATGAAAAAATAAATAATTAAATGAATGTTTTTATTATTTATGATTCATCGGATATAAAATAAATAAATATTTATTTGTATTTCTCAAGATTCATCGGATATAAAATAAATAAATATTTTTATTGTTCATGATACATCGGTAATAAAATAAATAAATAAATAATTATTTGTATTTCTCAAGATTCATCGGATATAAAATGAATAAATAAATAAATAAAAAAATAAATATTTTTATTGTTCATGATGCATCGGTAATAAAATAAATAAATAAATATTCTTATTGTTCATAAGTCATTGGTACCAAAATACCAATATATATATATATATATATATATACATACATAAATGTTCTTATTGCTTACTATTTGTCAATAAAACAATACATCAAATTATAAATTATAGTGAAAAAACTCATTATGTCCCGTGATTGCTTACAGGAAGTAATGAGAGGAGAGGTATTTTGTCATATTTGGAAACTAATAGCCTGAGTTTAATATCATTGAAATGTATTTATTTTACTTTTAATGCCAAATCAGCATCAAAGTCTATTTTTTTTCTGATTATTTCTATTTAAACAACATTACAATAAAAAATATAGAAGATCTCTTAATTTGATATTTGATAGAAATGGCCATTTAAATGCTAAAAGAGTAATTAAACACGTGAAAACTTCCCAATCACAGTAATTATCACATGCTAGCGTGTCCTTACAAGATGACACCCAGAGTTTAGACTGAGAAACCCAAATATTTGGGCACACCGCATCAGCCAGCACTCCCAAACACCTGGACACGCATCAATACCTCTAGTGTCATTCCGTGCTTCCATTTGGCTGTGGACTACGAGCTCAAGAGAGACGCTATTATGCCCTGGAATGGGGATCCGGTGAGAAGAAGCCCCTTTCCAAAACTCTGTTTTCTTGGCAAAGTGGAGCGGCACGTGTTCGAGGGCGGGTGAAAGTGGATTCGATTGGCAGACCGCGGCTGCCGTAATGGATTGAGCATAAAGAGTAAATGCTGCCGAACAATATGCTACCTCTCATTACGCCCCATGTTTGCTTACAGGAAGTAATGAGAGGAGACATATATTGTCATAGCCTCAGAAAAGCCGCTTGGCTAATTATGCTAATTGTAGCCTGCTGCCTACTCCTCGATTCCCTTCCTCTCTGCGCGGTTATTACCGACAGCGAGACAGCGGTCTTTCTACCCAGTTCCATTCTTGTCATCCTTTTCTCCCTATTATTTTCTCGCTCTCTGTCTGTCTGTCTCTCCGCGGGCATCCCATCCTGCCAGCTGTGCAATTACTCAGTCGCTCATGTCACGGGCGACTGGCAGGAATGGATGGGCGCTGACCAATGATGGGCGTTGGAGGGTGGGCAGAGAGGCGAGGACACGGAAGCCCCTGGCAAAGGCATCCAGACAGACAGAGCAGGCGGCCAGCCAGCTGACAGCTGTCCGAAAGCTCCTCGAGGCCCTCACCGGGGGCCGGGGCCGAAGGTGCCAAACATCAGTCAGACCCTCAGATAGGCAACCAGTTATCAACCGAAACGTCAGAGCTGAACGATGAACGATGAACGATGATGATTAAATGCTGATTAATCAATCAAAAATAATCACATATATCAATAATTGCTCAGAAATAGCCTTCAGAGGAATTATAAGACGTTACATTATTGTGGCAGATAAGCAAAGCATTGAATCGACGTTACAAAAAGTGGCTTTAGAAATCACATTGTTAGTTTATTTCTATATCATTGAGCCTATATTTGGCTTACAGTCCTGAGCAGTAGTTAGCTGCGATGGTGCTAAGCAACGAGTGACGCTAAACTTTATTTTAGGTCTCTAGATTTCTATTTCGACAGTGTTGCGCAGGTTGATCCACCTCCTCACAGGTGAGAATAATTTAATTTGGTTTGAAACACATTGCCACTTAATATTTATCTCTAGTTCTCCAACTCCTAATATTGATGCGCTCATAAGAGAGATAACACATCTCTGATTGAGAAACAAGTTGTGTGCTCTGTACTGATTGACTTGAATATTGACAGAGAATGGAAATGCAAATTGATTCAATTGAATACTACTTGGGAAGAGTACTCCTTGGGAATCATTCAAATCTACTGACCTACAGTATCTATTTCAAGATCTTACAGGTAATTATATTAATTATAATGAATCATGTAGCAGGGATGCACTAAAGAAGCTATGCACGTTCTTTCTTGTTAATATGCACTCAATGGAAGAATGGCCACCAGTACTCTTGGAGTGGTGGTGGTGTAGTGGGCTAAAGTAGTAAACTGGTAAGCAGAAGGTTGCTGGTTCGATCCCCACAGTCACCACCATTGTGTCCTTGAGTAAGACACTTAACTCCAGGATGCTCCGGGGGGATTGTCCCTGTAATAAGTGCACTGTAAGTCGCTTGAATGCATGAATGTAAATGTACTCTTAAAAACACCCATGCTCTGGATAGCAATGTAAACACTGATCATTTAATACAACTGTTTTATGCATAGCATATGCAATTCCAAAACATCATATTTATCGATGGATTGCATGGAATTTGCACATTTTTGAAAACCTAAAATGTGAGCAAATTATGAAAAATAAACAATAAAATAACATTTTTAAAACTAATATTTCGTAGTGTACCAAGTTGGAAGGTCCCTTGTATAATTAACAGCATTAGCTAAGTGAAAACATCTTTCCTTTGTAGGCAAACTGGACATTATATCTGAAATACACAGTTAAATTTAATTGATTGTCGTTGATAAGAATCCATTTTAATGACAATGTTAAATGATATAGTCTTAGGCAGGGCTGGACTGGTAATGTGGTGAACTGGGCATTTTCCCTGCACACCACATTTCGCGGCTGACCCACCAGCCCGCTCGGTTCTCCCAATGGCCTGTCCGCCCCTGATCGGCCCCAAAGTGCGTCGGCCGCGAAATGGGCTGCGATGAGCTAAAATGAGCCGCCACGTTATGCAGAATGGACCACAAAATGGCACCACCATTGCAGAAAAGGACAGCGAACACATAACACCCAAAATAAATTCCCAAATAAAACTCTGAATGGACTATGAAAATTGTACTGACAACAAAAATGTTGCGTCAACACCATTGATGACGCTAAACACAATTGGTTCTGATTTTCTTTTTTCTTTGCTATTTATGAAAAAAATGAATTGTGTACAAAAGTAAAAACAATTATTCAAAAATAAAAACAAATATGCATGTGTATAAGAATATGACATGCATTCTTCTCCTTTTTGGAGCTCAAACGTCCTCATTTACTTTCATATGTGGAATAAAATAACAACCAGAATGACCTTCATGTGGGTGAGTAAACGATGATAGAAACTTTTTGCTAATTGAATTTTTTTTGGTTGGGTGAACTATTCCTTTAAGAGTGGCTTCATTACTATGTTAAAGAGAATTACAAGCTCATATCAGTGTGTCCCACTTATGGATTCCTGAGAATGTGGCGGCATTGAATGAGACTTTGTTTTGTTGTAAAGTGTTTTAAACCCATCCAAATGTGGATGAAGCAAGCTTGATGATACGCAAGAAAATGCAACTTATCCCTTTTGCAGTGGAATAAAAACCCCATTGCAAGCCTTTTGTGTTGATCCGTAACAGCGGCTAAATCTGAGCTATTCAACTTTCACAGGCTGCATTGTGTGTAAACAATCTAATCGTGAGCGACTGTCAGCACATACAACACGGACAGCGGTGGAATCTTCGTAAGGAGACACCACAATAAAACGTCCATCTCGGGAAAAGCAGCAGCAGCACCTCATTTAATCGCTTCATCATTAATCTCCATGTGCCATTCCATTCAGGCACTTTTCCATCTCCGAAGGGCATCCCTGCTTCCCTGTCACCAATCCTCACCAGCTGCACTTTCCTACAATGCAGTTAGGGATAGGAATTTAAGTAATTTAAGGATTAGGATTCCGATTCCTCTTAACGATTCCAATTTATAAAGATAATTTTAAGGTTTATGCATAAAGTAATATAAATAAGCAAGTTACTGCCCTCAGTCACCGGTTGCCACATGAAAAGATCAAAGCAGATTTCAACAGAACACATGCAACAAATTAGAAATAAATGTAATTAAATTACAGTCAAAAGATGTGTTTATACAGAAGCTTTAATACGCAACAGAAGCAGAGTGAATGCAATCCAATTATTGGGACTAATTATTTATTACATTAAAAATATAAATAAATAAAACAACAACAAAGGAATAGCTCCCAACAAAATGAAAATTCTTTCTGTCTGGATGGATATGACAGACAGACAGATAGACAGACAGACAGACAGACAGATAGATAGATAGAATAAAGACAGATAGATAGATAGACAGACAGATAGATAGACAGATAGATAGATAGAATACAGACAGATAGATAGATAGATAGACAGATAGATAGATAGACAGACAGACAGACAGATAGATAGAATACAGACAGACATATATAGAATACAGACAGACAGACAGATAGAATACAGACAGACAGATAGATAGATAGATAGATAGATAGATAGATAGATAGATAGATAGATAGAATACAAACAGATAGATAGATAGACAGACAGATAGACAGACAGATAGATAGAATACAGACAGATAGATAGATAGAATACAGACAGATAGATAGATAGATAGATAGATAGATAGATAGATAGATAGATAGATAGATAGATAGACAAACAGACAGACAGATAGATAGATAGATAGATAGATAGAATACAAACAGATAGATAGATAGACAGACAGATAGACAGACAGATATATAGAATACAGACAGACAGATAGATAGAATACAGACAGATAGATAGATAGATAGATAGATAGACAAACAGACAGACAGATAGATAGATAGATAGATAGATAGATAGATAGATAGATAGATAGATAGATAGATAGATAGATAGATAGATAGATAGATAGATAGAATACAGATAGATAGATAGAATACAGACAGATAGATAGATAGATAGATAGACAAACAGACAGACAGATAGACAGATAGATAGATAGATAGATAGATAGATAGATAGATAGAATACAAATAGATAGGTAGATAGATAGATAGAATACAGAAAGACAGACAGATAGATAGAATACAGAGAGACAGACAGATAGATAGATAGATAGATAGATAGATAGATAGATAGATAGATAGATAGATAGATAGAATACAGATAGATAGATAGAATACAGATAGATAGATAGATAGATAGATAGAATACAGAGAGACAGACAGATAGATAGATAGATAGACAGATAGATAGATAGATAGATAGATAGATAGATAGATAGAATACAGACAGACAGACAGATAGATAGAATACAGATAGATAGATAGATAGATAGAATACAGATAGATAGATAGATAGAATACAGACAGACAGATAGATAGATAGATAGAATATAGATAGACAGACAGATAGATATATAGAATACAGACAGATAGATAGATAGATAGATAGATAGATAGATAGATAGATAGATAGACAGATAGATAGATAGATATAATATAGATAGACAGACAGACAGACTGACAGATAGATATATAGAATACAGACAGACAGACAGACAGACAGATAGATAGATAGATAGATAGATAGATAGATAGATAGATAGATAGATAGATAGATAGATAGATAGATAGATAGATAGATAGATAGATAGATAGATAGATGCCTCTGTCAATAAGGCGATCGGCTGTACGGCAGGACTACATCTGCCATTCTGTATTTAGATTCCTCCCAGTCTCATATAGTCATCCATCTCCCCTCATAATGTCTCTGATAAGAAGCAGTTCTCGGTTGCCAACCCTAAATGCAGTTCATTTTCAATATGTCAACCACACAGCTGGAACATCTCCTTGCTGCAGACACCCTGCTGAGGCGAGCAGCGAGCCATACAATTCCCATTAGTCCAAGCTGCGGTCACTGAGGGTTGAGCTCTGAGCCCGACTCAACTCACCCTTAGTTGATCAACTGTGACTCAGGACCAGGTAGGGGAAAATAACCTCACCTCAGAGACAGTCGACTAGACAAATGCACCTAACTTAAATTGGGTGCTGGGAGATGCAGGTCCACTTGTTTCAACAAAGCAGGGAAAATAAGTCAGAAAGGCCAAGAAATGCTCTGGTGAACAGTGAAAACCCACTTGTTGTGACCGCAAGAGTCAGCATTCTTGAGGACAGATGAAGTTCTTTCTTTAAAAATAGCATCTGATCTGATCAAATTACACTGACAACCACCAATAGAACTTGTAAACACTGTAAGGGGCTGTTCAGGCCAAACCCAAAAACAAAAAACAAGACAGAATGCAGGCGTCTTTTAAAAGTTGACTTTGTTTTCAACCTGACAGTGTCTAAAAAATGCACCACTCTTGCATGAGATGCTGAAAAACCAACAACATGCAGCACAAAGAGTCAGAGATGTCAGTCTAGAGTATGTTTACTTAGAAAAACAATTGAAAAAATGCAAGGACAGACCCAAAATGCATTCAGTGTGAATGGTCCCAAACTGTGTCGAAAACATTTGACTGAAAAACATGGCAATCCTGGGCGTCTTAAAAACAGCAAGATGGTAAATGGTCTGCACTTATATAGCACCTTTTTCAACAACAACAACAAAGCTAGGTGCAGTGTAACAAACAGAAAAGACAAGTTTTTAAAAACTGAGCAACGGTGCAAGAGTCAAAGACGTCCGTCTAGCGCATGTTTACAAAGGATGCACAAAGGGTTCGGTGTGAGCGGTCCCTAATTGAGTCAAAGGCATAGTGATAAAGACAGCCTGGTCTCACGAACATTTCGTGATGTACATAAAATGAAATTGCGTCCCTTATTCCATGTTTGGCTGCCGTATGTCTCCTAGTAAACTGTCCAGTGGGTGGCGCCATAAGCGAGTGAAATCAGGTGAGGTTTAAGGTGAATATTAGCTGGAGGTTTTACTGAGTAAAACGTACTTCCCTAACCTAAAACTTACACCTAAACCCAACCAATAGTGATCAAATCAAATGAGAGGTGAACAAAACAGACATCTTTACCCTAAACCAACAGATAAACCTAACCGATAGTGTCCAATAACAAAATACCACGAAAGATAATCATATTGGAATAAGTGTGTAAATGTAGGTGAGTCTGTAATACAAGTGTTAAAATGTATCGTTTTTCAAATTATGTGTCAGATTTTTGGTGTTTTATGTCATAAAATAGCAGTGTGTGATTAATAAAAGACGCAGTTGTTGTAGCGCCATCTAGTGTACATTTCACCAGGAAACTGCAACGAGATGTCAAATTTGGCACATAAAATTCAGTTTGCATAAACATTGTTATGGTAACGTTCATTCTATGAGACTAGGTTGAACAAAGAGCAGCATTTGGCTTATTTTTAAATGATCATAATAGATACTATAATATGACTTCAGACTGCCGCAAAAAAGGGCATAATATGTTGGTGAAGCAGGTCTCTGTTCCAACCCCAGTCATTCACACAACTCAACAGCAAGTCAGATACTGTGAACTATAAAGTCCCCAGGTGTTATTTCTTCCATCAAGCATTTTTAGGCCCGGCAAACATTTTGACAGGCACGGCCCAATTCTCACAAGCCCTCTGGGATCTCCAGAGGTACACGGAGATAGCTTGCAACCGCAAACCCCACAACACCTCAGGAGGAAGAGCGAGAGACAGAAAAATGTTTGGATATTATGATGTATCAGTCAAAAAAAAGGAACTAGGTTGCAAAAGCAAAAGAGGCGACACAGCCCGGGTGTTGGCCGATGCTGACTTTTAGTGCTGTAGAGTAATAAGAAACATCATGCGGATTGGAGTCTTTAATTTCCGAGTCTCCAGGGACGCATGTTGAAATTGGGAAAAACCCAAAAAACAGTACAGAACGCAATAAACAGCAGCATCGCTTGAGTACAAACCAAACATCTGACTCAGTGTATATGTCCATGCATGTTAAAAAACAAAAGCAAACAAAATCATGGTAACGTTTTTTATACTTCTATAGTACTAATTTTTAAACAAGTGCCTAGCAACCACCAAGAGCACCCTAGCAACCACTTACCAACTGCCTAGCAACACCATAACAACTTCAAAGCAGCATGCTAAACTCAGAACACCCTCAGGACATCCTCAACACACAGCAATCCCATTCATTCAGATTTCGTTTGCGGTAGGAAATTGTGGCATTTCTGATGTGAGATGTATCTGACATCGCTAATGCTGTAACTCACAATGCAATTCCCTCAATTTGAGATAATACTGTAGCATACTACTTACTTAAAATTGGGCAGTAAACAATTTCTACTGTGTATATTAGCCGGTCAAACACACACATTTGCATATACACAGATGAAAACATCAGTTATATAGATGGTCGATGCAGCCAGTTTAAATAGTCCCATCATAACGCTATTGTTCAAACGAACTCTAGAGTGCTGTCAAATACAACTCCTCACATGCCCACAAAATGACTTTTCATCACATTTGCAGTAAAATCATTCAGTCAGTGAACTGGATAATGAATGCATTGCAAATAGGGTTGCAAATGTCCTTGTTTGACAGTGGTTAATGTTAATAGATAGAATACAAGATTATTCTTTCATCTAAAGCACACAGAGTTACATATGTTAAACACAGATGTGGATTAACTGTCACGTTTATTTATTGATTGATTTTTTCATGAAACATAAACACAGTCGAAGAACGAATACTTAAAAGCAGATGCTCCTGATTAAAACGAGCCCAAATACAACACACTCTAATCTTATTTACATTAAATAATCCTGCTCGCGAGCAGTTTTGGTTTTACGGACCTGTTGCTTTGACAGCAACTCTGAGATGTTCTTTGACGAACGTAACAATCCAGAATCGGGTCAAATCATCAACAATGTAACAATATAACTCAGTAATCAATATCCGAAGTATACACCCCAGGTGCAACTTTATTTCGGCATAACACAGTATTTGGTTTGCATTAGTGCTGCACAGTTAATCGAAATAAAATCGAAATCACGATATGAACTTGTATGATTATTAAGCCACAAAGGGCTGAGATTTAATTAAATATATATATATATACACACTCACATAAAGGATTATTAGGAACACCTGTTCAATTTCTCATTAATGCAATTATCTAATCAACCAATCACATGGCAGTTGCTTCAATGCATTTAGGGGTGTGGTCATGGTCAAGACAATCTCCTGAACTCCAAACTGAATGTCAGAATGGGAAAGAAAGGTGATTTAAGCAATTTTGAGCGTGGCATGGTTGTTGGTGCCAGACGGGCCGGTCTGAGTATTTCACAATCTGCTCAGTTACTGGGATTTTCATGCACAACCATTTCTAGGGTTTACAAAGAATGGTGTGAAAAGGGAAAAACATCCAGTATGCGGCAGTCCTGTGGGCGAAAATGCCTTGTTGATGCTAGAGGTCAGAGGAGAATGGGCTGACTGATTCAAGCTGATAGAAGAGCAACTTTGACTGAAATAACCACTCGTTACAACCGAGGTATGCAGCAAAGCATTTGTGAAGCCACAACACGCACAACCTTGAGGCGGATGGGCTACAACAGCAGAAGACCCCACCGAGTACCACTCATCTCCACTACAAATAGGAAAAAGAGGCTACAATTTGCAAGAGCTCAACAAAATTGGACAGTTGAAGACTGGAAAAATGTTGCCTGGTCTGATGAGTCTCGATTTCTGTTGAGACATTCAGATGGTAGAGTCAGAATTTGGCATAAACAGAATGAGAACATGGATCCATCATGCCTTGTTACCACTGTGCAGGCTGGTGGTGGTGGTGTAATAGTGTGGGGGATGTTTTCTTGGCACACTTTAGGCCCCTTAGTGCCAATTGGGCATCGTTTAAATGCCACGGCCTACCTGAGCATTGTTTCTGACCATGTCCATCCCTTTATGGCCACCATGTACCCATCCTCTGATGGCTACTTCCAGCAGGATAATGCACCATGTCACAAAGCTCGAATCATTTCAAATTGGTTTCTTGAACATGACAATGAGTTCACTGTACTAAAATGGCCCCCACAGTCACCAGATCTCAACCCAATAGAGCATCTTTGGGATGTGGTGGAACGGGAGCTTCGTGCCCTGGATGTGCATCCCACAAATCTCCATCAACTGCAAGATGCTATCCTATCAATATGGGCCAACATTTCTAAAGAATGCTTTCAGCACCTTGTTGAATCAATGCCACGTAGAATTAAGGCAGTTCTGAAGGCGAAAGGGGGTCAAACACAGTATTAGTATGGTGTTCCTAATAATGCTTTAGGTGAGTGTATATATATATATAAATAAATAGTCTGTTCACACTGCTCGCTTCAAAGTTTATGTGTGATGTGCTGTCCTGTCTGTATTATTACAGTGTTTTTTTTTGTGTTTTCAGAGCGGTTCTGTGCTTCTTCACAGCTCCATCTCGTGCTCAGAGCAACAAATGTGGTCCGAGTTTCATTTTATTTGCTTCGCTTATGTGCCTTGAGCACTCATTACGTCTATCGCAAGAATACCATTGGTCGATTTTGATCACGGGCCAAAAGGGAAAGAGGATAGAGATAGAAATGACAAAATAGCTTTTTATTTCCTCGCTTCTGCAGGCGCGTGTCTTCCGAGAGTGCTCGTAATAATGCAGAATGATCCTGAATGGACAAATACACTTCAAAATTCTGCCAAAATGCCAATATTGGCAAGGTATTAACGGAAACACTGTCAGTTGTGTCAAGTGAACGTAAACAGTGGGACAATTAAGCTGATTTGTATCAAACTGTCGGACTCGTAGAATAAATTTAACTAACACGTTAATTTAGTGCGATTAATTCAATTAAAAATAACGTGTTATAAAATCTCAGCAAATTTCGCAGCAAATAATGATGTATGCGATTAATCGGCATGCCATCTAATTAATCCAATTAAATTTTTTAATTGACTGACAGTCAATACTACACTAAATGTAACATGATAGACCTGCCGCGGTCTAGTACATATATATATATATATATATTAGTATAGTGTATAACTATTGCCCCAGTATCTACACAATATCACTTTAAACCTTCTAGGGGTCTTTTGCACAAATTGCTCCACACTTTGAGAGAGATCTCATTCTATAAGAGTAAAAATCTCATCAAATAATGATATGTTAAAAAGAAAAGTTAAAAATCACAGTTGACATTATATCCGGCTCTTTGGTCACACTGGAAAGAAGTTCAGCCTGAGCACATTGCACTGTGGATAACAATATCTCACACAGTGTGCACTGTTGTATACTGCACATGTTGGCAATTGCAGAAGGTTATCCAGTATTCTATGCATACTGAAAATGTCCATACTGTGCACAGTACATGCACTATATACTGCAGTATGCTATTCTGAACATAGACAGACAAATGCATCCCATTCTGCATCAGTCAGTCTTAGTATGTAGTACACACACACACACACAAACAAGCACATACACACACACACTGTGCTACACACACCAGCTCCTCAAATCACAGCCCTGAACATTGCAAGCTGCCAACCTGCTGCTACAATGACAGAGTATTCTGTGCACACAGAAGCTTCTCCACACCGTGAGTGCGCTGTACTGCTATTACTGCTATTGAGCACTGTCATTATTACCTTCATAAACAGTATTAAAGCCACAAAGGCGTCATAAGGCCACCTGCTGAGAGCTGGAATGTCACCTCCAGCACACAGGATTTGAATTCTGTGCCAGTCTGATAGAGTGAGTGATGTGAGGATGCGCTGGGAAAGAGTGTAAAGGCCCAGACATACTCTACACAAGTGTGAGAACGCGTAACACAACGCAAGTACATGCTGCATTCTCAGCGTTGCCACTAGGGGTGCTAGAGCGGATTTTCTTCTTTTGGATGCGAGCAGCAATTTCAGTTGAATCTTTTCAAAAATGATATACAGCTTTTTTGTCCCGAGTCTATTCAAATTAACTTGTTGTTTTATTTTTCCATGTCTCTCCCCACTCCTCAGCTATCAACTCATCTAACACAGCCGGATTCATGGTCACACCTAAAACAAATCTATTGCCCCCTTGTGGTCTGAGATTTGTAACCGCCAGAACAACGCAGGAGCGCAAGTAATGTATGTACGACGGGACCACGTGTTGGCCAAGCGCTCGCGCCTGTGTTTGAGTACTTGGATGAAGTACGTTTCTGCCAGTTCTAGTGAAGGATGGATTTATATATGTGCCAAAATTCTGTGCGCACAAAATCGTGCAAGATGATACCTTGAGTGCATTTAAAGGTATTTTGTACACACGTGGACTCACACGCTCTCTCTCCTGTTACCCACTCTGCATGCGCTCACAGCTTTGACCGCTTGCTTGCTCAACAAGTTTACAGCATTATAAAGTGCCAGGATTTCAGCCAATCAGAGATGAGGTGGTAAATGTTTATTGGCTGGCTAGGCCACATATCATACTGCTAATCAAAACAGGAGGAAGAGGAGAAGGGGATAGTTTGCTTTCAAGAAAGGAAATGTGTAACACACTATGACCACACAAAAGCATTTCTTTTGTTGACTTTTTTAGTTTTTATTTAACCTTAAAATATAAAGTAGTCAAAAAATAGAAAGAACCCTTAGCATTGCATGACCACAGGCCAGGGACGTATTTTAAACATATTAACACAACTCTGACTTCCTTACCAATTTATTTAAATTCCCTCACACTCACGCAATTGTTTCATACTCAACAGATTTCTACAGTATAACGTCCAAATTACACATTTAGATGGAGTTTGTTTTAAGCCTACTACCCTCCGTCTGTTTGCATCTGTAGAAATCTTCTAAATTAACCAAAACAAGCTAATCCTGCATATGTAAACATAACATTTTTAGGGAAAATACTCATGATGTAAGTCATTAAGTGGGGAAGTTCTGTGGTGATATGCTTTAGTTATTTTCTTTATCCTATTCACCTGCAGTGCCTTGTCAAATGTATGCAAATTAGCGCATTTTAATTAGTTAACACCTAATTTGCATATCAATGTGGCGATTGTGATGACCTTATTAGACTGTATTCACCTGTAGAGTCTCCATTAAGTACAGTACATTAGCCTGTATGGCCATGATATATTGCCTTAGCTAAACTTTTGCTAATTTATTACATTAGCTAGTAGCTCATGAGTCATGCATGTTAGGAAGATACAAGTTAACTATATTTTACTTGTAGCTAATTAGCTGTAAATTCAAGGCACTGGTAGCTTAGTCTTTTGTTCATCACCACTCATCTCCTCACAAGCCGAGAAAAACACAACTGGGGGGGGGGGGGGGGGTTCCTGTCTGTCTGTCTGTCTGTCTGTCTGCGTGTCTGATGTGCCACAGAGAGAGAGAGAGAGAGAGAGAGAGAGGGAGGGACTCGACAACTCGACAAAGTCCCATCTCCGACCTGATATGACACCCAAAAATGAAAATTATGTCATTATTTACTCACCCTCATGACATCCCAGGTGTGTATGATTCTCTTTCTTCAGCAGAACACATTTGGGAAAAACAGAAAAATATCTCAGCTCAGTCGGTCCTTAAAATGCAAGTGGATGGTGACCAGAACTTTAAAGCACCAAAAATCACAGACAGTCAGCGTAAAAGTCATCTATACAAATCCATTGGTTAAATTAATGTATTCTAAAGTGACAAAATAACTTTTGCTGTGAAAAAAGATCAATATCTAAGTACTTTTTAACTACAATCCATTACTTCCTATCAGCAGCAGTATGCGCATGTGACGTAATCACACACGATGATTTATAGTTAAAAAGTACTTAAATGTTGATATTTACTGCATTAAAAGTGACCTTATCATTTTAGAAGACATGCATATAACCACTGGAGTCATGTGGATGATGTTTATGCTGACTGTCTGTGATTTTTGGTGCTTCAAAGTTCTGGTCACCATCCACTTGCATTTTAAGGACCAACTGAGCTGAGATATTTTTCTATTTTCCTTCAAATTTGTTCGGCTAAAGAAAGTAAGTCATACACACCTGGGATATCACGAGGGTGAATAAATGATGAGTGAATTTTTGGGTGAACTATCCCTTTAACTGAATTGGAAAATAGTGATAAACAGCAGGAATTAGCTGTATATTTAGGCAAAGTCCCTTTAAGAATCATTATTGTAAACTAGTTCATTTACACGAGCCTTCCGAAAGACTCACTGAAATGAGCCTTATTTCCCAATGCTAAATATAAGTTAATCATATATTTGAACATTATTTTGTGATGCTACAGCACTTCTCGTTAGGTTTTACTTTAACGGATAATGTACACATTACACGCATGAAGTAACAGGGCAAGAAAGGATGATCGAGAACTTTAAAGTGGACCTCACAGAGGAGAGGATAATTACAGGGCTCGTGACAGCGTCTGTGCCACCTCTTTTCATTTTTCTTAATTACCGGGCGACTATTCCTTCTCCTCCACTTCATTAGGTCTTTTGTTGAGCAGTTAGTGATGTCAGAGCGAAGATGGAGGGATGGAGCGGTTTAGAAAATACAATAAAAGGAAAGAGAGAGTTTTGTGGGACTCAATGAACTCAGAGTGACTTATGGGAGGGCAGAGCTATACACAGAGAGGGAAATCATCACAAAAAGAGCGAAAATGAGATGAAAGAATGTAGGAAGCAGAAAACGAAATCTAGAGGAGCTTTTTAAAGAATACTCCCCGAGGACAAATTCGACTTTCTCAGACGAACTTTGTGATTTTAATACTGTTTGAATCAAACACGACACAACTTCAGTAAAAACGACGGAGCAAATAACCTACTGTTTTTTGGCTAACTTGGGTGTCCTCTGAGAAATCAACTTGCATCTGGACTGGAATGTTTGTGATTGTGGTTTATATCATTATTATTATTTTTCACAACACTTCATATATTATATTACACATTCATAGTTATATCATAGAGTATAATGCACTATAACACCAGCAATATCCAATTTTATCTGCAGAAGTTATAATGTATTATATACATTTGTTATATATATATATATATATATATATATATATATATATAAGTAATATCACATGAGGAAGAGTGCGATATGGCCCTATATCAGCACTGCTGTGATTCGGCCGCAGGTCGAGTGTCGTAGGTAATTACAGCAGTGCTGATATAAGGCCATATAGCACGATTGCGAGTGTGATATTGTTATATACAACAGTTCAATGAATAAGTACATTTTTAAAAACTATGAAAAACTGAGTATGGTCATAAAAACGCATTTGTGCTGGAACTACTTTATTACGTTACGGATCAGAATCTGCCGTTGCTGGTTCAAACCAAATGATGCGTCCAAACCTCCATTAGTAGTTCAAAAATGTCCCTTCAGAAATAGTATCACGGCTTGTGCTGTTTCTAACAATTTATTGGATTAACAAGGATAGATGGCTGGATGTGTGTGTGTGTGTGTGTGTGTGTGTGTGTGTGTGAGAGAGAGAGAGAGAGAGATGGAGCATGTGTGATCACCTTTTGCCACACCCAATCAGAGATGCTGTCAGCTTTCTCAGTGTAATATAGACGTCCAAGCGGGGGTATTTCTCCCTATTTCGCGGTAGCCAATGCGCAAGAGTCATTCCCTATATAAACAGCGATGTCCTCCGCCATTTTAAACAGTATGTATCCAATGTGGAAACTCCGATAAATGGTAAACACTTGAGTTCTGTAATCAATCAGTCTGTTGTGTCTCTCAGCTGCAATGAGCCTTAATCCTGAAGTTGTCTGTTTAAAGCTGTTTAAAGCCATTTCCCAGCTTTGGTAATGTATTAGTAATATGAGCGATCATGGAGTTCTATGTAAACAATGACTAACGGATTCACTTCACGAACTGGCTCATATTACACACAAAAATGATCTTTTGCCACCACCTGCTGGCTAACATATGTATTTAAAAAATAAAGACAGTAACTCTTAACAGATACACTTTAGTTTAGAACAACATGAACATGGAGAGATACACACAGAGTGAAGCATCCAGTGCTCATGGAACGTCTCTCGTCCAATCAGAATCGAGGACTGTAAATAACTGTGGTATTTATAACGCGGCAGCTCATTTTAGCTTATCGCGGCCCGTTTCGCGGCCGACTAACCGGCCAGCTCGGTTCTCCCGATGGCCAGTCCAACCCTGATGAACTCAGTTTCCAAGTGAAATGTCCACAGAGGGGTGCCAAAGCGAGTTATTGTTTGTTGTAAATACAGTCAACAAGAGTCCATATTTTATTAAGCAAACACCCTAACCCATATACCCCAACACTAAGAGTCAAAATGTAATACTTTTGTGAATCAGTCAAAAGTTTGGACCACATTCCTTACTATGACTAATTTCCACATTATTGGATGACAGTAAAGGCACCAAAACTACCAAATAACACAAATGGAAGTATTAATAGTATATCTAGTAACAATTATATCAAAAGGGTAGCTTGACTACATTGAATAGCTTGTAATTTGACAAGTTGCACTTTCAAAGTAACGTCCCCAACAGTGGGGACCACAACTTAATTTCGGGTTTGATAGTTTGCAGCTTTTCTCTGAAGTCCTTCAGTTGCTATACTTCTTATCAAAGGAGCAACAGTCTTTCCCAAGCGAGCCTGTTCACATGTCAATCAAATCTGCGCGCGGGAACACAAGAGAGTAGGAAACTGCCACACGTGGGCTTAATGTAAGGGCCGGGCTATGCGAGTGAACTTTGGACATGACAGGCTTCATCTTCAAAGTTTGGGGAGACCCAATAGGCGAGACGGCAACGCGAGATGCTGCTGTAATTGTAACTCAGGAGAGGCTGAGGTTAAGACAGTGAAACATAAATCAGTGGCAATAACTGTATGTAGAGTCATGTTTCAAAATCAGGGCTTTCAAATGGGTGAGCTCCGTTCGCATAGATTGAATGTAGAGACAAAGCCATCAAAGCTATGGTGCATAACCACTGCTATTCAAACGCTGACTGCTACTTAACCCGTGGAAATTATGGTGCACAGATAAATATGAAATGGAGACAAAATAAAGAAGGCCTTTGGCCTTTGTTTTGAATAACACTTGGGCTCTGTTCCAAAACCTTGTGAGCTCCCTTGTTGTCTTCATCCTACATAGGCAGCATAAGCATTCTAACCCATCTGTTATGCATAAGAACATTCTGCATAGGCAACACACAAGTGAAGAGCACAGAAGACTCGACTCACAATTGATTTCAGTAGAGTTCGGTACAGGGCTGGACTGGGAAGAGAAATCGGCCCGGGATTTTACATGGCAACTGGCCCAACTTTAGGTGGGTGGGGGGTGTTCGCTGTCCTTTTCTGCACATCGTGACGCCGTTTTGTGGTCCATTCTGCTTATCGCGGCCCATTTGGCACATTTTCCATTCTCCCGATGGACATTCCACCCCTGATTGGCCCAAAAGTGCATCGGCCCACCGGGAAAATGCCCGGTATGCCAGATTACCAGTCCAGCCCTTGTTTGGTATAAGCTTGTTGCTAAGCTTGATACAATGCTCTGCTAAGTAAAATTACACAAAGCACACAAACAATTGGTTAAAATAGTCAGCTTTAAAATAGATTGAACTATTTTATTCCAATACTTTTTGATATTGCGTGAAATATATGGAGTACAATGGGGTACTTTTGGCATCTAGCAGTAGCGTCTCGTTGCTAAAGCTAACCAAACATTGATCCAGTGTTGATAATATATTATTTTTGCGTTCTCATTTGCTCTAACGACTAACTATATGCTGCTTTGAGCCACTTAAATACAAATAAATCTGAATTGAAAGGTGCAGTTTACATCCACGTGCCAACCAACTTGAGCGCTAAAGCTAACAAAAAAACACCTGGTTAAAAACATACGGCAAGAGTTGAGAAAGAGTTATACAGAGCTTTGTTGTTTGAGGGTATTTTTAAGTCCATAAGCCATCTGTCAGCTTCAGTGACCAAGAATTGTGCCTTTAAGGGCTGAAAAACACCCCACAAGTGCAGACAGCTGCTGGAATGTCAAGAGTGGACTGGGAAGAGAAATCGGCCCGAGATTTTACATAGAAACTGGGCCGAAAGTTGCGTTGGGTGGGGTCACTTCGGCATATTGCGGTGCCGTATTGTGGCCCGTTCTGCATAATGTGGCGGCTCATGTCAGCTAATTCCCTGTTCTCCCAAAGGCCAGTCCACCCTGATCGGCCCCAAAGTGCTTCGGCCCACCGGGAAAATGCCCGGTATGCCAGATTACCAATCCAGCCTGTTTCCATGGTTATGATGGCCCTGTCTTGTCCATTACACACTGATACGTGGGTGTGTGTGTGTGTATACGGTTCATGTCTAGCTGCCTCCCCGTCTCATTATATTAATCTTTACCTGGTCAAGGTCAGGCGCATTACAACAACAGCGGCACAGCTGAAAGATTACGCGAGGGCGCTAATTTAATTTAAACTTGACGTGCTTTCGCAACCACGCACAGACAGATGTTCCACACCATATTACAATCTGAAATGCGATCACAGGACACCATTAACATGCGAGCGTGTAAGATTGCCAAGTGCAAACAATTAGCAGTGCTCTAAAGATACGTGAAGGGAACTCAAAGGTGCCGATTAGCACGATTACACATGCACAAAATCACCTTTCCTTTCTCACGGACGTCGGTTTGGAGAAACAGCAAGACAATTGTGCGTAAACAGTGGATGATGCTACAATAATGCAAGTGGACATACTGACACATTCGGCGGTACTTTTATACACCCTCATTATTTCATTTGTTGATGTTTCATGCATGCTAGGAAACGCTTTTAGATAAAACTACAGCTGCAACAATTGAAAGTCACTTTTCATAAGTCATTCATGGCTTTAAGAAAACAAAAAGTGCTGATTCAAGAGACAACAGCACTGTGCATTGAATATATTACTTAGATATAAACACAGCACTAAAAGAAGTATTTCAATATGATGCTGGTGCTGTAAATCGTGTCTTATACAAGTTTGTATACTCTTCAAATTAACTCAATGGATACCACTAATGCCTAGGAAACAATGCATGCAAAAAACACAAACTGTCCCATCTAAGGAGGTGCATAAGTCCTGGAGACAGCTATCTGTTAGCATACCCATGAACCTCAACGCACCATGTACTCAGACCATTAATTTAGTCAAAATAAACGTCTACTTTTGAATGATCGTCAATGAAGACTAGATGCATTTTGGCAGTACATGGGGTACTTTTGGCATCAAGCAGTAGCATCTCGTGGCTAATGCTAATCAAACATTGATCCAGTGTTGATTTCAACACCCTAACCTAACTCAGAAAATGCAACAAGTGAACTGTGTTTGATTCAGACGATGTTCAGGATATGTATATGTCAATCAGACGGCCACTTCTTGAGCATCACAATAGTTAAAAGTCAATATTTGGGAGTTTTATGCGAAACTTAGCACCCATTTACAACAGATCAATGGTTTAGTTTTTGTTTTTCAAAGTTAAGTTTTTATTATAGCTAACAAGAAAACTTTTTCACTTCTAGTTGTCATCTTTGTATTCGATTTAGCTAAAGATTGGCTAACAACCATGCACAATAGAACAAATCTCCCCAGTTCTTTGCCTTGTGTTTGTGTCCCGGGTGATACATACATCTGAGAGAGCGTGCCACAGTGTGGATGCATCCAACACCAGATGCAAAGCAGCACTAGATCACACGCTGCAAAATAAAACAAATGATTGTTTGTAATGATGTGTCCAAACCTGCAGCAGAGACCCTACTGGGAAGGGAAAAAGAGCGAGCGAGGGAGGTGCTGGAATACTGGTTTCCTTGCATTCACATCTACAGTGCCGTGGCTATGACCATTTATCATGGTGCAATGAGAGCAGTGTGTACCCTACTGCTGGTCTCATTAGAGCTCCCTGCCCCAGAACTTTGTTTTAAGTTATACTGCAACCAAAGCCTACAGAAGTTTCATTAAATTAAAAAGCATCAACACTTTTAAAGTCTCCATATTCATGACTTATTTAAAATGGTTCTCATTTTGTTTGCAGAAGCCACTTGCTCTGTAGTCGGTGTTAAAATCACTGCTTGGTAACAAAAATGTATTTCAATGATAAATTAATGCTATTGCATGCAAATTTGAGAATAATCCACCAATGTAAATGAATGTTCATCAACCGCCTCGAATTCTGTTGATATTTACTGTCTAACATCTCCTTTGGTGTTCCACAATAGAACTCTATTCACAGGGATTTAGTAAATGATACATTAAATGTTATTTTACGAATTATGGAATGTTCCAGGATCTATACATGTTCTCTTGAGCATATGTGACAATGTTGATTACCAAAGAAAGCTAAATTAGATGTTACATTCAGGCATTTACTATGGAAGAAAATAGGGTTATGTAATAAACGTTAAAATAATGTTTCAAAAGTCACATGACTTTAATATCATGGGCGAATTCAATAAACAGTTTAGCACACTGTATGTTAGCTCAAACACCTGCATCCTATTCACAAACCATCCGCAATCCATCTTAAAGGGACAGTGCCCCCAAAAATGAAATTCTCTCATCATTTACTCACTCTCATGCCATCCCAGATGTGTGTGACTTACTTTCTTCTGCAGAACACAAATGAGGATTTTTAGAAGAATATCTATCTGTAATAGCTCTGGATGTATATACAATGCAAGTGAATGGTGACCAAAACTTTGTAGCTCCAAAAGCACATAAAGGCATCATAAAAGTAATCCATACGACTCCAGTGGTTTAATCCATGTCTTCTAAAGCGCTATGATAGGTGTGGGTGAGAAACAGATCAATATTTAAGTCCTTTTCATATATATATAAATCTCCACTTTAACATTCACTTTTGATTTTTGGTGATCCACTTCATGCATACCCTCACCTACTGGTCAAAAGTGGATATTTATAGTAAAAAAGGACTTAAATATTGATTAAACAACTGGAGTTGTATGGATTACTTTTATGATGCCTTCATGTGCTTTTGGAGCTACAAAGGTTGGTTGGTCACCATTCACTTGCATTGTATGGACCTACAGAGCTGAAATATTCTTCTAAAAATCTTAATTTGTGTTTTGCTGAAGAAAGAAAGTCACACACATCTGGGATGGCATGAGGGCGAGTAAATAATCAGAGAATTTCCATTTTTGGATTTTCAATTTGACCTTTAATCGGGCGCTAAATGCGCTGAAATAGCGCTGCGTCGTGAGTATTTAAATGAAGTTATTTAATCTTTTCCTCCAGTGTAAACGGCTTGAAAAATGTCACATATTTGTTGTGCACAATTAACACTAACATATTATGCCATTTTTATTTGTACATTTATTCATATATTTAACATTTTTATATATTTTTACTGGTAAAAAGACAAAAATATTGATTTTTTATTTTTTTTTCCAATGAAAATGTTCTTATTTACATCTCAAAGTCCAATTAACATGATTTGAATTGTAATAAAATAATACAATATACAACTTATAATAATATGACATAATAACCAATAAGTACTTTACCTCAAAACATTTCATACGGTCTAATTATCCATGACTGTTTGTTTCACGCTCTATTTGTTAATTATTAAACTGTAACGTGCTCTTATATTTCAGAGAAGAGAGCCTAACTCCCCAGAAAATCTAGTACTTGGTTTAGTCTTAGTATCATTCTCATGAGAAACACGGTAATCTTCTGCCCTGATACATTTAAGAGTAAAGAAATCAATTTTAGTCCTGGCATATTTCTGCTGCGACGGCGAGTCTGACAGATTGTAAGAGATGTGACAGGAATACACAGAGTGGCACTTGGCAGCACACAACAGGACTTACAGGTGTGTGTTATAGGCCTGGTAATTACTCTCAGCGCGAGGACTGTGCTAATGCCTTTTGATTCCTCTGGAAATGTGAGCGTAAACATGAGGAAGCTAATGAACGCCTTCCTTAGATTAGATAATAAACACAGGATGAAGAATTGGTATCACTTAAGCTACAACACCGTGTGTTAGTCTCAAATCTAACCTTTAGCATGAAAGCTTGACCGATTATTTTCATTAGCACAGAGAACACACACTTTCCAAGCCGAAATGCTGCAATTGATAAAGGCATTAGGCAACGCTGCCTTGACTATATTGCCGCATGTATAAGTGTTTTGTTTTGTTACAAAAACAAATGAGCAAACAGCTTTTCGAGGTAGAGTGTACTCTATAATTCCTACACAATCTCACAAGTAGGGTGTAACAAAATGTGTATTATAATATGGATCATTTTGCTGGGCACCCATGATTAACCTACACCTTGCCTACTCTGGACGCATAGGGCATGTCACACCGCTAATAAAAAACAGTGCAGTGAACAACCTGCATCATGTCTACTCCGGACGCTAGTGCCGCTGTAATGCGAAAACAACTTACACCAAGACGTCTACTGTAAAGGGAACAATGGAAAGGAGGAGGCGAGAACCGGCTTGACAATATAAATAAGAGTTTAATGAAGAAATAAACCAAAAGACACAAACACACACATAAGACGGACAGCTGCCCATAAACACTCTCTCTCTGTCGCACCACCGTCCGCAGTCGGCCTTTATCCCTTTCGGAGGCTTGATTAGCCTGATACGGGACCGGGTGTGTATCATCACGACCCGGCCCCACCCTCCGCCCTGTCACATCTAATTTGGATGCTAATGGCATGTACCAATGCAAAAAGAAAACCCCCCAACACTGAACAACCTACATTTTGTCTACTCTGACGCTAGCAGTGTGACACAATGTTTAAAAAGCTACACTAAACAACCTACATCATGTTTACTTTGGATGCTAGTGGCATGTCACAATGCAAAAACAAACACACACACAAAAACGCTACACTAAATAACCCATCACACTCTCACAGCGATATCGTCAGGATTCGTACGACTTTTCTCAATTTGGCTAATTCGTATGATATCGTGCGACTGCACGTACGACTTTCACTACTGCCAATGACGTCGCTGGACACTAAACCTACACTAGGTCTACTCTGGATGCTAGCAGTGTGTCACGATGCTAATAAAAGCTGAAGAAACCTACACCATGTCGACTCTGGAAGCAAGTGGGATCCAGCATGCTAAAAAAACACCACACTAAATAAACTACATCATCGCTGAGTTTGGAATTGCATACTACAACCCTGATAGCACACGTACATCACCCAGACGTCTAATCGACGTGTGTGTTTACATCTAAAGGATGCATTTTTTAGGTTGTTTGGTCATCTGCAATACGTCTATAAGGTGTATCCTCTCGGATGACAATAAGACATTCATTAGATGTCTTGTTTAGCAGATGATAATTAGATTGTGATGCTTTCCCAATGCAAATATCTAAAACAGACATCTCGGAGATGTACGTGTGCTATCTGGGCATGCTACTCTCACTGTTTCTGCCATAGACAGATATGGACTACTCTGGACGCTATTGGAGTGCACAACGCTAAAAACACAGCACAGTACAACCTACATCATGTCTACTATGGAGCTTGAGGCGTGTCGAAATGCTAAAAAAAACCCTACACTATACAACCTACACCAAGTCTAGTTTGGACGCAAGCTACGTGTCGCAATGCTTAAAAAAGCACAACACTGCACTGGCTACACTCATCCATAAACGACACATTTGTACAGAATATTCTATTATTTTCACGAATCATGCATCAATATTTTATGAAGGATGACTCAGTTTCTTGGCACTGGTATTTAATATGCAACATGCGCAGTACAACATGCATGTTAGCGGTAAGCATGCTAAAATACACGTGATACAATAGCAACAAAATGCATCCAATCAACTGATGTTGCCAGAGGATAGCCAAATTAGGCAAGTAGCAACATGGTCAGTTTACCTCATCCTTTAACCCATGAAGAAATCTATGCAAGACAGGAAAATACGACGAGGGGCACCCTCAAAAATGATGTTAAAATGGCCACTATGGGTCAATTTGGAGATTTTTTTTACCCCCTGTAAAACTGATTTTACAAACTGATAAAAGATTATATTTGAATGTCCTTGTGCCCTCAAATGTTTTTTTTAGCATCAGTCTTGGTGTCACCCTTCCTCTGATGAATATGTATGATCAAATCACACAAAATGTAAGAAATACATTCCCAAAAATCACATATTACAGACGATTATACTGTCTTGTCAATCAAAGCGCTGTAAGATAATGATTCATCTTAGATGTTCATAACTACAGAACTAAAGAACTGCATTCAATGTAGAGATGACAACAGCCCTTAGGCGTTACCCTCAAATCTTCATAAGCCGGACTTGTATCGTTTGTTAGACACAAATCTCTGCTTTCTTGTTGATATAAACTCCAGCTTATGACGTATGAACTGGTTGGCATGTTGCATAAAAGTGCAAAAGCCATTATACTTCCAAGCCACTAACGCTCCGTATGGTTTGAGCCGTTACACAGCAACAGTATATGACCAGAAGAGATTTGTATAAAGCAGTCATACCAACATTCGTACATAAATATTGAACTGAATGTGTCTATTTATGTAGAAATTGATTTAATGCACAATTAAGTTCTGCTTGAATCTGTGTACATTGAATGATCGCATACTGTACTGTCTGAGATTAATATGTGTGGCAGTTGAAGCTTTAAATTATCTTTTTTAACAAGTCTTACAGATGTCCGAAAGAAACAGACGTAGCATTCGAGTGTCGTTTTGATTACATTTAATCACTGTTATCGCCCTCTCAGCTGCGGCTTGCTCTGGCGCATCAGAAGTAAATAAAGTGAAATGCATGTCTGTCTGTTTGCTCGCAAGAGAGACAGTTTGATCCCCTCTGAGTCAGCTGTGTGAGCTGTACGCTGTATTGCAGACAGTTGACTGACAATCACAAATTAAAGGCAAACATAAGATAACACAAATCACAGCGCTACTGACTCAAGATGTGGGTGAACACCCCCTGCCGAGGTCAATGTGTTCCATCGGATCTGCACCGTGTACGAATACTCATCACCTTTATTTATGTGCATCATAAAGCCAACAAGTGAATAACGCAAACCCATGAGTATTCCCCCTTCTCTTCCAGAAAAGGACAGGAGGCGGGGCTTCTATAATGGCCGATATCACACCGATTGCTGCTCTGTATCTGTTGTGGAAGTCCCAGATACGTTGACGTTGTGTCGTACAATTCCGGGTGCCCACACACCGCTACAACCATTTTCTCGTACATTTTTCCAGATTTCTTCTGATACTACGTCAGTACGTCAGCGACATCCGGACAATCTCAATGCTGATAGGCGTTCGCGACAACGCGTCACGTGGATATTTCGCTCGAGTTGAAAAATGTCAACTTGCACGAACGCGCGAATGAAACGATTTAGCGTTTTCGCTTCATGCCATTCGCTTAATTCGCGCTGCCCGTCGCGATTTCGTGTCTTTGCGTTGACTTTGTATGTAATCATGCTGTGCAAAACGCTTGATTCGCGTTGTATGTGAATGAGCCGTTAGCGCTACGTCGTTACTGTGCGTTCACACACACACACAACACGAATCGAGCGTTTCGCGTGGCACGCTTACATACAAAACCAATGCTTTAGACGCGAATAGGTGCAAATTCGCAAATGAGCGAATGGAGCGGAGCGAAAACGCAAAATGGAGGCTTTTCGTGTGTTCGCGCGAGTGAGAAATTCGCGTGGCGCGTTGTCGCAAAAGCCAATCAGCATTGAGATTGTCCGGAAGTTCCTGGAGAATTTGGTGAAATTCGCCGAGCTGTTTGCACCTCTGGATAATATCATGCACCCAAACATGACGGCAGTCGTTGTGATATCGGCCACGGTTGATGGCGGAAAGAGAAGTTGTCATAGAAGCCCCGCCTCCTGTCTCGCGCGAGCTTTGCGTTGTATGTGAAAACCTCCAATGGTCAAACTCGCGCGAGCAAAGCGAGGTGAAATTTTTATTCGCGTTGTATGTGAACACCTCCAGCAGTCAAACTCGCGCGAGCAAAGCGACGCGAAAATTTTATTTGCGTTGTATGTGAACACCTCCAGCGGTGAAACTCGCACGAGCAAAGCGACGCGAAAATTTTATTCACGTTGTATGTAAACACCTCCAGCGGTCAAACTCGTGTAAGCAAAGCGACGCAAAAATTTTATTTGCGTTGTATGTGAACACCTCCAGCGGTCAAACTCACGTTAGCAAAGCAACGCGAAAATTTTATTTGCATTGTATGTGAACACCTCCAGCGGTCAAACTCGCGTGAGCAAAGCGACACTCAAATTTTATTTGCGTTGTATGTGAACACCTCCAGCGGTCAAACTCGCGCGAGCAAAGCGACGCAAAAATTTTATTCACGTTGTATGTGAACACCTCCAGCGGTCAAACTCACGTTAGCAAAGCAACGCGAAAATTTTATTTGCGTTGTATGTGAACACCTCCAGCGGTCAAACTCGTGTAAGCAAAGCGACGCAAAAATTTTATTTGCGTTGTATGTGAACACCTCCAGCGGTCAAACTCACGCGAGCAAAGCGACGCAAAAATTTTATTTGCGTTGTATGTGAACACCTCCAGCGGTCAAACTCGCGCGAGCAAAGCGACGCGAAAATTTTATTTGCGTTGTATGTGAACACCTCCAGCGGTGAAACTCACTTTAGCAAAGCAACGTGAAAATTTTATTTGCGTTGTATGTGAACGCCTCCAGCGGTCAAACTCACGTGAGCAAAGCAACGCGAAAATTTTTATTCGCGTTGTATGTGAACACCTCCAGCACTCAAACTCGTGCGAGCAAAGCGACGCGAAAGTTTTATTCGCGTTGTATATGAACACCTCCAGCGGTCAAACTCACGCGAGCAAAGCGACGCGAAAATTTTATTTGCGTTGTATATGAACACCTCCAGCGGTCAAACTCACGCGAGCAAAGCGACGCGAAAATTTTATTTGCGTTGTATATGAACACCTCCAGCGGTCAAACTCACGCGAGCAAAGCGACGCGAAAATTTTATTTGCGTTGTATATGAACACCTCCAGCGGTCAAACTCGTGCGAGCAAAGTGACGCGAAAGTTTTATTCGCGTTGTATGTGAACAACTCCAGCGGTCAAACTCGCGCGAGCAAAGCGACGCGAAAGTTTTATTCACGTTGTATATGAACACCTCCAGCGGTCAAACTCACGCGAGTAAAGCGACGCGAAAATTTTATTCGCGTTGTATATGAACACCTCCAGCGGTGAAACTCATACGAGCAAAGCGACGCGAAAGTTTTATTCGCGTTGTATGTGAACACCTCCAGCGGTCAAACTCACGCGAGTAAAGCGACGCGAAAGTTTTATTCGCGTTGTATATGAACACCTCCAGCGGTCAAACTCGTGCGAGCAAAGCGACGCGAAAGTTTTATTCGCGTTGTATGTGAACACCTCCAGCGGTCAAACTCGCGCGAGCAAAGCGACGCGAAAATTTTATTCGCGTTGCATGTGAATGCACCATTAGGCTGTCATGGCAACGAAGTTGTAAAATTCAATACAATTTTACAAAGAGGTATGCAGCTTTATCACACTGAAATCATGTTAACTCATCTTGTGGCTAAACATTTGCATATTGGCCTTATTCACTTCCATTGTAAGTGATTTTCATGAAAATAACAAAATGCAAAATAAATAAGAAATTAAATAACGAACCACCTGGAATATACAGTATCTTAATAAATTGCCAGTTTTTCATGTTTCATGTTAATATCATTTCTATCTATCATAATTGCAAGTTTATTATTGCATATTTTATCCACTATATACAGTTAAGACATACAGTATGTGACGTGGACATAAAATTGTACTAAATGACCCTTGATGCCCTAAACACTTTCTCTGCTCAATCCCACAATCTCTTGCATAAGCTCAACTCCCGCAGAGAATGAATTGGAAATGCTGTGCTCAGAATTCAATCAAACCCTCGCCATTTTTCATTAGGTATCACACTAGCGCATGATGGCCCTATTTCACCGTGCCAATTAAACGCCTGCTCTCGCATAATGAACAGCTGTTTTGTCCACTGATCAATAAAAGTCGTTCATTAAATGTCCCTTTGCTGTCTACAGATTTCTCTGGCAAATTTCAACCCCCGGAAAAGATGCTTGTTAGAGTGTCCTGAAATGCAATTCACAGCTACAGCTGGGCGAGGGTGAACGGGAGAACTGGCTTGACAAATAATCATCTGGGAAAAACTCCTCCATTACAGTGTTTTCCAAGCCCAGCGCACTTGGTGTTGTAAAAGTGTGTTGGGTAATCATTAAGACTAACTTACATTCACCTTGAGGTTCTCCCAAATCACATACGGGTGGCTGTATTTCTCTTCCAACAAAATAAGCCAAAAGAAATGTTTGGTTTTCTCAATGATGTCTCGTGTGGGCCTTTTGAAACCTCGTACAGACACGGGCTGTTGGCCGTCAATGTCAGACAACCGAGTAAAAAACAAAAGCTGTAGATGTGTTGCTATTCAAGATCAACTCAGTAGACAGAGCAAAGTGAATTCCAGAAACAGCAACACTGGCTCAATCAATTGTGTAAGTTTGGAGTATGACTGTCTGTTTGTCTGTTTGTACAACCAAAGGAAGATAGGGGGATTTTTCTGATTGAAAACAGCAAGTATTTTGAGAAGGGACTGTCTGCGTCCCGCATGACTACCGAAAGACACGCCCACTAAAAGTAACACCCCATTTTAAATAACCAGTGAAATACTTCTACCGGAAAGCTTCACAATCTGATTAGCATCTGCTAAACTTCTTACAAACATCCTAAATCATATGCAGTATGTCTCAAAGACATCTGCTGAATGTTTCATTGACAACCAAGCGGAAACGTATTATAGACGTATTGCATATGAGCAACAACGTTAAAGTTATATCTTCCAGATGTAAACACACACATCAAATAGACGTCTGGATGATATTCGTGTACTATCAGGGCACCTAAACCTATCTCTACCCCCTGATAGTACACATATATCACCCAGAAGTCTGTTTGATATGTGTGATTACATCTAGAAGACGTATTTTAAACGTGGTTTGGTAATCTCCAATAAATCTATAAGACGTATGTCAATAAGTATGACTCAGATGTCAATAAGACATTCGGCAGATGTCTCGGAGACGTTTATGATTAAGATTTTTTGTAAATATGATCTTTTTAAGATGTTTAGCAGATGCTAATGAGATTGCGATGCTTTCCAGATGAAAAGAGATATCAGGCCATGTCCACACTAATACGTTTTCGTATGAAAACGCACCTTTTTCTCTCCGTTTTGGCCTTCCGTCCACACTGAGACAGCGTTTTTCTCCGCGAAAACTGAGCTTTTTGAAAACGCCGTTTTCACATTGTAGTGTGGACTGTGAAAACATATATATCTGAAAAGGATGATGTATTTGTTGTCATGTGACCCAGTCATGTGATCTATCCAACCAAAACAATCAAGATGGCGGCCCGTGTTATAGCGCCGCTATTGTACTTGATACTCACTTTGATAGCGTTGTTAAAAAATAAATACAACCATCACATTGCGTTCCTTCAAAGGCGAAGGGAAGTTTACTCGGAATTGGTGTCCGGCGTGGACTGGCGACCTGTCCAGGGTGTACCCCGCCTTTCGCCCAATGTTAGCTGGGATAGGCTCCAGCCCCCCCCCACCGTGACCCTGTACACAGGATAAGCGGTTGTCGATGGATGGATGGATGGATGGTGTCCGGCGACGGAACATGAGGACAATTGCGTTTCAGACCGTACATGCAGCGGGAATTTTCCGCACGCACAGTGACACGATTGAAGCATTTTCATACGTTTCAATGTGGACGAGCAACTTTTGGAAAACGCTTGAAAGCGCTAGTGTGGACGGAGAGCGTTTTGAAACGAAAATGCCGTTTTCAAATGTATCCGGATTAATGTAGACGTAGCCTCAGAGATGTATGTGTGCTATCTGAGCCCCTAAACCCAACCATAACCACAATGATAAAAATAAAATAAAATCTAATAAAATGATTAATTATACAGCAACTTTAACGTTCTGTTGAAAACAAGCACACCACCACATCACAAGGTGGCAACAGTGAGGACAAGTGTGATAAATAATAAAGAGGAGAAGAAGCTAGCAGTATGCTAAGCTAACAGGCTAACTGGTTAGCTTGTGAGCTATCTGGATAAAACAGACCAGAGAAATGTTTCGTTTCACCATTTATATCTTAAAAGTTATTCTTTGTTATATTAACAAAGTTAAGAAAACATTGCTTATACAGCGATTGCATAGGAGTTTAATCATTCTTTGGGGCAGTTAATTTTTCAAAACGATGAGGTTTCAATGTGTCTCTGAAATAGCGCTAGCACTGATGTCCCTGAGTTAGAGGACAAACAAAACAAGGCATTATTGTAAAAAAAAACATGACAAAGCTTCTTTTGAGCATTGAATCTCCTGGAATTTTTCGATTTATAAAGGTGTTCACTTTGTGCCGTCTTTTTAGTGAGGCAGATGTCTGAATACACCGACTCATTCTCACACAGAAACTCAATCTTTCTCCCAGTTCGTCATTCTCTTGCTACCCTCTTCCCTTTCTATAGATCATTTGGTAATGTGAAAGCAAACATATTACATGTACCCAGACAAACAATAGTTTTCCCCAAAATGAACATTTTTGCAATCATTTATTCATCCTAATATCATTCCGACCTCGTGTTATTTTATTTCTTTTGTGAAGCACAATCACGGTTGTAAAAAGTAATTATAGAAATTATGGATACTGAGTCAAAATGTTATTCAATTAAAAGTCCAACTATCTATTCAGAAACATACTTGACTTACTTAAAATGCTTATAGACATACTTAAAATGTACTTAAGTAAAATGTAATGAGTACTTTTCAAGTTTAAATCAAATTGTAAGGAGTAAAATGTAAAAAAAAGTTTCTTTGGAAATGTAATTAAGGAAAAGTACTCGAGTAAATTTCAATCGCGTAAAGTACAAATCCCCAAAAATAATACTTAAGTATAATACTTCAGTATTTTAGCTCAATTACTTTACACCCCTGAACACAAATGAGATCTTAAGCCCAAAGTATACTTCGGCTTTTGATGCGAAAGCTTAGCGTCCGCATGCAGCTGTACGCCAGCTTGTTAAAGTAGGGGAGAGCGGGACACAAACGAACACTTTATGGTTTTCTTAAGTTTGTGTAAGTGCACTTGGGGTTCAAAGTATTTTTCTTTTCTCACATTAATTTTACACACGTCTGGTACAAATATGCGTACTTGTTTCATGAATATAGCGTATACTTTTTTCGGCAACTACCTGGAAAAAATGTACGTCAAATGTAACAACATGTCCCATAGCTTATGCACCGATCCGATACCTGGATTGTGGTGTCGGCTCTGATACTGAAGCTTTTAGACGGATGGGGTATTGGTCCGACGAGCAATATTTGAGCGCTACTCAAGAACAGTATCTCAGATGTAGATGCTGGATAGTTCGGTTCACCTATAATATGCATTTAGAACGGCACCGGAGGAGCATTTGACCAGATTTTGAGTAAGAAGCGAATTAAACTACTGTGAACTTGCCCACAAACAGACACATAGAGGACTTCCTGGAGAGTTCAGAATGTCAAAATAAAAGCGTGAGGGTTTAAAAAGTGCACATTTAATTAAATTTGTGTTGTATTTAAAATTATAAATAAAAGTCAATAATAATAATATTAATAGCAACTTATTATTATTATTATTATTATTGTCATCATTAGTATTTTTTTTTTTTACAATTTATAACAATATTTAAGTTGAATGGGTCCAAAAAATAACTGTGTAAATGAAAAGTGGAAAAGTGACGTCTTACAACTAAACTGTGCCTGGTTTCCTCCAGACATGACGCTTGGAACTGAGGCCAAACAGTTCAATCTTTGTTTCATCAGACCAGAGAATCGTGGAGTCCTTTAGGTGCTTTTTTGTGTCTTGCACTGAGGAGAGTCTCCTGTCTGGCCATTCTGCCTTAAAGCCCAGATTGGTGGAGTGTTGCAGAGATGGTTGTCCTTCTGCAAGTTTCTCCCATCTCCACACATGATCTCTGGAGCTCAACCAGACTGACAATCTGGTTCTTGGTCACCACTCTTCCCAAGGCCCTTCTCTCCCGATTGCTCAGTTTGGCCAGGCGGCCAGCTCTAGGAAAAGTCTTGGTTGTTACTTCTTCCATTTAAGAATTATGGAGGCCACTGTGCTCTTGGGAACCATAAATGCAGCCGAGATTTTTTTTTGTAGCCTTCCCCAGATCAGTGTCTCACACAATCCTGTCTCTGAGCTCTGCAAGCAGTTCTTTTGACATCATGACTTGGTTTTTGCTCTGATATGCATTTTCAGCTATAATACCATATATAGACAGGTGTGTGCCTTTCCAAATCATGTCCAGTCATTTGACTTTGCGACAGGTGGACTCCAATCAAAGTGAGTGGTGGTGGCGTAGTGGGACTAAAGCTGGTAATCAGAAGGTTGCTGGTTTGATCCCCACAGCCACCTCCATTGTGTTCTTGAGCAAGGCACTTAACTCCAGGTTGCTTCTGGGGGATTGTCCCTGTAATAAGTGCTCTGTAAGTCACTTTGGATAAAAGTGTCTTCCATAGCTCTAAATGTAAATGTAAAGTGTAGAAACATCTCAAAGATGATCCAGAGAAATGGAAGCACCTGAGCTAAATTTCAAGTGTCATTGTAAAGGGTCTGAATACTTATGTCAATGTGATATTACAGTTTTTCTTTAAAAAAAATTCAATAAATTTGCAAACTTATCCAAAATCTGTTTTTTGCTTTGTCATTATGGGTATGTAGTGTAGATTGATGTGAAAAAAATGAATAATCATTTAAAGCATTTTAGCATAGGGCTGCAACATATAAAATTGTAGGGGTCTGAATACTTTCTGAATGCACTGTACTTTTTAAATGAACTATTTGGAGCTTGACTGTACAAATCACCATCCATTTTCATAGTGTGGAAAAATGGCTGGTCAGACATTCTGCCAAACATCTCTTATTGTGTTTCACGCCAGAAAGTACAGTGCATAATACTGGGTTGGAATGACATTATATCCATTTTCGAGTGAACTACTCCTTTAATGAAAAAAAACTCCTCAAGGAGGCATATTGAGTGTTTTTCAATATGCACAGATTGCTACACAATCAAACTTATGTGATGCAGTAGATGTTCATATTACAAGCCTGTAATCTATCTAATCTTGTACCCTAGCATTGTTTTTTTTAAAACCACTTTACAAGCATCCTGCCCCAGTTAGCCCTGCAATCGGATTCCCAAGTGAACTGTACAGGGGTCCTTGAGTTGATGGCATGCCTCTATTGCAATCACGCTTCTACAGAAAACTACCGTGAAGCTTTTATTGCACTGTGCAGGTTTTTATTTCTGGGCATCTTGTCAAAAGGCTTTAGATGGTGTAATTACCATGGTAAATTCTGTTGGTGATGTGAAAAGGCCTAAATCAGCAAACACGGCATGCATGACGCTCAAGACATCTCTGCTATTTGAGAATTGGAATAAAAAGTCACTTAGCCACAAAGCTGAACTTGGGTTTAACAACATAGTGACCCCAACCTGTTTGCACACTTCAGTCAAACTTAAAAATGTAAAAATGTGATTACATTAGACAAGAAAATCCCAAAGCAAGTGTAATCTGAGCTGAAATGCTACTTTCAGAGCATATTGTGAAGTGTTTTCCTTGAGAAGTAAATTGCATCTTGTTATTCACTCAACATGCACCATTTGAATAACTAAATCAGGGATCAGTCAGTAAATGAGGGAATCGCTGTTATTTAATTAAACGAGTACGAAGACTAACACACACCACTGAAACTTTGTTAAAAATAATGATGCTGTTCAAGCCTTTGGGCTCCACGCTAGGTTGGTTGAAGAAAGAGATTGCTTTGCGGATGAATCAAGCTATTAATGCAAAAGGTATTTCTGTGAGGCCTTAAGGTGCAATTACACGTGAGTTAACAGACTTTGACAGTATTCAAATTCTTTAGAGCATTGACGTGCATGTATGGAATGCATAAAATGGGAAAAGACTACGGCAGTGCACTGTGCATAATTTTACAATGTGCTGCATAAAAGTTTGCTTTGGCAAATGCTTCTCAATTGTAATATGAAAATGGCAGAACACGCTTAAAGCAAGCAGGTATTGTATCTTGTATTCACGGTTATCATTTGTGGGAAAGAAAGTTTGAAGGGAATGTTAGATGAACGTTGAAAAATAAAGGTATATACTGTATATGGGCGACTATGTACAGTGAGCGATACTTTGAAGTAAACGTGAATGAAAGATGGAGGTTATTGGTGTTATTGGTGAGTCAGAGATCACATTGACATCTGTGATTTATATTATTTAAACCTGGAAATAAAGTTTGGTATATGTAAGTGCAGCGTAGTTCTAGCGGGAAGGCTAGCAGCTGTACATCATCGCACCATTAGCGGGGTAATTCCTAGCCAATCACATGTAAGCCGTTGCTTTATAAGTCTGCTCACAATCTATCACATTGCTGTTTCAGTGTGCTAACACGGCAACCTCCTCCACCCCACCACCACCTGTTGAGTCCTGCACGGGGGTATAAAGGGATTTTCACTTGTGGTTTCAGAGTTTGGACCCAAGTGTATCACTCAAAAATTAATTTTTGCCCCTGAATTTGGATATTTTAAATGAGCTAACATAACACAACTCTCGTCACAATGTTATTTTATTGCGTGCAATCAATGAAACCTTTTATAATAACTGTTTGCTTAATCCATTTGCGTTGGGACAACTAAAAGTTTTGTTGGTTGTATCCAGATGTACATGTGCTGTAACATTCACTAGCAGTTTCTGACTTATAAACTCCATCGTATATATTGATATATTTCAACAACATGACGTCTAAATCATTTACGTAATGCATCTGCTGTATTTTTTAACATTATTTCCTCCCAAAAGCTTGATTAGTTTGCAATAATTAAACCTACAATAATAAATACAGCAAAATAAATAAACACATAAAATAATTGCCAAAACATGCCTCAGTGTTTATATGCATATCTGAATATGATGCACCAACAATTGACAGCTGGCGTGTGCAAATTAACCCAAATAATCTAAAAGACGATGAGCACTGGGGTGGGCCCAAACCTCCTGGTCCTGCAGTCGCCATGCCAACAGACGTATTAGGACTTGGTAAATCCATAATCTTTGAAAGTCAGCAAAGTCTGTTTGAACACAACCTCTTGACATAATGTGGCGCCAGTGGTGGGATTTTGAGCTGTAATCTTCTCAACTTGCCCCAACCAAAATGCCCCTCTCTGAATACCCGCTGCCACTTGAGTGTTTAAACATCAAACCTCATTTTAAGTCTGACCGCAGGACACTTAAAGTGTTTAATATATGAATAGATTTGTTAATAATAACCTCAATAAACAATTCTTCCACCATGATATATATTTTCTGGATAAATCTTACGAAGAAATGCACGGGTCATATTTTACCCCATATGGTAATTGGTCTGCACTTATATAGCGCCTTAGCAGTATTCAAAGTGCTTTACACTGTGACTCATTCACCCATTCATACACCAATGATGGAAGAGCTGCCATGAAAGGCGCTAGCCTGACATTGGGAGCAACTTGGGGTTCAGCGTCTTGCCCAAGGACACTTCGGCATGTGGAGTTGTGTGGGCCAGGATCTGAACCACCAGTCCTGCGAATAGTGGCCGACCCGCTCTACCAACTGAGCCACAGCTGGTACAATGTGTAACTTCTGTGCCACTATTGGTACCAAATGGAATTGCCAAAATAATTACTTTTTCAGTCAGGCTTTCTGAGCATTGGCCACCCCAAACTCACACTATTGGTTGAGACAGTATTGCATTTGTCAGGCTGGTTTTAGATACTCAGAAAAACAGAGCAATGTTTTGAAAGCGTGGAACTGGAAATCAACCTAAGAATGGTTTTCTTATAGTTTTGTCTGTATATTTATCTGGGATAAGAGCATATTAAAATGAAAGAAAAACATCACACTTCATCTTTAATTTAAACTGAACGTTGCTATTTGCTCACATTTGACAGATACGCTATATGAGCTAATTCTATAAATTAATAATGCATTGACACTTTCAAGCATATTTATCAACACAAGCCTGATTAGCCATGAAATGAGGATCATTTTTGCCGTTCTGTCGTATGAGATCATTCACATGCTCTACATGGGTTATCTGCGCAGATGCCCATTTCTCTGACCTCTTTCATAACCAAACAGATCGTACATTTATCAGACTCCTTGACTACTTTAATGACTCACTCGTATTTCTCATCCTCTTGGTCTATAGAAAACACACACACATTTAGAGTCGCACAGTGGAGTCGACTTATTTGTTTTTGTACTAAGATTAATAAAACTAAAATATTTTCAGGATGTACATCTAATCGCAGCGTAGGGAGGGGAGTTCATTTGTTAATGGAACACAGAGAATATGGCAGGCCGGCCCGTTTCGCCCGCTCTCTCACGCTGACTCGCTGATACAGTAAATGACACAAATATCCTCGCACAGCCATGTCAGTCTTTTAGAAGAGAGTCGGGGGAAATAAAGTGGGTTATAAACACAGTCATTACATATCTTTTGCTGTCAGGATAGACCAAAGAGAGAGAGAGAGAGAGAGAGAGAGAGACAGAGACAGACAGAGAGAGAGAGAGAGAGAGACAGAGAGAGAGAGAGACAGAGAGAGAGAGTGTGGAGGGAAAGCTGTATCGCTTTGTTCACTCGTCAGATTCGATAACCCATCTCGCAGTTTCCCCTCGGGCCTTCTCCTCCTCCCCTGGGATGACTCTGCCTCTACTTAAGCACTTTTAATTATGTTCTAACTACACACTAATCACGCAAACTTTGTCCTGACGTAGCACTTACGAAAATAGACACGCCTCACCTCTTCACCACTGCTGAATACGAACATTGAATCCCAAGAGCCTCGATGCAAAATCATTTACTGAGACAGGCGCAACATAACTTAAAAATAAGAAAAGATTTTATTTTCCTTTATCTTCTGAAAAAAGCAATAAAACAATTTGACATACTGTAACTTTTTTTGTGAAAAACTGGCAGCATTTATGATGTCACAAATGAATGCATACCACATTAAGACCGCCATAGTCTCACGACAACTCTTAATAAGTCCGAGATGGTAAAATTGTAAGATATCGTGCGACTTGGCTTGTGCATAAAAGTTTGAATTCCCATAGACAGCAACCAATCGACAAGCAGAATTTCTAATAAATACAATAAAGGCATCACATTTTTAGCGAGCCTCCTATTGAAACACCTGTGAACAAATTTGGTTTCTCATTATTTATTATGCAAAATGACAAAAATATGTAAATAACTGTAAAAAAAATAATAATATTTGGACTATTTTTAAGATTTATGTATTTCAACTTCATTACAAAAAGGAATCCAAAATATTTATTCAATTAAATCTGAAGGAATTTTGAGAGGAAATTTAAATGCGCAAATAAAAAAAAACAACTATTTTTTATTCATCCATCTTCAACCGCTTATCCGAAGTCGGGTCGCGGGGGCAGCAGCTCCAGCAGGGGGCCCCAAACTTCCCTATCCCGAGCCACATTAACCAGCTCTGACTGGGGGACCCCAAAGCATTCCCAGGCCAGTGTGGAGATGTAATCTCTCCACCTAGTCCTGGGTCTTCCCCGAGGCCTCCTCCCAGCTGGACGTGCCTGAAACACCTCCCTAGGGAGGTGCCCAGGGGTCATCCTTACCAGATGCCCAAACCACCTCAACTGACTCCTTTCGACGCAAAGGAGCAGCGGCTCTACTCCGAGCTCCTCACGGATGACTGAGCTCCTCACCCTATCTCTAAGGGAGAAGCCCGCCACCCATCTGAGGGAGCCCATTTTGGCCGCTTGTACTCGCGACCTAGTTCTTTCGGTCATGACCCAGCCTTCATGACCACAGGTGAGGGTAGGAACGAAAATTGACCGGTAGATCGAGAGCTTTGCCTTCCGGCTCAGCTCTCTTCTCGTGACAACAGTGCGATAAAAGATTACTCCACTCAATTTGATGGATTTTATTTTATTTCATTATTTATTTTTAGGAAATTGAAAATCTTACAAGCTAGAACCGCGTTCGGATCCCAAGTAATCACTCGGAAGTAATCACATTTGCATAATCAGTGATGAGCATTTTCCAAGGGTTGCGATTTTCCCTCGAACGTTACATTTTTATCCAGTGATGGTTAGGTTAAGGTTTGGGGTGGTCAGTTTATAAAATATGCATTCCTCTTTCTTGTATTACAACTTGCATCACAACAACCCTTAGTGGACATTTCACCTGGAAAATGGAGCTCACACACGCCCATATGCCCAATAGCACTAACCACTTTGGCCACTGGGGGCAGTGTTTTACATTTCGTTAAGCACAGACCAACTGTTTACAATTTTGCAGATTTCTGTCCTGTGTTGAGGTGTTTCCCAACAAAACTGGAAGTTTGGCCGATACTTATTGAAGAGCTTGTTCCTTTAAAAACAAAACTGCCAATAGGCTTTAGTTACATCATAGTCTCATTACAGAGAGCATTTGATTGGACAGAAATCTGCATCGTGCGAGATGAGTCATCAATATTTTTGGTCCATTTTCCTGCAAGTCAAAACTTCCATTTTAAATGGGTATATCAATTTCTGACGAGTTTAGGAGTACACTAGCATACTGAGAACCTCAGCGACTTTGATTTCAGAGTCTTTAACTAATGATGCCACACCACTCGCAAATATATGCATTTTTAAAGCGCTGATGCTGAGCTTCAGTGCATAAAAATGCACACATACACTATTTTATTGTTCAGCCTGGGCGCAAATGGGCTATTGTGTTAGCTTTAATAGCAAGGCCAGATCCAGTGAGTGGACAAGTGCCTTCCTCAAAGTCACCATGGAGACAGAGGTACCAGCGAACTTTGGTAAAATACTGAGTCTCAGAATATGCCCACAGTATCTATCTCTCCCACACATATCACCCATTATCTAACTTTGAGTGAACTCGTGTCACTGTACAATAATAAAGAAGAAGAAAAAAAAGATTTAGCTTTGTGCAATTCTTTTTTTTTTTTTTTTTTTTTAAATGACATTCAGTGCCCTTTAAAGTAAAGTTGATTTGTGGCTCTATAAAATCTATAAAATTAAATATATAAGTCACATGCTTCTGTCAGATAAAGAATCTGTGAAACAGGGACACTTGCTAGACAAAAAAAAAGCTGGAGATTTCTTGACTTGAATGGACGCCATGTTCATTGATTTTCAGTATGGAATTGAATTGTCAGAAATATGCACGACTGAATTATTTGAAAAAGAGGTGCAGAATTTGGAACCATTACTGGGCTCATGGCAGCGCCAAACTGAATTAAAAATATTATTAGTTATTTTATTAGTTATTATAAAGTTATTTTGACTGTTAGAGGTAATGCAATGTTTTTTACATTTTGTTTGATCTCAACATAACAAAAGTTATTTCGGCAAAACAAATCTTTCTTTGATTTATCACAAGAACGCAACACAAAAATAACAGTGAGCATATTTACATGCACGTACTTACACAATTATGCTTAAAGGGATAGTTCACCCCCCCCAAAATTAATTCTCTCATCATTTGCTGACCCTCATGTCATTCCAGATGTGTTTGACTTTCTTTCTTCTGCAGAACACAAATTATGATTTTTTTGGATTTATGATTTATGATTTCAGCTCTGTAGGTCCATACAATGCAAGTGAATGGGTGCCAAAATTGTGATGCTCTAAAAAGCACATAAAGACAGTTTAAACATAATCTGTATGACTCCAGTGGTATAATCCATATCTTCAGAAGTGATATAAGTGTGGCTGAGAAACAGATCAATATTTAAGAACAGTTTTGATTTAAATTTCTCTCTCCGCCCAGTAGGGGGTGATATGCATGAAGAATGGGAATCACCAAAAAACACAAGAAGAAGAATGTGAAAGTGATCTGTTTCTCACCCACACTTATCATATCGCTTCTGAAGATATGGATTATACCACTGGAGTCGTATGGATTACTTTCATAATGACTTATCTGATTTTTGGGGCTTAAAAAAGTTTGGCACCCATTCACTTGCATTGTATGGACCTACAGAGCTGAGACGTTCTTCTAAAAATCATAATTTGAGTTCAACAGATTAAAAAAAAGTCATACACATCTGGGATGGCATAAGGGTGAGCAGGGCTGGACTGGGAAGATATATCAGCCCGGGATTTTACATGGCAACTGGCTTTCACTGTCCTTTTCTGCATATCGGCACCGTTTTGTGGTCCGTTCTGCATAACGCGGCGGCTCAATTTAGCTTATTCGCGGACAACCCACCGGCCCGCTCGGTTCTCCCGATGGCCAGTCCGCCCCTGATCAGCCCCAAAGTGTGTCAGCCCACCGGGAAAATGCCCGGTATGCCAGATTACCAGTCCAAACCCTGAGGGTCAGTAAATGATGAGAGAATTTTCATTTTTGGGTGAACTATCCATTTAATAAGCCTTAAACGGTTTTCCTTTATCAGGGTGAGACAATAAACAGTATAAGCATAATTGTAAACTCCGAACAAAGCCCTTAAAGCAATGAAAGTGCAACCTCAGATAAATAAATAAATAAATAAATCCTCTGGGCACACATCCACATATGAAACGTGTGTGTGTGTGTGTGTGTGTGTGTGTGTATTTAATGTTATTTGCAGGCTTTTTGCCTTGCCACAGGTAAGTGGTGGTAAGTCTTGCTCCGCAATCCTCTGTATTGCTGAGTTAGCTTCTCGCTCCATTTCAGAGACACCAGTAAGTGACTGCAAATATATATAAGAGAGATTTACCCAAAAATGTCAGGCTTAGAAGGAAAGAGAGAGGTTTTATATGAGTTTTGTACCATTTCTGCTACATACATTTATAAGGAGGACTTGAATCAAAGAATCAAATAAACACAATCTCAGTGGTTTCTACAAACAGTTGTGTTTGGTTTGGTTGCAGCAGTCCAAGAGTCGCAAATTAATGACCTTGAAAAGTTTAGCATTTATTTCAAAGTGAAAGGTTCGAGCTGTGAGTAGCATGCAACATTCATATGGTGGATTTAATGAGGTGATAAAACCCCCAGGAAGCTTGTGTGCATCGGGAAGTTTGAAAGTAAGTAGTTTTACGTGAAATGCAAGGCTGGTTGCTCGGAGGCTGCCTTGAGTTTCTTTAGATAAAAGCATGCATTTCGCAGGCATAATGAAACATGCGTCTGCTGACTCCGACTGTTCATCAGGTATGTACAAAGACACACGAGGCCTAATGATGTAGAATTCAGTATATTATAAACTCACAAATTAAAGGAATTTTTAAAGGTCTTTTTTTTTTTTTTTTACACCCCCTCAGCTCTCATGCTGTTATATTTTAGGACCCAAAACAAGACATTTCTGAAGAATCTTCATGCAGTTCTTTACCATTCAGTGACAAAAGAGCGCAACAGTCTGGCTCTTGAAGTAAAAATCCCCTTCATTTTCTCCACTGGGGGATTGATTTTTAGCAATAACTTATATAAGTTATAAGCAAAGCACCCCCACAACATGATGCTGCCACCCCCATGCTTCACGGTTGGGATGGTGTTCTCCAGCTTCCAATCATCACCCTTTTTCCTCCAAACATAATGATGGACATTATGGCCAAACAGTTCAATTTATGTTTCATCAGACCAGAGGAAATTTCTCCAAAATGTAAGATCTTTGTCCCCATGTGCACTTGCAAACTGTAGTCTGGCTTTCTTATGGCAGTTTTGGAGTAGTGGCTTCTTCCTTGCGGAGCAGCCTTTCAGGTGATGTCCATATAGGACTGGTTTTGCTGTGGATCTAGATACTCGTCTACCTGTTTCCTCCAGCATCTTCACAAGGTCTTTTGCTGTTGTTCTGGGATTGATTTGCACTTTTCGCCCCAAACCACATTCATCTCTAGGAGACAGAATGCATCTCTTTCCTGAGCTGAATGATGGCGGCATGGTCCCATGGTGTTTATACTTGCGTACTATTGATTGTACAGATGAACGTGGTACCTTCAGGCATTTGGAAATTTCTCCCAAGCATGAACCAGACTTGTGGAGGTCCACAATGCTTATTCTGAGGTCTTTGATGTCAAGCAAAGAGGCACTGAGTTTGAATGTAGTCCTTAAATTACATACCTCCAATTCAGTACACCTCATATCAGAAGCTAATTGGCTAATTGTCTAATGGCGTGACATAATTTTCTGGAATTTTCCAAGCTGCTTAAAGGCACAATTAACTTAGTAAACTTATGTAAACTCCTGACCCACTGGAATTGTGATTATAGTCAATTAAAAGTGAAACAATCGGTCTGTAAACAATTGTTGGAAAAATCACTTGTGTCATGCACAAAGTAGATGTCCTAAACTGCTAGTTTGCTAATATTAAGTGGTTAAAAATAATTTGTGACTTTTTAATGACTTCAACCTAAGTGTATGTAAACTTCTGACTTCAATTGCATGACAGTCAACTGATAAAGGAAATGATTAAATAAGTTCTTAGATATCATGCATTAATAAATTATCCATTTCATGTATAAGTGATGCAGGTTTATTCACTGGTATAACAAAAATAAAGAGCTTTTGCAGTCATGCATTGTGTATTACGTTGAGTTAAGATTCTTCCATATTTATTTTCCCCCACTTGAATGCATGATGTAGTAATGAATGCCCAACTAGGACGTAAGAGCTTCCCAGGTCCATTTGAAGGCAGCATAAGTACACAGTCTGGAACATTTGTCTTTTTGTCTCATTTTCAATACTTTTTTGCTCAAAGTTTGTAATGTTGTTATTCACCTCGGAGCTGTTGGCTTGGTTCATGGCTTTTATGAAGGATTTAAGTCCATATGGACTCAAGTCGACGGGCACTGTCAAGGCTGGACTGGGTAGATAAATCGGCCCATGATTTTACATGGTGACTGGCTCAAAACTTGTTGAGCGGGGGGATGGGGGGGTTCGCTGTCCTTTTCTGCATATTGCAGCACCGTTTTGTTGTCCATTATGCATAACGTGGTGGTTCATTGTAGTTTATCGCGGCACATTCGCCACATTTCGCGGCTGCTCGGTTCTCCCGATGACCAGTCCGCCCCTGATCAGCCCCAAAGTGCGTCAGCCCACCGGGAAAATGCCCGGTATGCCAGATTACCAGTGGAGCCCTAGGCACTGTTGTGCTGTATTGACAGGGAGCACAGCTATCAAACTACAAAAAGGATAAAAATGTCTTAAAGCACAGATTAAATTAGGTCACAGTGTTGCAGGTAGAAACTGATTACATAATCTGGATTTCATAATCAGATTACAAAAATTATAATTACATTATTGATGGAGTAGTCTCACTTAGCATTTGACCACTAGAATTAATACAATCACTTTTAAGGAGAAACCATGCATACTATTTCTCTGCAATGTGAACTCTGCCTTCTGAAACTTAGTATGCTATCCAATGCAAAATACTCCATGTCAAATCTAAAGAGGCACAAGAGGGTGAGTAAATAACAACAGAACTTTCATTTTTGGGGCAAACTATTCCTTAAAACTTTTCTGACTCACAGACTAAATAAAAGAAGCGGGTTAGAGGGGCACTTTGTAAACAGATTTACCATGCAATGCTGCAAAAAAAATATATGCGTATGTAAAAACAGGGCAGACTCTTGGCCAAGTGTAAGAGAGCAGGATTGAGAAAGATGTGCTTTGGCACAATAAGGCACAGATTCTGAAGTGATTTAATCTCTTAATCAGAGCTATAACTGCAAAACTGCAGGCTAGGATTGTCTGCGCGCAGACGATAGCGTCCGCGCATCCGGCCCTGCAGTGCGAGCGTGTGCACGTGCATGTGCATGAGCGGATCAGTGTAGAATTGCTCCGCTTTAATGTCTTCTCCTGAAGTGGTGCTTCAGAAAGCGTCTGCAGCAATGAATAAATGCTCCCACCCTCCACAGCATCCGTCTCCACAGTCGACGGCTTCATGAGATTTACCCGCGCACCCAACCCTCAAACCTCTCTCAAGTAGGGATAGGATTTTTTAAGGAATTTGACGATTCTGGTTCAGATTATAATCCTCTAAAAAATAAAATAAACAGGAATAAATTGAACACAATTTTTGTGCACAAAAGTTGCGTTCACACACAATTGTTAATGCAGCACAGAGGCGGCAAAAATACAGTGCACTAATTGGTCCTGCACTGGATCATTTGTCAACAAAGTTTTAATGAGACAAATTAACTTCAACATGGCAGAAAAGACACGTCTCTCCCTCACTGGCGTCTCCGGCTCCCCTTTATCTCTCTCTCCTGCTGATTAGGTGACCCGGCGCCGGCCGTGCACCCTCACGTCCCAGCCTCACCCTCACCCTCATCCCATTGATGAATACTTTATTGAACATGAAAATATTACACAGTATACGTAGGTTATTACATTAAAGCTTCTTTCATTTTTTGGGGTTTCTATTAACAAAAAGTCCATTATTGAGTGAGTACATAAAAATCCATGTTCAAATCCATGTCCTTGTTTTACTTCTATTTACTATGATTATTCTACAATAAAGATGTTTATTTAGAGCTGTTGGGACGGATTTGGCATGAAACCGCAAGCATGTGCCATTCGTCCAGTGTCACTTCATTCGACACAACATCTCGTTCCCTCCCTCGGGGAATGGAGGTTACGACAGTAAAATGACGTTTTAGATGGCAGCTGAGACCATATAAAGAATATGTGATTCAAAATATCATTTTAACTTTATGCATTAGGCATATTTACGATTCTTCACTATTACTAGGTGTAAAGCGGGTTATGATGGGCAAGGAGGAGGCGAGAACCAGCTTGTCAATATAAATAATAATTTAATGAGAACTTAAACCAAAACACAGACATAAACACATACAGGGCAGCCATTTGTAATTTTCTCTCTCTCTCTCGAACCGTCGTAACCGGCTGCCTTTATCCCTCGCGCGCCCCATCAGGCCGATTGGGGACCGGGCGTGCAACATTCCAGCCCGGCCCCGCCCCGCCCCCCTCCACTCCACACTAGGTTACATATAAAATGGTTGCAACATGTCTTTCTAAATCACAGAGAACAGAATGAAACTTAAACATCCATCCATCCATAGTGGCATTTGGCATTCCAAAATTAGGGAGAAAAATAAATAAATAAATAAAAAGATCACATCAGTAGTTAAGCTTCAAACACAACCCGCCTATTGCAGTTTTAAATAAAAATTTGAGCAAATTTAATAATTTGGCTAGCAATAACAGTGAAAAGTGTAACACCCCCAGTCGGATGGCGAAACGGCCGAGGCTTTTCCAGTATTTTTTCAATACCAAAAAAACAATATATAGAAAATATTAAAACTAGAACTGTCAATTTAACATGTTAATTCAGTGTGATTAATTTGATTAAAAATAACGTGTTAAAAAAATTAACGCCATTAATTGCAATGCCCCCGGACCGTAATAAGGAAGACTCCTGATAAATGCTTGTAGTACCACCTGTTTACTCCAGAGGGCAGTAAGTGAAACTTCAGCTGTATGAGCAACACACAGTTTATACAGTGAAGAAAACAACCATACAGCAGCAGAACAACAACATACGTTATATTCTTGCATTCAAAACACTTGATGGAGTATAAATCCGAACTACGAGATGTATGGTTGGATTATGATTTCAGCACACTTTACTGTACACTGGTTCGTCAGACTTTGAGAGCGTTAATAGAAAATATATTAAAGGAACAGATATTTTTGGGGGACTTCCACTGAAGTCTTTCAACAAAGAACCCCCCACCCCAACCACACCCCCAAATAATTCATTCTCCAGTGTACGGCACTTCAAAAGTAAGCTTTGAAAACGAAAGCGTATCTATCAGCTTTTATTGAACACCCTTGCATAGCAATGCCTTCTTGTCCTTTTGCAATGTCACTTTAGGCCACAGAAATGATAGAAGAATACACTCAATAATGTCAACAGAAGCCACGGACACAATAAAACAACAAACCCAAATTTAGTTTGTGTTATATGAAAAGAGAAACCCAAATTGATGTAAAAGGCCAAGAGATTGCAAACTTTCCGACTTCAATAAAAGAAGATATTCATAAAGCACTTTTTCTTACAGCTGGCGCAGCGGATGGGATGAAATAGCATTATTTACCACAAGAAAGAAATGCATTCATGTACATGGGAAAAAGAAAACAAATTCCCAGAATACCTTTCACAAGACGGCATCGAAATGAGCGCGTACAGCGAGTGCCGATGATGAAGGAACTGTAAGAGGAGAGGACCGTGTCGTGAGAATGTGAGAAAAGGAGAGGGAAACGTGCTGCTCTCTTCTTATATATATTAGATCAGATCCAATTTACATAAGGAGATTGGTTTGAGGATAGGAGCCAACGGAACAGACAGGAAGGATAAATGGAATTAGGGCAAACTGATGTGGAGATTTTTCTGAAGACACTGGGCTCCTCTTACTCCGGAGTGATCAGCAGTTATTGTGCTGGAGGTTCTGTGGACTTGTGAAATGAGGATGCATGGAAAAGACTTCTAGAAAGTAGTCTCATTAAAACATTCGTTGTGGTTGGAGCGGTGCTGGCGTAGTGGGCTAAAGCACATAACTGGTAATCAGAAGGTTGCTGGTTCGATCCCCACAGCCACCACCATTGTGTCCTTGAGCAAGACACTTAACTCCAGGTTGCTCCGGGGGGATTGTCCCTGTAATAAGTGCACTTCGCTTTGGAAGTGTAAGTCGCTTTGGATAAAGTGGATGGGGTCAATCTATAAATGTTAAAATAATCACTGTTTATTATATACAAAAGTATAGCCACAAGATGTAAACAATATGCATTTAAACATGATTTTAGTCTGAAGAAAATCACTTACTAACCCCATCTGTGCAAAGTTATTCCAATTTCACAACTTAATTGCCATGTCAACAAACCCTAAAACAATGAAATAACAACTTAAGCAACTTTACAGCTCAAATAATACATGAGTTTTAACTGAAGAATTCATGTAAGTGCTTTTGTAAAATGACGAGCTTCACATTTCTGTCTTTAAACCCTCTAAAAATTGGCCCCATTGGCTTCCATTGTAAGTGTCCCACTGGAACACACATTTTTTATTCCTTTAAACAAATGTAGTGGTGGAAACGATGCTGATACAAATGATATTTTTATTTATTTATTTATTTGTAAATAAATTGGACACTTTCATGGTCTTGCTAAGGATACCTACACACAATTTCATACTATTTTCACACTTTTTGCACAATTTGTTAAAACTGCATCTAAAACAAATCCTGTTGATGTGCGCCACCTTTCTGAGCACAAACCATGATAATGGCACACCTGAACTGAAATGGTTGTATTTACGGGACGCTTTGGAGTACGGACACAGTTGGAGTATCTTTTGAAAGAAGACACTTTGAGCTTTATTTCTCAAGTTTCACAATTAATATATGTTGTTATTTGTTAAAGTTAGAGAAGCTGAAGTTTATAGTAATGGAAATATTTTGTGCTGAACATGTTTTTATAATGTAAATAAACAATAATAAAAGTGTCAAGACAACCCAGAAATACAATGTTCTCAAAGCCACGAGTCTGAAGAAGTTACGTTTCAAATTTGAAGATGATCGAATAATAAATGAGGTTCCTGCAGCTTTAAATCTCTGTAAAATCAATGGAAGCGTCCAGAGTAAAATTAAGGCTCCGCCTCTCAAGACGACACTAAATCTGACCGCACTGCTCGACTATTATGAATAAAACTACGCCGCATTTTTATAAATAGACTTTGGAGACGGCTGGTTTTGTTTATGAGACTCTAATATATAAGATCATATACAGTTTTACAACATGAATGCTGCTCAGATTGCAGTTTGATGAAGAACGATGACGAAGGCGAGATCTCATGTAAACAATGGAGAATATATCAATATTTCTCAGATTTATCACTTTTATAGACAAAAAGTGCGACTGGATGTTTATCAATGAACGCTTGTCATGGACGATTGACTCAAGTGTGTTGAACTGGATTCATCTGGCGATCGTGTTTTCATAATAAAAGTCCCGTTTTGATATTGCATGTTTTCATAATAAAAGTCCCGTTTTGATATTGCATATTTTCATAATAAAAGTCCGGTTTTGATATTGCATATTTTCATAATAAAAGTCCGGTTTTGATATTGCATATTTTCATAATAAAAGTCCCGTTTTGATATTGCATGTTTTCATAATAAAAGTCCCGTTTTGATATTGCATGTTTTCATAATAAAAGTCCCGTTTTGATATTGCATGTTTTCATAATAAAAGTCCCGTTTTGATATTGCGTATTTTCATAATAAAAGTCCCGTTTTGATATTGCGTATTTTCATAATAAAAGTCCCGTTTTGATATTGCGTATTTTCATAATAAAAGTCCCGTTTTGATATTGCATATTTTCATAATAAAAGTCCCGTTTTGATATTGCATGTTTTCATTTGTACTCCTGCACAAATAACTCAGTTACTGTTTCTGGAGCATTGCTATCCTGAAACAGAGATCGGATATCAATGTTGAACCCTTTGAAAAGATGTATCATTTGTTAATATTAATGACATTAGATGGTAAATTATATATTAAATGTAAGCAGAGTGACGTCACCACCGCGTGCGAGCGATTGCGTATCAACAGGTTAAATGGTAATGATACCCAATAAAAATATTCTGCTCACAAGTGATTTTTCCCTTCATTTTTCTTTGTTTTCTTCAAACATCACTTGTCTGGTGAAGCATGGTCTTCACTGACATTTTTGTCAACTTTTGAAAAAACTTTTGGGGGGGCAAAATTATGGGACAGAAATCATTTGCACACAATAAACATCGAAATGGTTCATGCTTTTTGTCTTCTTTGTTTAGAGTACATTGTTTTAAACATTTGATGATTTGTATTGTTATAATGCATTTTCATAGTTTAATACATAAGGTATGGATCTAGGACAAGGCAAAAACAATTAAATATATGCATGCATTTGGGATTGTTGTTCATGCCCCAAATGGTTTTCGAGTGGGGGAATCACCAAACTAGATCACACAACCTTAAAGCCCAGGACACCCCTCGGGCAGTCAAGGCCCCCCTGGGCACTGGCCCCATTGGCCCGGTCGGTAATCCGTCCCTGGGCCAGAGTATGTGAAAATATACTGTAGGCGTGCACAAACTTTTGCACTACCATACACTTTGCGAGAACTTAGTTTTAAAGATTACCAGCCAGATTACATTAACTGAAGAAAGTCAAAGTACTCCAAGTATATATATATATATATATATATATTGCAAACAGACAAGTTGATGAAAGCATATGAATGTAGCATATTTAAATGTCAATATGTGCCAAATTGTAGCCTTGCTATTTTGAAAAATATATCCGTGAAGGTGTACGACCTTGAGCTGTGCCAGTCCAGCTCAGCTCAAAAACAGTTTTGCTGAATTCTCTGACAATATGAAAGAGCGAGTCAGTTCACAGATAAAGCTGGTATTTTCAGGCTATCGCTGCCAACCACTTTACACATGCAAACGGAACATGTTATGGGTAATAGTTTCACTGATGGATGGTCGACGTGAAGAGAATATTCAATATAAGGGTTAAATCAATAGAAACAGGACTCGGTGGAATGATGGTATCGTTAGAATCGTTTGAATCGATTATTAGGAGGCTATTATTGATAAGCGCCAATGGGGGGAGTTTGGCCAGGACACTTGGGTTACACCCCTACACTTTGATGAGAAGTGCCCTGGGATTTTTAAAGACTGCAGAGAGTCAGGACCTCAGTTTAACGTCTCATCCGTAGGACGGCGCCTTTTTACTGTATAGTGTCCCCATCACTATACTGGGGCGCTAGGACCTACACAATCTGTAGGGTGAGCACCCCCCTGCTGGACGCCCTAATACCTCTTCCAGCAGCAACCTCATGGTGCGTTCACATACAACGCAAAGAACATTTTCACCTCGTATTGCTTGTGCGAGTTTGACCACTTTGTGCTTAAACTTGCGTTCCAGAATCCAGGTACTGATCAGGCTCAACCCTGCTTAGCTACAAGGTGATATGTCAGCTGGCATTTTAATGTTCAAAAATCGTCCCCATTCACTTCCATTGAAAGTGTTTTACTGTAATCTCGTATTTAGATTTTTTTAAAGAAAAGGAGACACGAGTCAAAATAAATCAACATTATGCCACAAATGCTGTCGATTGAGCTTTACTGGTATTGAAGTCGGAATATTTCTGTCTTTTGAAACACTTTCTAGCTTAAACGTCTGTAACAGGTCAACTATATAGGCTAAAATATTTCTGAATGTCCAAATATGTCACAAGGCACAAGGTATGGATAAAAAGCCTTTATAAAACTGGGCGACAGAATCTTTAAAATATATTTTTGGGCAATACGTTTCGGCTTAAAAAGCCTTTTTATCCATACCACATGAAATAAAAAAAAATTAAAAAATATTGATTTTTTTTTTTTTTTTTTTTTGCAGTAAGCTTCATTTTCTTTATGCAAAATATAAATTTGTATTTATTTCATTGTGATTTTAGTGTAAACTATGATCAAGCCATGTGCATGTGATTTCGTAACACTCTCACATATCGTATATTCATCACTAAGCTCGTGTTTTCAAGGCTTTAGCTGAAGACAACATTGTCTTTTGTGTTTGTATGTGTTGTGCTCGTGTGGATCACAGATATGGAGAATCTTTATCATCAGAGTGGAATAAATTTACATTTTCATTTGACATTTTTATGCATTTGGCAGACGCTTTTATCCAAAGTTACTTACAGAGCCCTTATTACAGGGACAATCCCCCCGGAGCAACCAGGAGTTAAGTGTCTTACTCAAGGACACAATGGTGGTGGCTGTGGGGATCGAACCAGCAACCTTCTGATTACCGGTTATGTGCTTTAGCCCACTACGCCACCACCACTCCATGAGGCAGAAAACAATAAAAGTGCAACGTCCACATTTCTAGCACAAAGCAATCACAATCATGAGTCCTACAATGTCCGTCAATGAGTGCCATCGTCAACTGTCTGTCCTTAAAAGTAGCACTAATGATTGGACAGTCAAGACCGGTTGTACGTCCTTAAAGTCATTATTGATTTCTCATTTCAGGAAGCTCTTTTGGGCTTTTTGGAAAGATGCGATTACACATAATGCCCGGTGCACGGACTCACAGCAAGGTCTTTGAGATCTTGAGAAGATTCTCTTTGAATTGACTTCTATTATAATAATTGATTTTTTTTTTTTTATGACAGCATGCTGGTTTGAGATTTTATTAAAAAGCTCTTTTAGCTCGTGTAGGCCTGGAAAAGTAAAATTTTTTTTGAGATATATTCATTATTACATTTTTAAGGAGCAGTTTCTCCACAAAATTAAAATGGTGTCATTATTTACTCACCCTCATGTTGTATCAAACTTAACTTAAATAAATATATAATGCTCATTTATTTATGTATTTGACAAGTAGTCATGTAATAAGCGGGATAATGAGCGATCAGATGGTCATTTTTCTATATAAACTCCAACAGAACAAGCGGGAGCTGGAATTCAGCTGTTTCTGGAGACTTCCATCTCTCTCCTTTCACAAAACAACATAATTAAAACCAACTTATTTAAATGTTTTTATTATTTTCATAAGTAGTCGTGTAACAAGCGAGACTGATTGAATTTGCGTTGGGGTTAACCACCCTGCTGGGGTTTATTTCTTAATAATGTCCGGCTGTACCGTACACTCAAAAAATAAATAGATAAATAAATATATATATATATATATATAAAACACATTTTCTTATTGAGTATTTTTACTCCTTTTCCAGTAAAAAAAAAATCTAACCTTTCTAAAAACAAAATAAATGTACTGGCGAAGCAAGCTGACATAAGATAATTTGTCTTGTTTTTAAAGAAATCTCACAAAATATTACAAAGTTTATGCTTATAACAAATATATATATAGAGAGAGAGAGACAGACAGATATATAGATGACAGACAGACAGACAGACAGATAGATAACAGACAGAAAGACAGATATATAGATAGATAGATGTAAGACAGAAATACAGACAGACAGATAGATACTGTAGATAGATGACAGACAGATAGATAGATGACAGACAGATAGATAGACAGACAGATAGATGACAGACAGACAGACAGACAGATAGATAGATAGATAGATGACAGACAGATAGATAGACAGATAGATGACAGACAGACAGATAGACAGACAGACAGATAGATAGATAGACAGACAGACAGATAGATGACAGACAGACAGATAGATGTAAGACAGATAGATAGATAGATGACAGACAGATAGATGACAGACAGATAGATAGATAGATAGACAGACAGACAGATAGATAGATGACAGACAAAAAGACAGACAGACAGATGACAGACAGATATATAGACAGATAGATGACAGACAGACAGATAGATAGACAGATAGATGACAGACAGACAGATAGATAGATAGACAGACAGAAAGACGACAGACAGACAGATAGATAGACAGATAGATGACAGACAGATAGATGACAGACAGACAGATAGATAGACAGACAGATAGATGACAGACAGATAGATAGACAGATAGATGACAGACAGACAGACAGACAGATAGATAGATAGATGACAGACAGACAGACAGATAGATAGACAGACAGACAGATAGATAGATGTCAGACAGAAAGACAGACAGATAGATGACAGACAGACAGATAGATAGACAGATAGATGACAGACAGACAGATAGATAGATAGACAGACAGATAGACAGACAGACAGATAGATAGATGACAGACAGACAGACAGATAGATGACAGACAGACAGATAGATAGATAGACAGACAGATAGACAGACAGACAGATAGATAGATAGATGACAGACAGACAGACAGATAGATGACAGACAGACAGATAGATAGATTGATAGACAGACAGACAGACAGACAGACAGATAGATAGATAGATAGATAGATAGATAGATAGATAGATAGACAGACAGATAGATGACAGACAGACAGATAGATGTAAGACAGATAGATAGATAGATGACAGACTGACAGACAGATAGATGACAGACAGACAGACAGATAGATGACAGACAGACAGATAGATAGATGACAGACAAAAAGACAGACAGACAGATGACAGACAGATATATAGACAGATAGATGACAGACAGACAGATAGACAGACAGATAGATGACAGACAGACAGATAGATAGACAGATAGATGACAGACAGACAGATAGATAGACAGATAGATGACAGACAGACAGACAGACAGACAGACAGATAGATGACAGACAGACAGACAGACAGATAGATAGATAGACAGACAGATAGATAGATGTCAGACAGAAAGACAGACAGATAGATGACAGACAGACAGATAGATAGACAGATAGATGACAGACAGACAGATAGATAGATAGACAGACAGATAGACAGACAGATAGATAGATGACAGACAGAAAGACAGACAGACAGATAGATGACAGACAGACAGATAGACAGACAGACAGATTGATAGACAGACAGACAGACAGACAGACAGACAGACAGACAGATAGATAGATAGATAGATAGATAGATAGATAGATAGATAGATAGATAGATGACAGACAGACAGATAGATAGATAGATAGACAGACAGACAGATAGATAGATGACAGACAGAAAGACAGACAGACAGATAGATGACAGACAGACAGATAGACAGACAGACAGATTGATAGACAGACAGACAGACAGACAGACAGATAGATAGATAGATAGATAGATAGATAGATAGATAGATAGATAGATAGACAGATAGATGACAGACAGACAGACAGACAGACAGATAGATGGACAGACAGATAGATAGATGACAGACAGACAGACAGATAGATAGACAGACAGATAGATAGATGTCAGACAGAAAGACAGACAGATAGATGACAGACAGACAGATAGATAGACAGATAGATGACAGACAGACAGATAGATAGATAGATAGACAGACAGATAGACAGACAGACAGATAGATAGATGACAGACAGAAAGACAGACAGACAGATAGATGACAGATAGACAGACAGACAGATTGATAGACAGACAGACAGACAGACAGACAGATAGATAGATAGATAGATAGATAGATAGATAGATAGATAGATAGATAGATAGATAGATAGATAGATAGATAGATAGATAGATAGATAGATAGATAGATAGATAGATGACAGACAGAAAGACAGACAGACAGATAGATGACAGATAGACAGACAGACAGATTGATAGACAGACAGATAGACAGACAGACAGATTGATAGACAGACAGACAGACAGACAGACAGATAGATAGATAGATAGATAGATAGATAGATAGATAGATAGATAGATAGATAGATAGATAGATAGATAGATAGATAGACAGATAGATAGATAGATAGATAGATAGATAGATAGATAGATAGATAGATAGATAGATAGATAGATGACAGACAGACAGACAGAATATTATTATTATTATTATAATTTTTACTATGACAACTAATGTGGATGTTCTAGCAAAAACAACTGCAGTCTAAACAGAAAAAAAATCTGATCTGTCCACATATAAGTGCCTTTGGAAAAGTCAGTCTAAAAAAAATTATATTTGAGAAAAAATAAATCCTGCATTTTTCTTGCAGTGTGAACAAAGTCTTACAGTTGGTACAGATGAAAACTTCACAACTCACTTTTGGTGCCCCTCAGTGGGCATTACAACTGAGCCCATACGCCCAACAACACTTAACACTATGGCCACTGGGGGCAGTGTTCCTAATGTTGGTGAGCACAGACCGATTTACCTAAAGAGAAGTCCATCTGCTTTTCCGATTTCCCTGATCAGTCAGTTGGCATCGACAACTGAACTGTTGATGTCATGAAAACCCTAATCAGCGATGACCTCGTGCTCGAGTTTAAAGATAACTAGTCAGATTGGGTCGTCTATCCAATTTCAAGCCCACAGCAGAGATCCATAACATCACTAGCCGAGGATTTCACATGGAATGATTGTGTGAGATAGAGAGCTGCACTCTGTCTGCATCCTCCATTACACCGCGAGGTCTGTCTGACCCGATCACAGAAGCTTTGAACGCAATTCCCTGCTCGAGTTTCTCACATTCAAAAATCGAAAGTGAAACTACAAGGAAAACTAAAATAAAGGAGAAAAATCACAAATGAGATGTCGTTACCATCTAGATCGTTTCTGAAAGACAGCTATGAGCAAATATAATCATTTTGACTGAAGTCTCCTACTTTCTCCCAACAAATAAAGGCTCCAGTAATTTCACATGCGTTTCAGAAGAGATCTCTGGGAGATTGCCATTAAAAGCACATTTTAGATCCGTCTTGCCCACATATACACTGGCATCTATCGAAAGAGAGAGAGGGCACCCGCGGGGAGAGAAACAAATATTGTTCCGGCTTTTCAGAAATGACTGAAGCGCTCCCGAGACACACGAATCTCTTTCCTTTGCAGAGGTTGCCAAAATGTGAAGATTTTTGTCAATAATGTTCCATTCGTCTCAATGTGCTCTTCTTTTCAGAAAACTTGCAACATTTGCTTTTTAGAAGCAACAACCAATAAACTCAATGGATAACACACAGTAAAACAAGTTTTAAATAAGGCGAAAATATATATTTTATTTATGGCCTAAATATATTATGCACATTGTAAACATCTGTTGTAAACATCCCAGCTGAAAGAAATATATTTTTCATGTTTTGTTTCAATACTTACATTTTAATATATAAAATACAAAATGTACTGTAAGGTAAAATTAGGGAATTCTAACCATCTCATTCGATGTGCTGTGTGTTTCCTGATGTAGATTCAAAAGAACCAGTTCAAAAGAGTCATTCATTTGGGAATCAGACTACAATAGTTGTGATGTAGGTTCAAAAGGACTGGCTCATAAGAGTCATTCATTTGGGAATCAAACTCCACTAGTTGCGCTGTTTTGAAAGAGTCATTCATTTGGGAATCAGACTACAATTGTTTCAAATTTTTCATGCAGTAGATTCAAAAGGACCGGCTCATAAGAGTTATTCGATTGGGAATCACACTAGACTAGTTGAGCTGTAGATTCAAAAGAGTCAGTTTGAAAGAGTCATTCATTTGGGAATCAGACTGCACTGATTGCAAATTTTTCATGCAGTAGATTCAAAAGGACCGGCTCATAGGAGTCATTCATTTGGGAATCACACTACACTAGGTGTGCTGTGTGTTTCGTGATGTAGATTCAAAAGAACCAGTTCAAAAGAGTCATTCATTTGGGAATCAGACTACACTAGTTGCGATGTGTTTCGTGATGTAGACTCAAAAGAGCCAGTTTGAAAGAGTCATTCATTTGCGAATCAGACTACAATAGTTGCTAATTTTTCATGCATTTGATTCAAAAGGACCGGCTCATAAGAGTTATTCATTTGGGAATCAGACTACACTAGTTGTGCTGTGTTTCACACTGTAGATTCAAAAGAGCCAGTTTTAAAGAGTCATTCATTTGGGAATCAGACTACACTAGTTGTGCTGTTTTTCATGCTGTAGATTCAAAAGAACCAGTTCAAAAGTTTCATTCATTTGGGAATCAGACTATATTAGTTGCAAATTTTTCATGTAGTAGAATCAAAAGGACCGGCTCATAAGAGTCATTTGTTTGGGAATCACACTACACTAGTTGTGCTGTACATTCAAAAGAGCCAGTTTGAAAGAGTCATTCATTTGGGATTTAGACTACACTAGTTGTGCTGTGTTTCACACTGTAGATTCAAAAGAGCCAGTTTGAAAGAGTCATTCATTTGGGAATCAGACTACACTAGTTGCTAATTTTTCATGTAGTAGAATCAAAAGGACCGGCTCATAAGAGTCATTCATTTGGGAATCAGACTACACTAGTTGCTAATTTTTCATGCAATAGATTCAAAAGGACCGGCTCATAAGAGTCATTCATTTGGGAATCAGACTACACTAGTTGCGATGTGTTTTGCACTGTAGATTCAAAAGAGCCAGTTTGAAAGAGTCATTCATTTGCGAATCAGACTACAATAGTTGCTAATTTTTCATGCATTTGATTCAAAAGGACCGGCTCATAAGAGTTATTCATTTGGGAATCAGACTACACTAGTTGTGCTGTGTTTCGTGCTGTAGATTCAAAAGAGCCAGTTTTAAAGAGTCATTCATTTGGGAATCAGACTACACTAGTTGTGCTGTTTTTCATGCTGTAGATTCAAAAGAACCAGTTCAAAAGTTTCATTCATTTGGGAATCAGACTATATTAGTTGCAAATTTTTCATGTAGTAGAATCAAAAGGACCGGCTCATAAGAGTTATTCATTTGGGAATCAGACTACACTAGTTGTGCTGTTTTTCGTGATGTAGATTCAAAAGAACCATATCATTAGAGTCATTAATCTCAGAATCAGTCTACACTGGCCACACTGCGTGTTTCATGCTGTAGATTCAAAAGAATCGCTTTATAAGAGCCATTCATTCACAAATCAAACTAAAATTATCACGCTGTGTTTCTGCACTTTAGATTCAAAAGAACCATCTCATAAGAGTAATTTTATCAGTAATTGGACTACGCTGGTCACACTGTGAGTTTTGCTCTGTAGATTTAAAAGAACCGGATAATAAGATAAATTTCTTTGGTAATTGAACTACACTGATCAAGCTTGTATGTTTCATAGCAGTGTTGCTAGCGTGTGTCCCATCCACATTGGTACAGTATATACTATATTCTGATTATTTAATATATAAAGAAATCGCCAAAAATATGAAAAAATAAAGAACTAAAAAGTATTTAAAACATATGTAGTAAATGCATTTAACTATATGTTGTCGATATATTTCGGCATTTTCTCTATATTTTAAAATACTTTATATATTTTATATATAAAGTGTATATATATATATATATATATATATATATATATATATATATATATATATATATATATATATATATATACTGTATATATATATAACTTTTTCTGTATGGGCATTTCACCTTTATGAAAGTGACATTTTTATTTTATTCCCTGAAAATTTAACCACATTGTGATTTTTCACTGTGCATCACGCAGCCATGAAAGCTTTAAACCTTGTCTGCATTTACTCATATATTTTAACAGGAAATGAAAATAAAATAAAAACAAATTTGACAAAACGAGCCTTCCAAAAACATGAGTGATGAATACACAAATGACAGCCTGCCAAAAGGAAACCCTTTGATGCACCGCAGGATGCATTATTATCAAATGACACAGTCGCCACTTTCTGAAACCCTGCAATAAAGAACAATTCGATTGTGGCATACATATTTTGACTCTATCTCTCAAATCAATCCAAGGACATAATTTTTGGCATTCAACATCCGCCAACACACACACACTGTGAGATCAAGGAGGTCTCTTGCATTTGGTTGGATCACGAGGGCATATATTTAGTCGCTTAGAGCTGCCTTGCAGTTCGATCGCACATACAAAGACTGCATGGACGACACCACTGTCTGTAGATCCTGGGACAATACCCCAGGATCTATACAAACAAGAAAACTATGTCAACTGGGTCTTGTCTATTTAGCCGGGCAATGTTGCTAACAATCTTATTGGATCTGCTTGCCACATGGTACTTTTTTGATTTACAAGTGTTTGTAGACCCCAAATGCGGTTCTAGATAATTGACAAGAAGAAAAACGCCACAGGACTGATACTAATATGGACATTTACATGGAATATTGAAGCTTAAAGCTGAATATTAAAGACTTTAATACTCTCCCAACCAAGTCTAGGGACCCCATCCAGCCCAACACCGCAATATCATCCCAACCAATGAGTTTGGGGCGGGACTATCTGTTTGTCAAACAATGGAAAATGGGGGAAGTGTTTGGCAAAATGGGTTAAAAACAATCGTGTTTGAAGAAGAACCCCAAATGGCATCGCTTCTTTTTCAAATCTTTTATTACAGTAACATTAACCAGCATTAAAATACTGCATTACTATTTGAATTTGATATTTTATAAAGACTGCATTACATACAAGAGTAGCTTAAAATAAATAGTTAATTGTTATTTTACTATTGGTAAATATTAACCGACAGTCCTCATGGCTACGGTGGAGTCAGCCAAAAAGGAAAGCAGCATTATTACGTATTGATAAACTATTATGAATACAAACATCTCCGATGTTAATTGTTATTGTTGCACATATATGCACAGATGTGACAAGACCACATGTCTGCATACTTTTTAGAAACATATGGCAAATGTACGCACAGGTTTTGGCATTTAATAAAGCAATTTGTCACAGTCAGGCAGGCGAAAATAAAAACTACCAGGACACAATGGCATTTTGAATGCGTCACTCGTGTGGCCTTTTGCCACTCCAAAAATGGTACAGTTTCAGCTAGAGGAGGGCAGCACACCAGAGATAAATTAATAAAGGTTATTTCTTAAAGTAATTAGATCTCAGAGTTGTATTTTCAGCCGTAGAAACTTGTCCCTGAGAAAATACGATAAAACTTAAATAAACTGTAAATCATCAGTGATTCTCAACCGGTTTTGCATAAGTACCCAGATTTAACATTTCATATCAAGAGCGACCCAACACAACCAATATTTTTCAAATAACCAAATCAAAACCAAACATGATATTTATAAATATTACCCAGCAATGTTTTGGCCTAACAAAATGCAAAATTATTTTCAGATGTTGTCGGCTTCAGATGAGTCGCTATAAACATATTGAATAAATGCATTAAACTGCTTTGCACACCACAGGCTGCAGTTTCAACAGAGAATTTGTTTTCTTGTGAGAGGTGACCTGTTTTGTTTTTTAGCTGTCAGATGCAACCTGTCATGGGTGCATACACACACACACACAGACACACACACACACACACACAAACACACACACACACACACACCCACACACACCACACACCACACTCTTTAAAACAGAACACACAATACTCTTTAAAGTACTGTCAACTCCTCCGCTTGCATTCACCCCAAACTTTCCTTTCATGCAGGGAGCTTGAAGACAACAGAGACAACTGTGCTTGGCGAAATTCTTCCAATTCATGAGTAGGAATTTTAATTGAATACAATTGCAATTACAGGAAGAGGAATTTACTGAATTGCAATTGCAAGAAATGTAACCGACACACAACAACAGTATTTGCATTAGTCGTAACTAGTGCTGATACAAAAAATTACAATAACAGGTAACTTTATTTTGATGGTCCCAAATACATGTTTAACAGACTATAAGTTACTTATCAAGCGGCTTGCTATAGCTAGTAAACAGTGTTTCAACAAACATTCAGTACACTATAATTATCCTGCATACACATCTATCTTAATGACCTTTGAATGAAATTGTGTTCTCAACAATAATGTAAGTAGGTAATTAATAGGGATATATATACAGGCTAAAGATAGTCTACTGAATGTTTGTTGAAACACTGTTTACTAGCTATAGCAAGTCAGTTGATCAGCTGTTTTTTGCTGCTGTTATACAACTATTGATAATGTACTGAATATGTGTTGAAACACGGTTTACTAGCTATAGCAAGTGAGTTGATCAGCTGTTTTTTGCTGCTGTTATACAGGCTATTGATAGTGTACTGAATGTTTGTTGAAACACTGTTTACTAGCTATAGCAAGTCAGTTGATCAGCTGTTATTTTGCTGCTGTTATACAGGCTATTGATAGTCTACTGAATGTTTGTTGAAACACTGTTTACTAGCTATAGCAAGGTAGTTGATAAGCTGTTATTTTGCTGCTGTTATACAGGCTATTGATAGTCTACTGAATTTTTGTTGAAACACTGTTTACTAGCTATAGCAAGGTAGTTGATCAGCTGTTATTTTCCTGCTGTTATACAACTATTGATAGTGTACTGAATGTTTGTTGAAACACTGTTTACTAACTATAGCAAGTCAGATGATAAGCTGTTATTTTGCTGCTGTTATACAGGCTATTGATAGTCTACTGAATGTTTGTTGAAACACTGTTTACTAGCTATAGCAAGTCAGTTGATCAGCTGTTATTTTCCTGCTGTTATACAACTATTGATAATGTACTGAATATGTGTTGAAACACAGTTTACTAGCTATAGCAAGTGAGTTGATCAGCTGTTTTTTGCTGCTGTTATACAGGCTATTGATAGTCTACTGAATGTTTGATGAAACACTGTTTACTAGCTATAGCAAGTCAGTTGATCAGCTGTTATTTTGCTGCTGTTATACAGGCTATTGATAGTCTACTGAATGTTTGTTGAAACACTGTTTACTAGCTATAGCAAGGTAGTTGATAAGCTGTTATTTTGCTGCTGTTATACAGGCTATTGATAGTCTACTTAATTTTTGTTGAAACACTGTTTACTAGCTATAGCAAGTCAGATGATAAGCTGTTATTTTGCTGCTGTTATACAGGCTATTGATAGTCTACTGAATGTTTGTTGAAACACTGTTTACTAGCTATAGCAAGGTAGTTGATAAGCTGTTATTTTGCTGCTGTTATACAGGCTATTGATAGTCTACTGAATTTTTGTTGAAACACTGTTTACTAGCTATAGCAAGTCAGATGATAAGCTGTTATTTTGCTGCTGTTATACAGGCTATTGATAGTCTACTGAATGTTTGTTGAAACACTGTTTACTAGCTATAGCAAGTCAGTTGATCAGCTGTTATTTTGCTGCTGTTATACAGGCTATTGATAGTCTACTGAATGTTTGTTGAAACACTGTTTACTAGCTATAGCAAGGTAGTTGATAAGCTGTTATTTTGCTGCTGTTATACAGGCTATTGATAGTCTACTGAATTTTTGTTGAAACACTGTTTACTAGCTATAGCAAGGTAGTTGATCAGCTGTTATTTTCCTGCTGTTATACAACTATTGATAGTGTACTGAATGTTTGTTGAAACACTGTTTACTAGCTATAGCAAGTCAGTTGATCAGCTGTTATTTTCCTGCTGTTATACAACTATTGATAATGTACTGAATATGTGTTGAAACACGGTTTACTAGCTATAGCAAGTGAGTTGATCAGCTGTTTTTTGCTGCTGTTATACAGGCTATTGATAGTCTACTGAATGTTTGATGAAACACTGTTTACTAGCTATAGCAAGTCAGTTGATCAGCTGTTATTTTGCTGCTGTTATACAGGCTATTGATAGTCTACTGAATGTTTGTTGAAACACTGTTTACTAGCTATAGCAAGGTAGTTGATAAGCTGTTATTTTGCTGCTGTTATACAGGCTATTGATAGTCTACTTAATTTTTGTTGAAACACTGTTTACTAGCTATAGCAAGTCAGATGATAAGCTGTTATTTTGCTGCTGTTATACAGGCTATTGATAGTCTACTGAATGTTTGTTGAAACACTGTTTACTAGCTATAGCAAGGTAGTTGATAAGCTGTTATTTTGCTGCTGTTATACAGGCTATTGATAGTCTACTGAATTTTTGTTGAAACACTGTTTACTAGCTATAGCAAGTCAGATGATAAGCTGTTATTTTGCTGCTGTTATACAGGCTATTGATAGTCTACTGAATGTTTGTTGAAACACTGTTTACTAGCTATAGCAAGTCAGTTGATCAGCTGTTATTTTGCTGCTGTTATACAGGCTATTGATAGTCTACTGAATGTTTGTTGAAACACTGTTTACTAGCTATAGCAAGGTAGTTGATAAGCTGTTATTTTGCTGCTGTTATACAGGCTATTGATAGTCTACTGAATTTTTGTTGAAACACTGTTTACTAGCTATAGCAAGGTAGTTGATCAGCTGTTATTTTCCTGCTGTTATACAACTATTGATAGTGTACTGAATGTTTGTTGAAACACTGTTTACTAGCTATAGCAAGTCAGTTGATCAGCTGTTATTTTCCTGCTGTTATACAACTATTGATAATGTACTGAATATGTGTTGAAACACGGTTTACTAGCTATAGCAAGTGAGTTGATCAGCTGTTTTTTGCTGCTGTTATACAGGCTATTGATAGTCTACTGAATGTTTGATGAAACACTGTTTACTAGCTATAGCAAGTCAGTTGATCAGCTGTTATTTTGCTGCTGTTATACAGGCTATTGATAGTCTACTGAATGTTTGTTGAAACACTGTTTACTAGCTATAGCAAGGTAGTTGATAAGCTGTTATTTTGCTGCTGTTATACAGGCTATTGATAGTCTACTGAATGTTTGTTGAAACACTGTTTACTAGCTATAGCAAGTCAGATGATAAGCTGTTATTTTGCTGCTGTTATACAGGCTATTGATAGTCTACTGAATGTTTGTTGAAACACTGTTTACTAGCTATAGCAAGTCAGTTGATCAGCTGTTTTTTGCTGCTGTTATACAGGCTATTGATAGTCTACTGAATGTTTGTTGAAACACTGTTTACTAGCTATAGCAAGTCAGTTGATCAGCTGTTATTTTGCTGCTGTTATAGAGGCTATTGATAGTCTACTGAATGTTTTTTGAAACACTGTTTACTAGCTATAGCAAGTCAGTTGATCAGCTGTTATTTTCCTGCTATTATACAACTATTGATAATGTACTGAATATTTGTTGAAACACTGTTTACTAGCTATAGCAAGTCAGTTGATCAGCTGTTATTTTCCTGCTGTTATACAACTATTGATAATGTACTGAATATGTGTTGAAACACGGTTTATTAGCTATAGCAAGTCAGTTGATAAGCTGTTATTTTCCTGCTGTTATACAGGCTATTGATAGTCTACTGAATGTTTGTTGAAACACTGTTTACTAGCTATAGCAAGTCAGTTGATAAGCTGTTATTTTGCTGCTGTTATACAGGCTATTGATAGTCTACTGAATGTTTGTTGAAACACTGTTTACTAGCTATAGCAAGTCAGTTGATCAGCTGTTATTTTGCTGCTGTTATACAGTCTATTGATAGTCTACTGAATGTTTGTTGAAACACTGTTTACTAGCTATAGCAAGTCAGTTGATAAGCTGTTATTTTGCTGCTGTTATACAGGCTATTGATAGTCTACTGAATGTTTGTTGAAACACTGTTTACTAGCTATAGCAAGTCAGTTGATAAGCTGTTATTTTCCTGCTGTTATACAGGCTATTGATAGTCTACTGAATGTTTGTTGAAACACTGTTTACTAGCTATAGCAAGTCAGTTGATCAGCTGTTATTTTGCTGCTGTTATACAGGCTATTGATAGTCTACTGAATGTTTGTTGAAACACTGTTTACTAGCTCAGTTAATACAGGTACTACATTAAAATTACTTTGCACTTTTTTTAATGTAGTTACACACTGACATTGTGATTGATGTATGTTGTCATGAAATTTTGTCCAAAGACAAAAGAGATGCATATTACGACCAGGTGTAAATGGCAATGTGTCTCACCTGTCCACTTGTGACCGGATCGCCCAAAATGCATCTTAAAACCAGATGTAAACATGGTCTATATTTAGTTCCACACTCTGAATGTCCATTCATCACACGTGCCTACCTGCACACACACAAACACACCCTAAACACTTTGGAGAAATTGCCTGGTTATCCACTCTTGACAGAGCAGTAACAACAGGCCTCGTTCGATCGATCTGCCTCTCTCCATAGACTCTCTCTCTCCATCACTCAACAATTAACACAAGCAGACCTGAGTTTGCATTCATTAACCGCCGGCCGCAGGAAATCCTGTGCAAGGTGGACAGACGCAGTCAACGCACCTGTTTACTTTCAAATGGGTTTTCAAATGATCCATCCTAGAAGCTGAAATTGAACGTCCCCTGATCTGGCACAGGAAAGTAGAGTTAATATCATAGACTTTCCCTCGCAATCTCCATTCATCACCCATAATCCCAGTCTCTATTGGCTCAGCCTCCTATAATTACACATCGAGATAGATATTTGCCCTCAAGAACAAATGGATCTACATCTTAGATACGACAATGAAAGAAAAAAAAAGAAAAAGGACAGTCCAACAGACTTTATGTGATGTTTTATTTATTTATATCCATAGGTCTTGGATCAATTATTGAAGGTATTGATTATCAGTAGTGTGTGTGTGTGTGTGTGTGTGTGTGTGTGTGTGTGTGTGCTAAGAATATTACCAATTTGCCAACTACACAATTTATCAATTTAATGCTTCTATTGTCATTTTTGGAACTTGATTGTGTCTGTCCCCATTCACTTTCATTGTATGGAAAGAGTTACATGTAAAATTCTCAAGAAAGTTTTACAGGCTCGGAAAGATGTTAGTGTGTCCAATTTACTTTGGAACGGGGCGGAGCTAGGGGGTGGCCAAAAAGGACTGAAGCCTGGTCAATCCAAGGCAATTGCTGTTTTGGTCAGTTTTTGTCTTGGGCACTATTTAGTTAGTCATTCTACACCAACAAATACCATCAGACCCAGACAACACCCACCCCCGTCTGACGATATGACCCCCCCCCCCCCACCCCCCCACCCCCTCGGATGATGTGCTACCACAGACTGATTGCCACCCTGCACGGCCACCCATGTGAAAAACTCCTGACTCCACCTCTGCCTTGGAAAATGGCAGAAAGAGACTCTGCCTCACAATGAGGACCACACTGAGAAAAAGACAGTTACTGAGTGGAAAAAGACTCTTTGTGGCAGATTTAGCAGAGCAGCTTTGTGCGGCCGCAGTACTCTGAATCATCGTGCCATTATGCTGATTAGACCTTCATGAAATCGGCTGTCGCTTTCTGTGCAGAGGCCACGCACAGCGATCCGCAAAGTCTCTGGAAAAGTGCTTCCCGATTCAGAGCATGTGGCCCTTTCTAAAGCGCTGCCAACCCGACTGCACTAGGTAAAAACAAGCAACGTTCACGCTAGGCTTGTGAGCGGCACACATACAGGCTTCAAGGGAGAAAAGAGAAAAAAGAAATGCCTCGTTTTGTGAACAAGGGCTCCCTCGATAGCTCTCTGCTTTGAGTAGCAATTAATGCCTATTCTTGCTCACTGGCTTGTCAAACACATTAATCTGTGGCAGGGGGGAAAAGAATGAAGAGAGATAGTGAGAAAGTGGTGGTGAATAAATAGAAGAGTCAACGAAATACAAATAAATCATACCAATACCAGTAACATTTTACAGTTCTCAAAACCAATTTTGGATAGCACAGCCAAAACCACAACAACTTTATAATATAAGTATCAAATATAAGTATTATACACATAAATATTTGACAGCTTTTCACGTAATTATTCAAGTAAACAAGGAAGACATGAAACAGAAGACAAGTGAACAAGAAACAGATTTGCAAACATAGTGATTGGTTTCAATTAGATTTATCAAACATCTGCAGTTAGTCGGTTAAACAGAAGCCACGGGTCAACCCTGTCACCATGATAATAGAAAAGTGTCTTATAATAAAAATATTAATAAGCATTAAATTGACCTTGTAGTTCCATAAAATTTCATAACCAGTAAATTAATATTTTGGGTTCAATACAAGTTCAATCAACAACATTTGTGGAATAGAAATACTAAATATATAATTATAAATCTGAATATATAAATAGAAATCCTGAATATATATATATATATATATATATAAATTCAGAATATCTAAATATAAATCTGCATATATAGTTGTAAATCTGAATATATAAATAGAAATCTGAATATATAGTTGCAAGTATATAAATATAAATAGAAATATATAAATAGAAATCCTGAATATATAAATCTGAATATATAAATCCTGAATATATAGTTGCAAGTCTGAATATATGAATAGAAATCTGAATATATAGTTGCAAGTCTGAATATATGAATAGAAATCTGAATATATAGTTGCAAGTCTGAATATATAAACAGAAATATGAATATATAGTTGCAAGTCTGAATATATGAATAGAAATCTGACTATATAGTTGCAAGTCTGAATATATAAATAGAAATCTGAATATATTTGCAAGTCAAAATATATAAACAGAAATCTGAATATATAGTTGCAAGTCTGAATATATAAATAGAAATCTGAATATATAGTTGCAAGTCTGAATATATAAATAGAAATCTGAATATATAGTTGCAAGTCTGAATATATGAATAGAAATCTGAATTTATAGTTGCAAGTCTGAATATATGAATAGAAATCTGAATATATAGTTGCAAGTCTGAATATATGAATAGAAATCTGAATATATAGTTGCAAGTCTGAATATATAAATAGAAATCTGAATATATAGTTGCAAGTCTGAATATATAAATAGAATTTCTATATAATATATAGAAATCTGAATATATAGTTGCAAGTCTGAATATATGAATAGAAATCTGAATATATAGTTGCAAGTCTGAATATATAAATAGAAATCTGAATATGTAGTTGCAAGTCTGAATATATGAATAGAAATCTGAATATATAGTTGCAAGTCTGAATATATGAATAGAAATCTGAATATATAGTTGCAAGTCTGAATATATAAACATAAATCTGAATATATAGTTGCAAGTCTGAATATATGAATAGAAATCTGAATATATAGTTGCAAGTCTGAATAAATAAACAGAAATCTGAATATATAGTTGCAAGTCTGAATATATAAATAGAAATCTGAATATATAGTTGCAAGTCTGAATATATGAATAGAAATCTGAATATATACTTGCAAGTCTGAATATATGAATAGAAATCCTGAATATATAGTTGCAAGTCTGAATATAAAAACAGAAATCTGAATATATAGTTGCAAGTCTGAATATATGAATAGAAATCTGAATATATAGTTGCAAGTCTGAATATATGAATAGAAATCTGAATATATAGTTGCAAGTCTGAATATATGAATAGAAATCTGAATATATAGTTGCAAGTCTGAATATATAAACAGAAATCTGAATATATAGTTGCAAGTCTGAATATATAAATAGAATTTCTATATAATATATAGAAATCTGAATATATAGTTACAAGTCTGAATATATGAATAGAAATCTGAATATATAGTTGCAAGTCTGAATATATGAATAGAAATCTGAATATATAGTTGCAAGTCTGAATATATGAATAGAAATCTGAATTTATAGTTGCAAGTCTGAATATATGAATAGAAATCTGAATATATAGTTGCAAGTCTGAATATATGAATAGAAATCTGAATATATAGTTGCAAGTCTGAATATATAAATAGAAATCTGAATATATACTTTCAAGTCTGAATATATGAATAGAAATCTGAATTTATAGTTGCAAGTCTGAATATATGAATAGAAATCTGAATTTATAGTTGCAAGTCTGAATATATGAATAAAAATCTGAATATATAGTTGCAAGTCTGAATATATGAATAGAAATCTGAATATATAGTTGCAAGTCTGAATATATAAATAGAAATCTGAATATATAGTTGCAAGTCTGAATATATAAATAGAATTTCTATATAATATATAGAAATCTGAATATATAGTTGCAAGTCTGAATATATAAACAGAAATCTAAATATATAGTTGCAAGTCTGAATATATAAATAGAAATCTGAATATATACTTTCAAGTCTGAATATATAAATAGAAATCTGAATATATAGTTGCAAGTCTGAATATATGAATAGAAATCTGAATATATAGTTGCAAGTCTGAATATATAAATAGAAATCTGAATATGTAGTTGCAAGTCTGAATATATGAATAGAAATCTGAATTTATAGTTGCAAGTCTGAATATATGAATAGAAATCTGAATATATAGTTGCAAGTCTGAATATATAAACATAAATCTGAATATATAGTTGCAAGTCTGAATATATGAATAGAAATCTGAATATATAGTTGCAAGTCTGAATATATGAATAGAAATCTGAATATATAGTTGCAAGTCTGAATATATAAATAGAAATCTGAATATATACTTTCAAGTCTGAATATATAAATAGAAATCTGAATATATAGTTGCAAGTCTGAATATATAAATAGAAATCTGAATATATAGTTGCAAGTCTGAATATGTAAATAGAAATCTGAATATGTAGTTGCAAGTCTGAATATATAAATAGAAATCTGAATATATAGTTGCAAGTCTGAATATATAAATAGAAATCTGAATATATAGTTGCAAGTCTGAATATATGAATATAAATCTGAATATATAGTTGCAAGTCTGAATATATGAATAGAAATCTGAATATATACTTGCAAGTCTGAATATATAAACATAAATCTGAATATATAGTTGCAAGTCTGAATATATAAATAGAAATCTGAATATATAGTTGCAAGTCTGAATATATAAATAGAATTTCTATATAATATATAGAAATCTGAATATATAAATCCTGAATATATAGTTGCAAGTCTGAATATATAAATAGAAATCTGAATATATAGTTGCAAGTCTGAATATATAAATAGAATTTCTATATAATATATAGAAATCTGAATATATAGTTGCAAGTCTGAATAAATAAACAGAAATCTGAATATATAGTTGCAAGTCTGAATATATAAATAGAAATCTGAATATATAGTTGCAAGTCTGAATATATGAATAGAAATCTGAATATATACTTGCAAGTCTGAATATATGAATATAAATCTGAATATATACTTGCAAGTCTGAATATATGAATAGAAATCCTGAATATATAGTTGCAAGTCTGAATATATGAATAGAAATCTGAATATATACTTGCAAGTCTGAATATATAAATAGAAATCTGAATATATACTTGCAAGTCTGAATATATGAATAGAAATCCTGAATATATAGTTGCAAGTCTGAATATATGAATAGAAATCTGAATATATAGTTGCAAGTCTGAATATATGAATAGAAATCTGAATATATACTTGCAAGTCTGAATATATAAATAGAAATCTGAATATATACTTGCAAGTCTGAATATATGAATAGAAATCCTGAATATATAGTTGCAAGTCTGAATATATGAATAGAAATCTGAATATATAGTTGCAAGTCTGAATATATGAATAGAAATCTGAATATATAGTTGCAAGTCTGAATATATAAATAGAAATCTGAATATATAGTTGCAAGTCTGAATATATAAATATAATTTCTATATAATATATAGAAATCTGAATATATAGTTACAAGTCTGAATATATGAATAGAAATCTGAATATATACTTGCAAGTCTGAATATATAAATAGAATTTCTATATAATATATAGAAATCTGAATATATAAATATAAATTCTGAATATATAAATCTGAATATACTGTATAGTTATTCATTTTGAATATACAGTGGCATGTCCAAAAATATAAAGCAGTTATAACTTTATGATCAGTCATGATCATAGGCAGAATTTCTTGAATAAAATGTATAATTGTAAGTAGATCCTATGTCTAAATAATTCAGTATTATACAAAGATGATCCAAATCAGTTATCCAGACCAACGGGAGGCTTTTTCTGCCATTCAAAATTGAAGGCTGACCGCAGCTTGGACGCCAAAGAGTCCTTAAACTTTAGGGTCTTTCATTAGTGTACAGAAACTGTGAAACACACTATAGGGAGATCGTAAACCATCTTTTGACCACCTTCCCCTGGCGCTTTATTTATTTTAGTTTATTTATTTAAATGTATTTATTTAATATTGTTAAACACTTCCTGCTGTGTACAGAAATGATTACACAAACAATTCTAAAGCTGAGTTTAACTGAATAAAATAAAGTTAAATAAAATAAAATAAATAAAAACCTTTTCGCATTTCCACAAGCTCGACGGTCCACCAAACTACTGAGTTGCAGTCTCTGTTCTACCGGGGCATCCCAACACGTCCTCCAGCACCTGAGTATAATCTCCGTCACTTTATCACTGAAAATAGAAGGAAATTGTGTAACTCTACAAAACAATTAGAAAGGTCTGCCATGTTTAACTGCCTGTGACGAATGACCCCTTGAGCTTAAAAACCCTGGCCAGCAAGAAATTGATTAAGCAGAATAATTAATAATAATAATAATAATTAAAATTGTTATATGTGGAAATCTGGCTGATTATGACACTCATGGTGTAAAACATACTTAATTATAGTAATTAAATGATTATATTAAGCACGTTAGCTATTTAGTCAGATATGAAAAAGAGCTTATCAATCAGTAAGCATGATCTCAAAGCGATTTTATAGAAAAAATATATATCCAGACTTGCTATAAATTTGGATTTATATTTATATATTCAGATTTACAACTATATATTCAGGATTTATATAAATATATTCAGATTTTAATGTGATATGTGTACAGATATTCAAAATTCACAGTTCTCAAACATCATGATGAAAGAAATCAAATCTGTGTTCAGGTTGTCTAATGTAAAAAGCTTAATGTAAATATAATAAAAAAAACTTTTTTTTTTTTAGTCATGACAAGTGCTAAGTTCTGGGCTCATCTGCTTTTCTGTATATAGTATGCATAATAAATATCATGCATACTTAATTTAGTCTTAAAAAAATCACCGTTTTAGTACATTAAACCACGTTAAGAGTTTTCTAATGGCTCTTTTTGTGGGATTACTGGGTTTATGGCATTAAGTTGTCAAAGCAATGAAGTTAAACAATCGGATAACTTTACACAAAAAGCGTAAGTGATTTTATCCACTAAAATCATGCAAACAAGATATTGGCTATACTCTTGTAAAAGTGAGTATTTTAACGTTTATGGATTGACCCCATTGACTTTCTTTCCAATAAGCATCTTGCAGTTTTATAACCTTTCATAACCATTAAACAGTAAAACTGTCATCCCTGTAGCTTTTCTGAAGGTATGATTATATCCCAACAAATTCAAGTTAGTTCATTAAACTTGAAATGGCAAAATGCAATTTATTAACAATGTCTTTTTTGAAAATGATTTTTTTTTTTTTTACTTTTTAAATAAAAAGGCATCTGATAGAATCTGATACAGAAACACAATATTGCCAATCCGTTTTTTATCTGATGAACAAAGTTGCATTTAATTTGCACAAAAACCACACGAGTGACAAACCTTATAACCGCCTATAGCTCCTGTTAGCACAAATTAGCCCTCGCTATATCACATCCCTGGACTTGAATGCAGATGAATGCATAGCATCTCTGAGACCTAACAAACTTAACGAGGCACTATTAATGATAAGCAAAGAAAAAATAAACCAAAGTGCATGAACCGAGTACTGATTTAACCCCATGTTTGCATTCGGTTGAAGGAAATAACAGCTATAAACGCTTGATAGAGATTGTACCGTGAATTTTAAAACTCCTTGACATTTCCAGGTTTTCTATGACTGTGAAAACCCCGTCTCAGATCACTTTTCAATCCTGAAAACTAACAAGCATGACTAGTTCGGTCATCATGCATTGCTTATGATGGACTGGACTGGCAGCTTGACTAACAACAAACTACCCAAACTTAGTCATGAACTAACAAGCCCTGCCTTTATACTTAGCCCTAAAACAATCGCATTGTAATTGAACTCTCATTTCTGGACTAAACTGATTCTTGCACTTCAATATCACCAGAGTTTGTAGGTGTATCCAGGGCTGGACTAGGAAGAGAAATTGGCCAGGGATTTTACATAGCAACTGGCCCAAAAATTGAGCGGAGGGGGTGTTCGCAGTCCTTTTCTGCATAACGCGGCGGCTCATTTTAGCTTATCACGGCCCGTTTCGCGGCCAACCTACCAGCCGACTCGGTTCTCCCGATGGCCAGTCCAACCCTGATCGTCCCCAAAGTGCGTCAGTCTAACGGGAAAATGTCCGGTATGCCAGATTACCAATCCCACCATAGGTTTATCAGACACAAAAGGCTGAGTATATAATCTAAATGCATGGCACCACCACAGAACATTATGTAATGAAGGCATTGGCAAGAGTGATGCATTCACAATCTCCCTGCAAAGCAATACTTTTAAGCCCAAATGAAGTGAAGATGGAAATTAACCAAATTGAAATGGCACAAACATCCCAATTTTCGGAATTTGACAAGCAGCATCACCCATCAGACATGTTTGCATCAGTTCAAATGGTTTAACCTGTTCCTGTAACGCAACTAATAGCGTTTGCACAAGCAGCCTCAAGACATGGGTTCTGGCGCCATGGAAACCAGGAAGTAATTGCGTTCACATAGTAAAGGATGAGTGCAATTTGGAAGTTTCCCCTTTTAGGGTTACAGTTTTACTCCACTGATAGGTTTAGGGTTGTGTTTGGGTTGCGGGGTAGAGTTAATAAAATATGCATTCTTGTTGAGATCATATTCAACAAAGAATAAATCCCTTTTGGCGCCACTCCGTGAACATTTCAACTTGAAACTGGAGCTCTCACGTGCCTGTATGTTTAACAACACTTCCAGCTTCAGCCACTGGGGGCAGTGGTTACATTTTCGGTAAGCATAGACCGATTTCAGCAGCAGAACTTTCGACCTACTGTCGCCGAATTCACAGTGATAAGAGTTTGCCAGCTCCGAGATGATACTAAACATTACAAACTTTGATTTGAAGCAAAAATGTATATTTTGTATATTTTTCTTAACTATTTATCCCATGAAGCAATACAAATGACAATCAAATTAGAAATGGCGATAGAAAATAAAACCACTGTCTTAAAGTCATTCATTATAAGTAGAAAAAGCAATATATTTTAAATTCACATTTATACAAATACAAATGTCCATCGAGAGTTTAAGCAGACTGACACAATTACTCTCCGTCACTCGCAGCACTTCATGAGAGCCTCTGGTGATCTTTTTTGTCACAATTTCAGACATGGTAGCAGGGAATACGTATAGATTACTTGTATGCTGCCTTTGTGATTTTTGGACCTTCAAAGTTCTGGTCACCATTCACTTGCATTAGATGGACCTACAGAGCTGCAATATTCTTCTAAAAATCTCCATTTGTGTTCTGCAGAAGAAAGGAAGAAAGTCATTCACATCTGGGATTGCACGAGGGTCTTCTGATGCGATCCATTTGGTTTTGGGTGAGAAAAAACAAAACAAAATATAACTCCTTTTTTCACAGTACATGTTGCCATTGCAACCGGTCCAGCTTGTCCCGCTCCGAGCGAGATTCGAACCGTCGTCTCCAACATGGGAGGCAGGCGCTCTAACAAGGAGGCTAAAGTCTACACCCCCTAGGCCAGGGGAGTGAGGTTTACTCACTACACAGCACAGCACAGCACAGCATGTACGAGCTGGCTGCTGTTACACCATTGCAGTCTCTCGTCACAATCATGATTTCAAGCTTGATTACACTTCCTAGTGCTTGACTAACGTGCAAGTGTTAGATGACGCTGTAGGGTGTGTAACTGAGCTTAAAATCATGATCACCAGGGAGTCTGCTGATGTAAAGTGAAAAAGTACAACATTTTAGTCTGTTCTCACCCAAAACCGATTGGATCACTTCAGTGATTCTTCAGAGTTCTGGTCACCATTCACTTGCATTGTATGAACTTACAGAGCTGAAATATTCTTAAAAAAATCTTGTGTTCAACAGAAGAAAGTCCATCCTATAGCGCCATCTAGCACTCTGCGCATGCGTCAAGCGCGAGGAATGACGAAAGAATTTAATCTCCTTAATGATGGGACAATTTGGATCGATCACATAAGACTCAGTAATGACCTAAATGTTTGCAAGAAAATAATTAGATCATCTTTTGATTCCAAACATTATAAACAGACCAGTTATTACAACACATTTGTTTCAATAAAAACCAGCGACTTTATGGTTTATTTTGCCCTATAGTGACTACTAAGAAAAAAAGCACCTAGCTTATTATTAGGACTAATATTGTGCTAATCAAATCATGCATATTTATACACTGGATATACACCAACATGCATGATAAGTAATTTTGTACTAGCCTCTTCACAGCCAGATAGAAATGATGGATATATTCTGCTTACAAGGTCACATGACAAAAACAACTATGCACAGTTGTCTGGATATGGGGGGGGGGGTTAACCTACCCACAGGTTCATCTTACCCCCGTATACTGTATTTCTCAACTGAAAGATCTAGTCTGATGAGGGCGAGGAAACTGGCATCTCTGGGGTCGACCGCTGATAGACTCCATTTTGCCAAAAATTACTTTGGAAAAATAACAAATTATGCATGTCAGCTTCTGCTATTAAAGCAATTTACAACATCAAGTAAAAAGACCCTCAAATAGTCTCAAAGCAATTTGCTGGCAGCCTGACACTACAGAGGAGCACAGAAGAACATTTGAGCGCAAGACAACATTCACGCTTGATGACATTCGGTAAGATTACAAATTCCCCCTATTATTTCTCATGGCTATGAATCGTGACATTGTAGCATGTGTTTTACAGTTCTCAAGCTTGGCATTTGCAAATCTGATTTCATTCTAAATAAGTTGGCATCTGTTTTTATCAATTATATTATTTATATAACTGAATCAAATTAGTACATCTGTGCTGCAATATCTAGAAACTAATATGGCACTATTGTCTATAGGGCAGCAACTAACGATTATTAGAACGATTATTCGACTATTCGGCGATTATTGCAACGATTAATCATTAGCTCTTAACCGATTATTCAGCTTGTGCACGGCTGAAAAGGTTGAAGTAAACGTGCTTACTAACAATAAAGAGGGATAAAAAAAAATAATCGTTTAAAAATATCTCTAAATGACATTCACTGAATTAAAGGGGAAAATACTTTTTATTATGTTTAATTCAGTAAAGAAATGCACTGTAAAAAATCCTATTGTTATCGACTGTTTTTGTCTTGTTTTCCATTTAAAAATGGCTAAAAATCCTTAAAACAAGATACATTTACTTGAGAAACAACATATAAGATATTTAGACTTGCTTTAAGAGAATGTATCTTAATTATATAGTAAGTGTATTTTATATATAAGTGTATTTTATATATAAGTGTATTTTATATACAAGTGTATTTTTCACTTGTTTATACTTCTGCGGGCACAGTAAAGACAAAATATACATATATTCAAGATCTATTCTCTAAAAGCAAGACTAAATATCTGATATGCTGTTTCTCTGGTCAATGCGTCTTTTTTAAAGGATTTTTAGATATTTTAAAATATTTGTATTTTTAATATTATATTCAACATTATCAGATTAAAAAAAATTCTTCTGCAGTATAGCTGCTAAAGTAAAATGTTTTAAATGGGTTTGTGATATTTATATTGTAAAACAAGCCCAAAATAAAAACAAATCATAAATGTATTTTGTTGCCGTGTATAATGGGGGAAGACTTCACCTCTCTCACCTTTCTGCTCACTTCAATCCATCTTTAACTCACAAAACAAACAAACTCTCTCTTATTAATAAATCTGCGTATTGCCATTTTTCTTCATGATAAGAAATGCACAGTGACTCACAGTGAGTTGCAAGACATCACGTTATAATCTAGCTTTAGCAAGTGTGGGCTCGAGGGACGAGCATCCCAGCGACAGAGTGTGAAACAGTGGGGTGTAGTTTCAATATCTCCCCCTAGTGGTGCATTCAGATACAGCGTGAAGCGAGCGTTTCGCGTGGCATGATTACATACAAAGTCAACGCAAAGATGCGAATTCGCACCTGGCGTTACGCGAACAATCGAAATTGTTACAATTTTTCAACTCGAGTGAAAAATTTGCATGACGCGTTGTCGTGACAGCCTATCAGCATTGAGATTATCCGGATGTCACTGACGTACTGACGTAGTAGCAGAAGAAATCTGGAAAAATGGATGGTAACATTGTTGTAGCGGTGTGTGGGCACCCGGAATTGTACGACACAACCTCATACATGTACAGAGAACGGACGAATAAAGACATCGCTTGGTGGAAAGTGAGCGAGGACGTTGGACGACCTGGTAAATTCTGAAAATATGCGCGTCTACTCGATTCCAGCTATTGGTTGAACTTTACTATGAACTAAGTCGTAGAAGCCCCGCCTCCTGTCCTTTTCCGGAAGAGAAGCGGGAATACGCATGTTCGCGTTCCTCGCGCGAACGCGAGTTTAAACACACATTTATATTCTAGCGGTCAAACTCGCAGAAGCAATGCGAGGCGAATATTTTTACCGTTTAATGTGATCTCATGTTACGTTAAATGAGATCAAACGACTATTTGATATAATTTTTTGTTGTCAATAACTTATAACTTATTCGACTATTCGTTTCAGCCCTAATTGTGTACTTTGCATAAATGTATTTTTAACTCACGCAACTAAAGAAAGGTCCTATCGCTTAGAAAAGTAACAGAACAGGCCGCATGATTTGAGGTACCATTCATGTCCATTGCACAAATGGTGTGGTACAATTTATGCCAAAACTGTTAATACTTAGCATTTGGGGTTTGTTCTAAGTTTGATCAATAGTAATAGTGATGCTCGCCTCAGCAAAACACCTCTAATAAATGCACCGTCTAGTCTTAAACAAGTCGCCACACCGCTGCCGTTAAATCAAACCCTGATGTGATCTTAAATGCATTGTCAAATGTGCATTTCTTGCGTCCTCATTCCTCTGAATTAATAACTGAGCAACTATAGCAGGAGATGGAGAGATATATTCACATTTCCACAGCTCACATGTAGAGCAGACGCACATTTGAATAAACTTGTGGTGGGAGGGGGGTTTCTTAATATGCTGCTGGCATCATATACAGATAATCGCACTTACTCAGCCCCTTAATACCATAATACCATGACTCAGTCGAGGTGAAAGTCACAGTTGCGAGTTGATCTACAGATATAAGAATGTTTGCTCATGTTTTCTTTTCCCGGTTTCCAGCCCAGTGATACAGAACATCATCTTAATGTGAAAAGGTTCTAGTCCCTGGTGTGATGTATTATTTGTTAAGACTTCACCGGTGAGATGCATAAATCATTTGGAAGCTGTTGAATACGCACATTATAACCGCCAGATCTATATTCAGCAATACCAAACAGAACCTGTTGAATGTTGAAATGAAAAGTGCATTCTGTACTTGTACACTGAACGGCTAACTAATGCGACGGCTGCACGGTACTTATTGTGGCGTGGAGGTGCACTGCGGGAGCGGTAAGGCTTGTCACATGGTCCAGGCACAAGCGGAGGACCGGCAGGTGCTGCGGAGCCTGATCGCCATGGAGGGGGCTGGTGTTGCAACCTCCTCGGAGCCCATCCCAACGGTGGCCCTCATGGAAATGGGGCCAAGCGACGATCCGGAGGCCTTCCTCTACCTTTTCGAGAATGTATGGAGGATGCCTCTGCATTGGAGGTTGCCCCTGCTTTCCGGGGAGGTGCCGCTGGCGGCACAACAACTTCCCGCCGCCAGCCTCCTGGATTACAACCACCTAAAAAAGGCCATCCAGCAACGGGTCGGAGCTATTCCGCTCGTTGAGATTCGGGAAGGACGGCCGCCCGTTCGCTTTTGCACAGCAGCTCTGTGACGCCTGCTGGAAATGGTTGCTGGTGGGTGTTGTGGAAATGGGCAACATGGTGGTACTGGAACAGTTCGTCTCCCAACTTCCCCGAGGCATGTCCGAGTAGGTCCAGTGCCACCGCCCGGCGTCTTTGGATGAAGCCGTCCAGCTGATCGACACATGACCACATCCCCATGCCACACTTATTTAAAATACTAAATATAAGTAACTGTATTCCATTGCAGTTACATTTTAAATAATTGGTAATTAGAATACAGTTACATTCAAAAAGTAATTTGATTACTGAAGAGATTACTTTTCATTTCATTGTCATTTGCTTATTGCATTACTTAACTGTGCCTGTGCTGCTGTAGAAATGATCATTAATACTTCAGACTGGTGAGATTTAAAGATTTGTCAGGACTTTGTTGTCCTTGTATCGCCGGATTAATCACAGTGATTGCACAAAAATAAAAAATTGAAATAAAATAAAAACAATTCCTGGGCAAAGCTTAACAACTTGACAACATGTTTTAAGTAATTGCTAGTGATTCCAAATTGCAACAGCATTCAAAGTTGTATTCAAACAAAGTAAATGTATTCAAAGGGAACAGAATGAAGGGCTGTTCACACAGAACACGTTCTCGCATTCCTATCTTCTGCTGTTGTGCTGCATTGTTGCGCTTACATTGAAAATGCTTAAGTGTAAAAAGTAATCAAATGAGTAGCATTGCAAAGAATTTGATTGAAACAGAGAATTTCAGAACTGATTCAAGGAAATAAACCAAAATTTTAACATCGTTTTTTTTTGCTGCTGAAGGTTAAATTAGAGACGGTATTAAAATATCTCAGTCATAATGTTCTCATACTTGAGTCTCAAGACAAGGAATGGTCTTAAAGTAAAGTGGCGCAGCTTTTAAGAAATGTAATGCCAAATAAAACACGTCAAAATCAGCACATTTTAAAACACAATGAAAATCATCACAAATGTATTAAGAATATTCAATACATCACCCTGAGTCTGCACTATTCCTGGCCAACTTGCTTGAAATACCCGAAGGAACACTTACACACAAACATCTCAGTCTCACACACGCGCTTTCAACATAATTGTACTCCAATTTAAAACGTGTAGGCGCTGTTAATGAACAACATGCTCTCTGATGAATGTTGCTTTTAAAAGAAATTAAATTCGGACACAAATTCCAGCAAACTGGGTGACAAATGAACATTTCAACTCGACTGCAGTATCTAACTGTATCCGTAGACAGATCACTGTCTGCACTCCCATTGGTCGTAATCACATCACCTCATTTGCATAAAATTGGTTTCTGCTCATCTTTGTCACATCGGCCAAAAAAATCAGAGACTTCAAATGAAAATGAATGAACTGCTGCAAGTACAATATACTGATAACTATCAAAAATCAGTGCAATGCAAGAAAACCACATTAACAAATTATTTGTTTATGTTTATTTGAAATTAGCGTGTTGTTCAAATGCATGTTGTTTACTGAATAACCTGCCATAACGCTGTTAAAGGTGTACACACGCAGAGCAAAATCAGGGTAATGGGCAAAAATATAGGTGTGCTAGTCATGTTTCACTTTATGTTTAGGACCCATTTATGTACGTTTATGTGGGGTGGCTGTGGCTCAGGTGGTAGAGCGTGTCGGCCACTAATCGCAGGGTTGGTGCGAATCGCAGGTCGATTCCTGGCCCACATGACTTCACGTGCCGAAGTGTCCTTGGGCAAGACACTGAACCCCCAAATGGCAGGCTAGCACCTTGCATGGCAACTCTGCCACCATTGGTGTATGAGTGTGTGTGTGAATGGGTGCATGAGTCACAGTGTAAAGCGCTTTGAATACCACTAAGGTTAAAAGCCGCTATATAAGTGCAGACCATTTACCATTTTTTATATATTTTCTCCCCAGTTTGGAATGCCCAATTCCCAATGCACTCTAATGGGGCTTTTCCACTGCACAGTACAACTTGACTTGACTCAACTTGACTCGACTCGCTTTTTTGGGGTTTTCCACTTTCCACTACCTCGTACCTGCTACTTTTTTTTAGTACCACCTCGGTCGAGGTTCCAAGCGAGCCGAGCCGATACTAAATGTGACGTCAAAATCCTGCAGATCACTGATTGGTCAGAGAGAATCGTCACTATCAGCGTCACTGGATTTCCAACACGGGAGTTTTAAAGCTAGCAACAGCGCTAACAGTATAATTTGTTCACGCGACTTTCTAATTGTGAAAAAAGTAATGGATGTGCGCAAAACAACGCCGTGGTCAACAAACGAGGTGCAGACGGTCCACTCGTTAGCGAAGAAAGAAACGATTCAAAACTAAAAGGTCTTTCAGGTCGTGTATCAGATGTTGGCCACCAGACCTAAAAATCCTAAAAGTGACTACAGAAACATCAAGTAAAAGTGGAAGTGGTTTGACCAAATGGACGCTATCTAAACTGGTGAGCAAAAGCTTCACTTTATTTAGTTGATCAGCTACTGGAACGCTTCTAAAACAACCAGCCCAATTTAACTGTTACACTTGTGTAAAATCACCATCAACAACTGCTTTATGCAGCACAATGAGCTAGTAGCTAACAGCTAGCGGTTGTGTTATTGTTTATGGTCAGTAATGTTTGTGTTTAAGATGATGTCATGGCAGTAGAGGCGGTGCAACTATAATGATCAGCCTATGATCCCACTCACGTTGAAGCGACACTATACAGCAGTGGAAAAGCCAGCTCAGAAAAGTAAAGCGAGTCGAACTGTAACGTGCAGTGGAAAAGTGCCATAAGTCCTCGTGTGGCGTAGTGACTCAATCCGGGTGGTGGAGGGCGAATCTCAGTTGCCTCCGCGTCTGAGACCGTCAACCCAAACATCTTATCACCTGGCTTGTTGAGCGCATTACCGCGGAGGCGTAGCGCGTGTGGAGGCTTCACGCTATTCTCCGCAGCATCCACGCACGACACACCACGTGCCCCACCGAGAGTGAGAACCACAATATAGCGACCACAAGGAGGTTACCCCATGTGACTCTACCCTCCCTAGCAACCGGACAATTTGGTTGCTTAGGAGACCCGGCTGGTGTCACTCAGCACGCCCCAGGATTCAAACTCACGACTCCAGGGGTGCTAGTCAGCATCAATACTCGCTGAGCTACCCAGGCTCCCCCTAGGACCCATTTATGACCTTTTCCCAATTAGGGAGAAGTGTTTAAGGAATTTAGATGACTTAAAACATTTTGGGGTTTGTTAGGTTCCAAAAGGAAAGATCCTACATTTTTTCCATAGGGGAATAATTTTTTTATGATAACTTATAAACCTATAAGAGAGGTTGGTAATTGATGGTACGTGCTTCTGTTGAAGTCATCAGTAAGCGTTATTTTTATTACAATTACGTCATTTGCTATGCTTCTTGGGATCGTGGTTCATACCCTCATCAAAGTCATGATGGCTGAAAGGTGCCATGCATTGTTCCTGGCAGGCTACTCAGCCATACAGGCTCTATATGGTTAGGATTAGGGCGTGGGCGGGGTTAGGACATCTGCTGCCTCCCAGGAACAAACTGAGGCACCTTTATACAACGGGCCATCATGTTCTTTTGTCTTTTTGTCCGATTTTCAAATACATTTTTGTCTCAAGTCAAAGTTTGTAATGTAGTGATTCACCTCAGAGCTGGCTGGTTTGGGTCATGGTGCACAACTCTTTTATGAAACCCCTACGGAAATGGGAATGGGAACAAAGTGTGACAAGTGTTCTTGTCATTATGAACATGCATGCCTTTTTTTTTTTCTTCCGTGGAACACAATTGACACAATCAATGTTCATTTAAATTGTACATGATTTTGCCTAAAATGTCCTTTTGTGTTGCATAGAAGAAAATCAAATGCTTTGACATGACACAAGGTTGAGTAATATGGCTTTTGGGTTAACTACCCATTTAAGCATAAGATTGTGCATGTAAACACACTCATTGTGAACACCCCCCTAGAGTCAAGGCTGTTTGCACTTTAATTTCCATTCCAGTCTATCCTGTTAAGGCATTGGCTTTGGCACACCCTGCAGTTTGTGGGTCTTTAGGTGGATTGACCTCCAACCCTCCAGCGCTGGCAGAGGAATCTCACGCGCCGACCCCTGAGTGATTGTGCTCAGTTTAGGTGCCACTGGCTCGCAGCAGCCCAGGTTGAATCATGAATAATGGATCTGCCACAGAGACGGAGCCCCTGGGGACCGCTGTAGTCCAGCGCTGTGTGCGCCGCATTACCGATGGGCTATTAACAGCCCCTGATTCATAGGCCTGGCCGACTCCACAGGAAACGCTATTAGCTAACTGGGCTGAAATTGCATGCTAAGACAGAACGTCCAGTGCATACTAGGTGGTTTTCAGCAGACACAAAGATCTAAGTGGGTGGAACACAGAGATGAGAAGAAGAAAGATGAGACACCATTCTGATCGCTTCAAAACTTTCTATTGTGTATCTTCGGGTGGTTCGGCATAAAAAAACTTGCAGAATAATTGGTTGAAATAGACTACTGAGTGAGCCATTCTCTGCGTATCTACTGTTTTTATTTTTTCAAAGGGTGTCTTTGATCTACACTTCAAGCGCCTCTACTGTACACAAGAAGTTGCACTAGACCTCCAAAAGAAGACTTTGAAGACAATGGCTGTCTGGCTAGACTATTTAGACTAGTAACTTCCTGTCAAAAAATGCAGAAATGCTTAAATCAAGAGATTTCTGATTGATAAAAGACTGGAATAGTTCACCTAAAACTAAATATTCTGTCATTATTTCGTCACTGTCACATCATCCCAAACCCGTATGTCTTTCTTACTTATGCAGAACACAAAATGAGAAATTTGAATGAATATTTACGTCTGATACAATGGCAGTTAAAGCTTAAAAAAAGGACCTAAAAGTATTACAAAAGTAATTTATTGATTTAATTGGTTTTAAAATGACTAAAACGCACATCCTTCAGTGGGTTATGGTGCGTTCACATACAATGCAAAGAAAATGTTCACCTCGCGAGTTTGACCGCTGAATAACGCGAACCTGTGAGTTTTCCCCCTTCTCTTCTGGAAAACGACAGGAGGAGGGGCTTCAACGACTTAAAGTTGGTTAAATTGGTTGTACTAGTAAAGTTCAACCAATAGTATTGCTTCTGCGAGTTTGACCGCTAGAATATAAATGTGTGTTTAAACTCGCGTTCTTGCGAGGAACGCGAACCCGCGAGTATTCCCGCTTCTCTTCCGGAAAAGGACAGGAGGCGGGGCTTCTACGACTTAGTCCATAGTAAAGTTCAACCAATAGCTGGAATCGAGTAGACGCGCATATTTTCAGAAAATTACCAGGTAGTCCAACTTCCTCGCTCACGTTCCTCCAAGCGACGTCTTTATTCGTCTGGTCTCTGTACATGTATGACGTTGTGTCGTACAATTCCGTCATACAACACACCGCTACAACAATATTTTCATCCATTTTCCCAGATTTCTTCTGCTACTACTTCAGTATGTCAGTGTCATCCAGATAATCTCAATGCTGATAGGTTGTCGCGGCAACGCATCATGTAAATTTCTCGCTCGAGTTGAAAAATTGCGACTCGCGCGAATACACGAATGAAGCGATTTCACGTGTTCAAGTCACGCCATTTGCTCCATTTGCGCCCCCCGGCTCAAATTCGCATCTATTCGCATCTTTGCATTGATTTTGTATGTAATCGTGCCGCGCGAAACGCTCGCTTCGTGTTGTATGTGTACGCATCATTATAGCTTTACAAAACATATAAATGTCATTATTTTTGTTATGTTTTTATGTTATCAGTGTTACCGAGGATGCTAATGAAACAAATTAGCCCGAAACATAAACGTTAATTTGCTAAATATATATTTTTACCTTCATTAGCATCCGGACATGTAGCAATCATAGGACATGTCATAAAATATTATTTAAAAGAAATAACAAACAATACAAGACTGTATAATATAGGTTAGTAACGCTTGCTTATAATGAATATATAAATATTTAAATATTCACACAAAAACTTGTTTGATGTTGTTTATAGCGCTAAAAACTATTTAGTTTTTACATGATTATTCATTCAAATATTTACAAACATTTCTCCTTTTATATTCCGTATCATTAAGAAAGTCATACGGGTTTGGAAGGATGCGATGGCGCCAAACCGATAACAGAATTTTTCATTTTCGATAAACTATCCCTTTAATTGTAGTATAACGAAATTACAGAAATGTCAGAAGATGTTAAATAACTTGATTTAAAACATATTTATTTTCATTATTAAACCCTTTTACAAATACTTCGGGTCTTTAATGACCCACGACCTCATTCATTTATTGTAGTTTTGGCCACACCTCTTTAGTAATCATCAACATTTCTCTTAAAGTTGCATAACAAAAATGGCAAAAAAAAAATGTTTTGTATAACTGCCTAATTACCAAAAGTCTTCAGGTTACTACAGACAAGATATTTAATAGTGTCACTTTTTTTTGCACTTCCATAAATTATGCTTTGATGATTCTTTTTTTATCTTTATACGTTTACATTCACATAATGCCTATTTCTTTGTTTATTATTAGACAAATAAGTGCTATATTCATACAGTTGACTACAGTGATGAATTTTCATTCATATTAAACATACTGTTTCTTACTCACGGTGGCGCTGATGTTTCAGTGATTGACTTGATTTACATTTGACGAAGAAGCAATGTGGAAGTAAACTATAGCAAGTTTAACACATGAACAGTATCATTTGGATATTGTCATTTGGGTGTACTACTGAAATTAGGAAAGTTGTGCATCTATTTAGACTCAAAGTGCCTGAGAAAATACATAATTGTAGCTGTGTGTAGAGTGACATGACCCTGGCAGGACAGTCCCTCCTCCCCTGTCGTTTCTCTTGCCTGTGTGTGTGTGTCTCTCTCTCTCTCTCTCTCTCTCTCTCTCTCTCTCTCTCTCTCTCTCTCTCTCTCTTGTTTTGCAGGTGGCACATGGAGAACGCCAGCTCCAGGACCACAGCTCACTTCCTATTACCCTTCCCCTATTTATTATCTCCCTTGTCTTCTGTTCGTTGCGGATTGTTTGTTTGTTAGCCTGTGAGTTTTAGCTTGTTAGCTTCTGTCCCTCGAGAGAGTTTTGATTTGTATTTTGGATAATGTTACTGTTTTTCAATAAAAGCCTTTTATTGCTTATCTGCATTCGGGTCATTCCCTCAAATACCTTGGCACTGGGTCGGTAAACACCCGTGCATTTAAGGGTCACAGTACTTTTATCTGTTTTAATATAGTCACTTCCTTTGACTTTTAATTTCTGAAATGTGAAGCACTTTGAGCTGCGCTTGATATATGAAAGGTGCATTACAATAGAAAATATATATTTATTATTATTACATTTATTTATTTATTTATATTTTTGAACATTTATAAAGTTGTAATAAAATAAATATTATTATTGAAGAAGAAATTTGTCTCAAGACCTAATTTGTGAATTAATAAATTTTTCATTCAATTAAAATATGATTTTCCACAAAAACACACACACACACACACAGAGAGACACACAAACACACACACAAACACAATCAAACACATACACAACACACACAAACAAACACAAACACACAAACACACACACAAACGCACAGACAAATACACACACACACACACATAAACACACACACATAAACAAACACACACACATACATACACACACATATACACACACATACAAACACACACACATATAAACACACACACAAACACACACACAAATGCACAGACAAATACACACACACACATAAACACACACAAACAAACACACACACACACACAAACACCTACACACACAAACACAGACAAACACACACACAAATACACACACACACACACATATACACACACACACATACTCTGCTACAATGTTTATGCTACAACATTGTACACCTTTTATTTTTTTCACTTTGTCCCAGGAAGTTAATACAGTTGCACAGCTCTGCAAAACAAACAAAAAACAAAGGCTTCTCTTTCATGCCTGCACTGAGAGTGCGGCACTCTTTATGGTCAGCATGTCCTCGTTAGCAGTTTGGCCATGTCTCGCTCTCATAGGAGCCATAGAAGAAGATGCTATCACTTACTGAAGCAGCATTCATTGAAGATGCAACGAGGGAACGGTGAAAAAAGACTACAGCATGCTGCATGTGGAGCAAGTTGACATCCACCGACGCATGGCAGTACTCCCGGTTTCACAAGACTTCACTTTACTCTGTGGATATCAATGCAAATTATTATGGTTTCAATTATTGGCACAGAGAGAAGCATTCAAATGTAACTTAATGCCCTCTTTATCAAACAAGGCATGTCCATCCAGAGTCATCCTTTGAGCGTTTTCTCACTTTAGTTTCTAGTTTCAGTTTTATCGGTGTGATCTTGAGTTTATTAATTGATTATGTTTTGATCCACTTGTGATCTCTTTGATATCCACACAGTGAAAGTTTGTCCTTTGTTAAGATGTTTCCTCTCGCTGGTTTATGTAGGGATGATTCCTCTTCAGAGATACTGCGCTATTGTCCATGTGCAATCAAAAGACCTCATGCCACCTGCTCATACAAACACCAGCTTCAATTATAACAGCATGAATACAACTCGATGTTTACAGTTTATAGAAATTGTGAGGGGTGCTTGACATATGCAAATCTCGCTGCAATAATGCTAGATATTTTTTCACACACTGTGCTGAATACGAAATATACGTCACACATACTGTGCACGTTCTGATAAGCGACACAGACAACCGAAGTAAACTTCGGCCTTTAGAGCCGTAGGCGGGCAGTCTGATTCAGATTTTAAAACTTTGAGCAACAAAGATGTTAACGCAGGGATTTTGGCATTTAATGTAAATATGAGAAGCAGCTCTCTGTGTTTAACGTGTTGACATCCCGGACCACTGCCCCACCACTAGGAGATGTTCCGGGATTTATTGGGCAAAACACTGAAGATAGGTGGCTCCCGGCTGAGTGCTGAAGGCACTGGTATAGGTGCGGCAGGATATAATGCCCGGCAGGTTTTACAGTAAGGTATTACATGTAAATTGTAATATTATGTTTATGTTGTGGATATAGCTGATTAATGTCACTTATATAAGTAGGAATGAGTAAGTTAATTAACTTGTTCGTAAATGTAATTACACAGGTGTTCAGCTTTTTGGGGAAAATCCCCAAAATACCACAGATGAATGGATTATTTCAATCAATTCTTTATAGATTTTTCTTCCTTTGAAGTAATAAATAAAACAGTGTTAGTGCAATTTTCCATCATTTTCTCTTGTCATATTTTCATCAACAGTATGTTTTAATTCAATTTGACTTTCGCCTTGATGCCTCTTTTTCATTTCGTCTTTGTTATCGAGGACAAATTAAAATAACAACGCAAGGATTCTCGCTTTTTTCTGAAGTTTGTTACTGACAAAGTAATGCAAGAACACGTGCAATTTATGTTCAAGCAGATCTCAGGTTGTCAATGCGTTGACCAAGCGTTTGCATCTGTTTACGTGCATTTGTGTAAAAACACTATGTTTCTGAAGTTCACAACACTGCCCAAAAGTACCCCAGTGGATTTGATTTAGTATGACATTCAGAGCCATTCAAATTTTGATTTGATGGTCAAATTTAACACGAACAGCCACTATGAATAAAAATGTGATAATTGAATAAAAATACTGTTTACTTCAGATCATTGTTTTTGTTTTCTGTGAGGTGATCGTGAATAATCAAAAGAACAATCAGAGTTAGTGCCGCACTGCAGTCCGCCTCCTCGTCTGTTTGTAAAATCACTTACACACAACATCAAAACAAAAAAATCACAGCAAAGACCAAATGAAACTATTGCAGGTTCTTCTTGAGTTTTCAGATGCCACACACTTCAGACAGACGAGACAAAACATGCAGGCTTTATATGCATCCCTTTTATCTGCACGTCTACAAAAGACCATGAAAGAAATAAACACACACACACAAACTCAAACAAAACAACAAACACACAAATTAACACACAAACACACACAAAAACAAAACAACACACACACATATAAAAACACACACAAACACACACACACTCTCACACACACACAGACACAAACTCAAACTAAACAACAAACACACAAACACACACAAAAACAAAACAACACACACATACAAACACACACAAACAAACAAAAACACACACACACACACACACACAAACAAATACACAAGCACACACACACAAACACACACACATTCATACACACAAACACATACACATAAAACACACACATACATACACTCAAACACACACACAAACACACACAGACACACACACAAACAAACAGACACAGACACAAAAACCACACACAGTCACACACACACACAGACACACACACAGATACACACACAGACACACACACAAACAAAAAGACACACAGACACACACACACACACAGACACACACACAAACACACACACACAAACAGACACACAGACAAAAAAACATACACACACACACACACAAACACACACACAGATACACACACAAACAGACACACAGACAAACAAACAAACACACACACACACACACACACACACACACACAAGGGATAAATAAACAAAGTAAGAATTCACCCAAAAATGTAAATTCTAATCAAAATGCAAATGGATGAAATATTTAAGAATAATCTGGTCATTTATTAATGCAATTATAAAGAATGGAGACTGGAGAACAAAAATGTTGTGCTACTTTAAATCTTCATAAGGATGCCATAAAAGTGTAAATATATATATATATATATATATTAAATAGTATTTATTTTTAAACATATATCCCACTAAATTTAGTTTGATTTCTCTGGAAACAGGACTTAATATCTTTTTTTTCTAGTTTAGATATTTTTTTCTGGAAAATTTGACAAAATATTTATAGTGTGCCATATAAATATCAGGGTAAGCAATATGGCATAATCAAAAACTCAAAATGATATATACCTAAATATTAAAATAAAAATAAATGTTTTCCGGTATACTTATATTGCACCAATTGAAATAAACAACTAAAAAGGCAAATGACAATAATATTTGCACAAGTGCATATCAATTAGTTGCAATAATTAACATGCATGTACAAACATAATCAAACTGCCACACAACAAACATTTCCTAACAGTACCTGAGACACCAAGAATAATCCAAATTAAATCTACAGTTTGTTTATCCCCCTGTGCAAACCGTAAAATGTACAGTCCCACAATAGTAATTACCATAAAACATGCAAAAGTGGACAAGCATATCATTTAGTTGCAATAACTAACATGCATGTACAGACTTGATTAAACCACCGCATAACAAACCCATTTATACTAACAATAACTGAGACTGAACTGTCACAATGTATATTAGGCTTCGCAGAACTAGAGTTCAGATTTACGCCTGACATCCCGTCCAGCCCTAGACACGTTCATTTAGCAGGAATGACCAGCTGTCTGCACGCCGGTGACGATTCACCCATGACTGACAGAAAGGTCACAGCTTTAGATGTAGCAAATGCACATCATGCCAGAATTAGACTCTGAAATGGCAATGTGTCGCTGTGCTTCGATTGTTGACGTCCTGTGCAATAAATGCGACAAATGAAGACTGTCCGCCCATATAAAATCTGCACAAATGATGCCAGAGTGCAAGGGAACGGCGATGCCGCCTGTGACGCATCAAAGATGACCTCTCGTATTCAACACACGGCATGCAAAAACATCTCCGGATGCTTTAGTGCTTTTGAGTGAACATGCGATAAATAAGCTTAAGAATGCTTAAATAAATAGTTCACGCAATAATTAAACTGCTGTCATCATTTACTCATCCTCATGGCCAATCTTTTCAATAAACTGGGGACTGAGGCTTCAAAATGACCAAAATGCTCAAAAATGTATTATAAAATTAGTCCATTTGATCAGAGCACTGAATTCCTAGTGTTCTGAAGGCATGCCATGGCTTTTTGTGAGGTTAAAGACCAAAATATAAGTCGTTCTTCACCAAAAAAACATTTGCTGGAGATCTCAAAATAAATAAGCTGTCTTTGCATGCACTGCGACCCCAATTACGACCCGGCCCCGCCCTCGTCCTGTCACATTCCTCCTTCGTTCTCTCAGGCCGGGCAGCCCCTGACATGCCTTACGCCCCGTCTGTCAGCAGGTCATTCCCGCCTTCCTGAATCTATTAGGGGACAGGAGAAGGGAAACAATAATGATTAAAATAGGGGGTACTTCCTGTAACAGTGTAGTACCCTCAACAACAAAAAAACACTGTAAATTTAAAAGAGAGGGAAAAGGCCAACCAGTAGCGGCAGAGAGAGAGAGAGAGAGAGGAGAGCGAGATGGAAAAAAAAAAATGACACTTACACGCTGGTTCTCCGATACGCCATTGCTTGGTCCTCGGCCACTCCTCCACCCTCTAACGGATGACAGCCGCACCTCACTAGGGGGATCGGAGGCAGTCCTCCAGCCCCTGGCGGACGGACTGCCCCGCTGCGTTCTTGGGGAACAGAAGGGGTCTCCCCCACCCCTGGCAGCGGTTCTTCCGCTACAGGCGGTCGGCCGGGAGCCCCTCCCCGCTCACGGTCAGCGGTCCTCTCTTGACCCCGCCGCATTTAGCAGCTGGAAGGGGTCTCCCCCCACCCCTTGCAGTGGCCCTGACCACTACAGGCGGTCAGCTAGGAGCCCCTTCTCCCCTTGCGGTTGGCTGCTCCGTTGGGGTGGATGGTAGCGGCGAGAACTCCACTACGGCATATCCTCCCTCCTGGGTTCCGGCACCAGTGTAAAGGGATTACGGGAAAGGAGGCGGCGAGAACCGGCTTGACAATATAAATAATAGTTTAAACCAAAAGACACAAACACACATAGGACGGACAGCTGCCCGTAAACGCTCTCTCTCTGTCGCACCGCCGTCCGCAGTCAGCCTTGATCCCTTTCGGAGGCTTGATTAGCCTGATTAGGGACCGGGTGTGTAAAATCACGACCCGGCCCCACCCAATCAAATAGAAGCTGTTCTGAAAAATAACGTTTTTTGCAGTGATGTCATAGAAGGACCATTGTATTTGGTTCCCCAAAGAACCTTTCAGTGCAGAATAAAGTGAAAAGAATAATTTTGAGGAACCTTTATATACTCTAAAGTACCTTTTTCCTCTTGAAAGAATTGTTATGCTTCATGGATGTTAAAGGATCTATATGCGCTAATAAAGAACCTTTATTTTCATAAGCGGATGAGTAAATAACAGATCTTTCATTTTTGGCTGAACTACAACTTTAAAGAATTAACAATTGCAGTCGAGTCGAGAGAGGCGGCTGCGGTGATTATTGCCACTCCGCTGGAATCCTTGTGTTTTAATGAACATGAGAGAGCTTTGGAGAACTGGGGCAGCTCGAGACCAGCTCAGACGAATTCTCATGTCTCAAGGGTATTAACTTACAAAGCCCATTACAGCAGGAAAACAACAGGGAAATGCATGCAAAAGCCCTTCGACTCGTCGCATCCCTGCACCACCCCTTAATCTCTCAAAGATATGCATCATTGGATCAAATCCCGCTGCATCCTCAGATTAAACTCTCATGCAACTGTGTGCCATTAAAAACAGATGTGCTTTGGTCATATCATCTCTTATTCACAATGAAAGGCATGTTCTACTCTTTTATGCCTATCCAGCTTGCGAGTATGTTGAATCCACAGCTATCATAAAGAATCACATGCATAAACATAAAATGGCCATTCGAATTTTGCATGTGTGCCAAGCATTGACAATGACTTACAGGCCATTCAGACCAATGTCATTCTTGGGCTAAAACAGGAATAATGCAACGAATACAACAGAGCTTCAGGTGTGGTGGTGGTGTAGTGGGCTAATGTACACAACTGGTAATCAGAAGGTTGCTGGTTCGATCCCCACAGCCACCACCATTGTGTCCTTGAGCAAGTCACATTACTCCAGGTTGCTCCGGAGGGATTGTCCCTGTACTAAGTGCATTGTCGCCTTGGATAAAAGCGTCTGCCAAATGCATAAATGTAAATGTAAGAGTGCTGACAGTCTCCAGACAGCAGAATTTCCCTTTAAACTGACACAGCATCTAAAAAAAAGCTTCGCTCCTGCCCGAAACATGGATAAAACAGGTATGGCCCAAGAATATAAGAATATGAACTGGCTAAATCTTTTGACGTTCTCATTTTATGCGTTTCGGTAAACAGCCAAGAATGTTCTTTGCAATAAAAAAAATCGCTACAACATTCAATCATTGCACCCTCTTTTGGATGTTGGAGAAAACGTTGATTAAAAAAAATCTGAAGTCTTGTCGATTTTTCCCCCAGCCTGATATAATATCTTTCAAAGTCGAATCATGGTCATTTTTCTGAGAAAAAAATTCAGTTTGTTTCTCAACCCTGTCGACATCCCTAGTTCATCCCACTGTTTTTAGGGTGATAGTCAGCAAAAATCACACTGAATCTGATATTTTGATTACGATTTGCACTACTTTTGTACAGCATGTGAACATATATCTGTGATGAGGTGGAGAGCTGGGCTGGGCCGGGCTGAAAGTTCGCACGCCCGGCCCCCAATCGGGCTAATCAGCCGAGGAGAGGGATAAATGCAGCGGGATGCGGCAGTTCGGGAGAGAGAGAGCCACACACAGCTGCCGTTTGTGTTTATGTATTTATGTTTTTTTTTAACAGTCAAAATAACATTGAAGGAAAACTTAAAAAGACACAAACATAAACACACACAGCAGCTACATGTGGCTCTCTCTCTCTCCTGAACTGCCGCATCCCGCTGCACTTATCCCTCTCCTCGGCTGATTAGCCCAATTCCCCTCGTCACAATATCATCTAAATTCAGTGCAATCAATCAAATTGGAATTCATACAATTTTTACTTCGACGCAACCTCGACTTTTGCATTAATTATGCACTTGGTTTCCCCCATGTATATCACATACATGCACATAAATTTCAACCTAAAATCTTGATGTTGATCTAAAAAAGTCTACTTATAAACTTACCATGTTACAGTAAGGGAAACGCACAAATCCAGAAGTGATTACAATCTGGACACCATGCAAACATGGTAAAACATCTGTCATATCATATAACGCTTGCATAAATGTTTATCCTTAAACCTCCCTGACCCTAAACAAATACAGCACACATCACAATAATGAATGCATTCTTGTACAAAAAAAGAAAGAACAGAAAACATATTGTTATGTAATCTGTGTGCTATAATCTGACAATGCAAAACAGCATGTACGAATTCACCAACACATAAGAATGAACTGAAATATCCAGCTTCCTGCACTATTGTAATGCAACCTGTGAAGCTTATTCCATATGCACACATAAACAGCGATATACTGTAACTGAGCCGTGCAGTACTGACACAATTCCATACTGCTTTTGTGCTACAACTAATTTACATCTTTACAAAAACAGCAGGCGCTCAAGTAACAGAGATGCATATTTATAAACACATCGGGCACATAACATTTGAGATTAGTGCTATAGGCCTATAGATCATTACTTCACCATCATGGCAAGATTCAGGGCTTTCTAGACACTGAACTGAGAACAGCCCGTTACTGCTCAGAGCTTGCTCGTTCATAGCTCAGGACCCTTAACTGAACAGCTTTGTCTCCGATTTTTCTCCTCAAAATCCAGTCTTGTCTCGTGAGCACTACGTGACCGTGGCAAAATCTTTGCAACAATGAATTTACACGGGTTATTAGACGTTTGGCTGCAGTTTCCCAGTGAAATGTCCAGCGGGGGGCGCCAAAATTGAGTGAAATGGTGTTTTTAGGTGAATTTTAGATGGAGGTTTTAATGAGTAAACTGTACCTCACTAACCTAAAGCCTAAACCTTAACCAATAGTGTCCTAAAAGCAAAAGAGAGGTGAACAAAATAGACATTTTTACCCTAAACCAACAGCTAAACCTAAACGATAGTCTCCAAAAGCTAAAAACGAATCGAGAAATGAAAAAAAGTACATTTTCTGAAGAAACCACGTCATCTTGTGTCGCTTCTGTGACACTCTCGTCTCACGTGTCAGCAGTAGGATGTAGCTTAATTGGATCCTGTCGGGAATTGTTTGGATGCTTGTAAGTGGCCTCTGTATGTCTTTTTTTTTCTTGTCACAATCGCTCTTGTTCAGTCCATCACATACGGCTGTCAGGGATAAACTGTGCATTTACCGTAGTACTGAAACACTGCTTTCCTCAAGTCACCACTCAAGTCAACAAGGTAAGTCTCTGAAAAGGCCCATCAGCAATAATGACAGTTTGGAAAATGCTGTTTTGCTGGGGTAAAATCACCACGTATGAGTGGAAGTCTGTTGGTTCCATGTTGGCTGTGGCTAAAGGCGTAGACTAGATTTGAACATTGGGCATTTACTTGTTTCCATTAATCATGGTATAAATATTAGGGGGGTTGTGCTTACTTGTTTTGATTATTGGGGGGGTTACCTCCCCCCCATCGTACCCTGGAATCAACACCCTTGGCTGTGGTGATTCGATCAAAGATCTCAAGAGACTTCACGAATACTTTCGATCCTTTTGGGTGAATCTTACAAAACAGGTATTCAAGTTTTATTATTTAAATTTAGTTTAAGATGGCGTAATCCAATTTGATGGAACTTGATGAAAGTGGGAAAATCTTAAAAATAGGGAAAAAAAACAGGAAGATATCGTGAGATTCACCATTGTATCAATACGTTTTATTTATGTTTCTAATTCAATTATTGTTCAGTGTGTCTGTGGTGACTAATGCCATGTTTGTGCCGTTTGTCGTAACTATGGAAACGTTTGCAAGTTACATAAGGAAAAAAAAACTTTTCAACATTTCAATATTTGTCTTATATAGTCACATTTGAAATTTGTTTCCAGACATCATATTTGATCAATTTTAAAGTCTTTCTCTTTATTATTCAGTGGTAGCTTTGGGCGGTATTCCTAGATCACATTGAAAGTCTGACCACCATCATACAAACAACATCACCTGATCTGTATATAAACATCATTCAGTGTGTCATTTCATGCCGTAGTTTCAGGGATGGTGGTGAGGAATACGATTGGGACCCCAAAAGTCTGTCAACAAATCTGATCAAAGCCCGCCAGAGATGCAGAGCTTGTGTTAAATTTGTGATTTAGAGCCGTCAGCTTGACCAGCCGACCACTCGCTCACAGAGTCAACACACATTCCCAGAGATTGGAATTCTGCGAGGCGAGCTCGGGCTGTCCGCAATAGCCATAATCAAATATGAATGGTCCAGTTATACTCCTCATCTCTTGAAAGATAGAGGTGAAGAGTGAGAAATATCTCAACAAGATGAATCATTTTTGGGGAGCGGTTTGGAATTGAGGGCTTACTTTGATGGTTACTGCGAGTGAAAGTGCGATTGGGGAGTTCATCCTATTAATCCGTGTATGCTTGGGGTTCAGTCTGGGGTGGACTGAAGGAGAAGTTCAAGGCACTTTCCACGAAATTGCACCGAAACAATATTTCAGCAAATGACCAGTAATATGAAGTGCTTAACCTCCGGAAAATAATGATCAGCAACCTCAGGAAGTTAAACTAAATATTATACACTCAAATAAACATTTTAGCCTATTTTTAGCCTGTTTCATTTGAATTGCGTAATGTTTGACAAAATTTGATTAATACAACTTTTAAACATTTTTTGCAATTTTTGCAATCATGCTATCCAAATTTGGGGCATGTCAAAGTACAGTTTAAAAGCATGATTTCTATGTTAATGTATTTATTGATTTATTTGCAACAAACAATAAATTAGCATCAAAATTATCAAATTAAAACAATGCCCCAGAATGCAACAGGATTGCAAGTAACAGGGTTGCAAATTTAGTCTGCAAATAAGCTGTTACCCAGTAGGGTCTTGCTAGTTATATTTGCCATAAATTAAAGAAAAATGTTTGTTTTAACTTTGGTAACAGGTTGAATAACTCTGTTATTCAATCTTCCTGCCATGTTGAAGAAAGCATGCAAATGACATCACTTCCTGGATGTCGCAATTTTAAGAAATGTTGCATAAAAAAAATAAACTGTAGTAAAATCATACAAACATTACATGTGTTAAAGGCCACGTCCACACTAATATTTTACCACGTTTATGCATGTCGTCTGATTTAGGTTGCCGATTTCTCCCGCCAAAAACTGAGCATTTCAGAAACGCTCTCCATTACTGCATAACCATGGAAAATGATGACATTATAGGGAGTTGAAAACGGATTAGATGTGGCCTAAAATTTCTAATGGTTCTAACAACCAAAATCATGAAATCTGTGCCTCAAATGCTTTAATAAAAACAAATCACGGGGCACCAAAATGTACCATATCCATGGGATGTGCCTTTGAAAGCTGAATCTTCATTCATTTTGGGCCTTTGCAGAACACACTGTCACGGACCAGGAAAAGATCAGAGGCTTCCAAAGCATTATCAGGTAAGGAACAACAGCTACGGGCTGTTTCCGAATGCATCTGACAATAATGGAGCCTGTGTGGGTCGGTTATCACTGGTCAGAGATAAAGCCTGTAGCTACTGCAGCCCTCAACATACTCAAGTGACCAGTGAGGTATGGAAAACATCCATAGTTTTGCAACATTTAAAAATGTTAAACAGTGGATGGTGTGGGCGAATGCAGAATAGGGCAGAGAATAAACATAGAGAGAATGAGAGTTAAAGAGAAACCACACATAAATATCAGAGCTTGTGTGTAGGGATGGGTCTCATCCTACCGAATGACCAGCTAGCTGATTAGTGATGTCAACTTGGTGGTGGTGGGGGGGGGGGGGGGGGGGGGGGGGGTGGCGGGGGGTTACGAGAAGCACTGCCAACAACAACAATGACTTTTATCCACTTTCACAAAAATCATGAGTAAAACGGCAGATTATCAGTTGATAAACACTTACTTTTCACCCTGATCCTCACACAATTCTATTGTATGATATCTGTAAGTTTTAATTTTTTCACCCAATTAAGAATGCCCAATTCCCAATGTACATTTAAGTCCTCGTGGTCACGTAGTGACTCACCTCAATCCGGGTGGCGGAGGACGAATCCCAACTGCCTCCGCATCAGAGACTGTCAACCCGCGCATCGTATCAAATGGCTTGTTGAGCGTGTTGCCACGGAGACATCCACCACACCATCCACGCTCAACCACGCGTCCCACCGAGAACGAACGACCATGATGAGGTTACCCCATGTGACTCTACCCTCCCTAGCAACCAGGCCATTTTGGTTGCTTAGGAGACCTAGCTGGAGTCACTCAGCACGCCCTGGATTCAAACTAGCGACTCCAGGGGTGGTAGCCAGCGTCTTTACCGCTGAGCTACCCAGACCCCGATTGCATGACTTGTTTTAAAGTTTAACGGTCGCTCAACTTGTGATGTAAAGGAGCGGGGTACGAGTCACGAAGAGCACACAAGTCAACACGTGAGCCGAAAGTGTCAAAGAAGTTCCACAAAATGACATGATCGCTTCAGTAATTGTGTTTTTCATCTCACATTTGCTTTTTCTGACACTATCGGTTAGGTTTAGGTTTAAGGTTTGGGGTAGGGAGGTCAATTTGTTATGATAAAGCATTAACCTTAAAAACCTCATCTGTCTATTCGCTTATAGCGTCACACGGTGGACATTTCAACACGGAACTGCCTCGATTCAAGTAAGGAACCCCATAACGTAGAACTTTTTTTAGTTCATAGTGACCACGTCTGTGAAGCTCAAAAAAGAACATATAATCACCACTAAAAGTACAATAGAAGTATTATAAAAGTAGTTCGTATGACTAGTTCGCTATATTCCGAGTGTTCTGAATCCACATTTTTTAATCTGGAAGTGAGCACGGGCTAAATGGTTGCTTCGTTGAAGATTATCAGCGAATAATCACTAAAATGTCGATCTGTTCCCCATACAAAGCTTGGGCTTGGGCTTCAGAAGACTTGAATTTTTGAAGTTAAACGGCAGTGTCGCCATCTACTTTTCTTGTTTGGAAATAAGCAGCGTGAGCATTCTGCTAAATAACTTTTTGTTCCACAGGAAAAAGAAAAGAATGTCTTAGGGCTTTGGAACGACATGAGGGTGAGTAAACAATTTCATAATTTTTATTTTTGAGTGTACCGTTCCTTTAAGACCAGTTAGTCCCTTCTTTTAGTGTTGTCATTTCCTCTTGTGCATTTTAAACCGTAAAATGTCCCGAGGAAGACTTTAAACCAATCACACTGTAATTGCCATTAAAAACCTTCTGATTTACACTGAAAGCCATGAAAGGGATTTCATTTTTAATGTACTTATTTATATGTACAGTGTTTGTGTGTCTGCCAGGAAGTACTGCGGGAGACACTGACAGGGTAACAACACAGAATGTCTCTCTTTTCACAAGAACAACACGTCCACGTCTGACCCAACTCATAAAAGAGACATCCAAATATGTATTTACTATCCTCTCCCTTTTACAAATGCCAACACATTCAGCCAAGCTAAATTACCATGGTAACATCCAACATTGAACAAATATGAAACCATAGTGTGAAACTGTAAAGAGGGAGTCAATTTCACATTTGTTTATTTTTATGAGTTCTCCTGTCAATCAAATCTGTTATTTCATGATATATATATATTGCATTATGATACATGCATTAACACCTACAACAGGATAGAGCACTCACAAAGGATCCTAAATCTTATGCATCTTAGTATATCATGTTATCTAAAGTAAGTTAGCACTATGAGCGCTGTAAACTTAACATTAAATATAAGACGGACATTAAAAGTAAAAGGCAGATGTCTTACAGAAGTCTTAAAAGCATGCGCCTCTACCGCTACATGCCAGACATGAATAATTAAGTATGCACAATGCTTCTGGGGCTCTGTTGCATGCTCCACACATTTTTTATTTTATTATTTGGTCCGTGCTCCAATAAAGACTCATTCTCAAGGGCGACACTTTGAGTGACAGTAATACAGTCTGACAGTGTAATGACAGTAATTATTATTGAATTATTGATGTGGCGCTCCAAAATACACATTTTAAAAAAGCCACTTGACGTGCATGTAGGGCTGGGCGATATGGCTTCATCGTGAATCGCAAATGAATAGGCAACTAAAGTCAGATTCATCAGCCAATCAGATTGATTTATTTGTTCTTGGTGGGTGTGATCTTTAGGATATGTCCCGGTAGAGGCCTTCTAGCTGGCCTTGAGTGACGCAATCACACTTTAAGTGACGTAATTTGAAAGCGAAGAGCGGGAGATCGTCATCACTGCCGCTATCGCCATTAAGAAAGAGATCCTTAAGGATTTAAAAACACGAGATGTTCTGCATGACCGAGTGATTGCTTCATTTATTAAACAGGAAATAAGGACTGATTTTCACCAAGTAAATTGGTAAGTGCTTTTTAAGTACATTGTTAGAGCAACATCAGAAGTGTAAATTCAGCTGCTTGAGCATTCAGTGTCGGATCAAGTTTGGAAAAGTAGCGCTGCGTTCCATTCAAAAGTCAGATTTTATAAACTTCCTACTAGGAAAAGTGCAATGGATGCATCTTGAAGTCAGAATTTCGCCAACTTCTCAACTCTGATTTCGCCGAGATGCAGGGGCATGATGTCACACAAACATGTGGACACTCAGGGAGATAAACAAAGTAAGTGATAAACATTCACTTTATTAAGTCATATCGATAAATGAGTTTGTTTCCACGTTACATGATATTAAAGCTTGTTTAACAAACACCTGCAGAAACAGCTGTATAAAACATTATAACTCTTATGATAATTGTACATCTGTAGCACTAATGCTAGCGCTAGCGTTGTTTATCATTTGGGTTGCTAGGAGACATAGCGCTGCAGCATTGTTTATCAGTTGGGTTGCTAAGAGATATAGTGCTGCAGCATTGTTTATCATTTGGGTTGCTAGGAAACATAGCGCTGCAGCATTGTTTATCAGTTGGGTTGCTAGGAGACATAGCGCTGCAGCATTGTTTATCAGTTGGGTTGCTAGGAGACATAGCGCTGCAGCATTGTTTATCAGTTGGGTTGCTAGGAAACATAGCGCTGCAGCATTGTTTATCATTTGGGTTGCTAGGAAACATAGCGCTGCAGCATTGTTTATCATTTGGGTTGCTAGGAGACATAGCGCTGCAGCATTGTTTATCATTTGGGTTGCTAGGAAACATAGCGCTGCAGCATTGTTTATCATTTGGGTTGCTAGGAGACAGCGCTGCAGCATTGTTTATCATTTGGGTTGCTAGGAAACATAGCGCTGCAGCATTGATTATCATTTGGGTTGCTAGGAAACATAGCGCTGCAGCATTGTTTATCATTTGGGTTGCTAGGAGACAGCGCTGCAGCATTGTTTATCATTTGGGTTGCTAGGAAACATAGCGCTGCAGCATTGTTTATCAGTTGGGTTGCTAGGAGACATAGCGCTGCAGCATTGTTTATCAGTTGGTTGCTAGGAGACATAGCGCTGCAGCATTGTTTATCAGTTGGGTTGCTAGGAGACATAGCGCTGCATCATTGTTTATCAGTTGGGTTGCTAGGAGACATCTCAAATGAGAGTCAAACCCCTGCTAAGCGAAAGCATTGCAGTTTTGAATATCGGGGAATGGAATGCATTTATGGTCGGAGATATCAAGTACGATTATCCCACATCCAACTTGAACGCAGCATAACCGTGTACCCTTACGAAACGAAATGTACTGCAAGCAACATTTAAATCGCAAATATTACTAGATAGATCTTTCCAGGTATTATAGACCTCCTTGGGAATTCATAAGAAAAATTATAATTTTTGATGTTCATTTCATAAAACAGTCATGCTGCAGTTAAAATTAGACTTGCTTGAGCATTAATGGTATGAATCACACTGACGGGCTAGACACAGTCTTTCAATTTGACTTCACAGTCGTTGGCATGGCGCTGGTAGTAGCCAGAGAATAATGACAAAGTCAAACTCAGGACAAGGTAAAATGCTGCATTCATTCGAATAATACCTTCATTCCAAAGTCATGAAGCCATAGGGATAGAAGATTATGAAAGACAAGCGAATTTAATGAAAAATTGAGGCTGAAATCAAATAAATTGTTCAAATTGAGAGATGAACTTCAAAAAGTTAGAGAGTTAAAATGTTGGAGTTTATGAAAGCCAGCAATAACATTAGATATAGCTAAATTAAATAATAATATTAATTATATATACAATAACAACTTATTTGATGTGTTGTGAGGACAATTTTTTGGTTATAAACTGGTAATTACAAGGATATTATGGTATAAATGTGGATTGAGGACATTTCTAGTGTCCCCATAACTTAAATAGCTTAAAAAACATATTAAACAATGTTTTATTGAAAATGTAACAATGCAGAAAGTTTTCTGTGAGGTTTAGGGGCCGTGTTAGGTTTAGGGGATGTGTTAGGTTTAGGGGTTGTGTTGGGTTTAGGGGTTGTGTTAGGTTTAGGGGTTGTGTTGGGTTTAGGGGTTGTGTTGGGTTTAGGGGATGTGTTAGGTTTAGGGGTTGTGTTGGGTTTAGGGGTTGTGTTAGGTTTAGGGGTTGTGTTGGGTTTAGGGGATGTGTTAGGTTTAGGGGTTGTGTTGGGTTTAGGGGTTGTGTTAGGTTTAGGGGTTGTGTTAGGTTTAGGGGCCGTGTTAGGTTTAGGGGTTGTGTTGGGTTTAGGGGCCGTGTTAGGTTTAGGGGTTGTGTTGGGTTTAGGGGTTGTGTTAGGTTTAGGGGTTGTGTTAGGTTTAGGGGTTGTGTTGGGTTTAGGGGCGGTGTTAGGTTTAGGGGTTGTGTTAGGTTTAGGGGTTGTGTTAGGTTTAGGGGTTGTGTTGGGTTTAGGGGCGGTGTTAGGTTTAGGGGTTGTGTTATGTTTAGGGGTTGTGTTAGGTTTAGGGGTTGTGTTGGGTTTAGGGGTTGTGTTGAGTTTAGGGGTTGTGTTGGGTTTAGGGGTTGTGTTAGGTTTAGGGGTTGTGTTATGTTTAGGGGTTGTGTTGGGTTTAGGGGTTGTGTTATGTTTAGGGGTTGTGTTAGGTTTAGGGGTTGTGTTGGGTTTAGGGGTTGTGTTATGTTTAGGGGTTGTGTTGGGTTTAGGGGTTGTGTTGGGTTTAGGGGTTGTGTTAGGTTTAGGGGTTGTGTTGGGTTTAGGGGTTGTGTTGGGTTTAGGGGTTGTGTTATGTTTAGGGATTGTGTTGGGTTTAGGGGTTGTGTTATGTTTAGGGGTTGTGTTAGGTTTAGGGGTTGTGTTGGGTTTAGGGGTTGTGTTGGGTTTAGGGGTTGTGTTATGTTTAGGGGTTGTGTTAGGTTTAGGGGTTGTGTTAGGTTTAGGGGTTGTATTAGGTTTAGGGGTTGTGTTGGGTTTAGGGGTTTTGTTGGGTTTAGGGGTTGTGTTGGGTTTAGGGGTTGTGTTATGTTTAGGGGTTGTGTTGGGTTTAGGGGTCGGGTTGGGTTTAGGGGATGTGTTGTGTTTAGGGGTTGTGTTGGGTTTAGGGGTTGTGTTAGGTTTAGGGTTGTGTTGGGTTTAGGGGTTGTGTTTGGTTTAGGGGTTGTGTTGGGTTTAGAGGTTGTGTTAGGTTTAGGGTTGTGTTGGGTTTAGGGGTTGTGTTGGGTTTAGGGGTTGTGTTAGGTTTAGGGTTGTGTTGGGTTTAGGGTTTAGGGGTTGTGTTATGTTTAGGGGTTGTGTTGGGTTTAGGGGATGTGTTGGGTTTAGGGGTTGTGTTGTGTTTAGGGGTTGTGTTGGGTTTAGGGGATGTATTGGGTTTAGGGGTTGTGTTGGGTTTAGGGGATGTGTTGGGTTTAGGGGTTGTGTTGGGTTTAGGGGTTGTGTTGGGTTTAGGGGATGTGTTGGGTTTAGGGGTTGTGTTGGGTTTAGGGGATGTGTTGTGTTTAGGGGTTGTGTTGGGTTTAGGGGATGTGTTGGGTTTAGGGGATGTGTTGGGTTTAGGGGTTGTGTTGGGTTTAGGGGATGTGTTGGGTTTAGGGGATGTGTTGGGTTTAGGGGTTGTGTTGGGTTTAGGGGATGTGTTGGGTTTAGGGGATGTGTTGGGTTTAGGGGTTGTGTTGGGTTTAGGGGTTGTGTTGGGTTTAGGGGATGTGTTGGGTTTAGGGGATGTGTTGGGTTTAGGGGTTGTGTTGGGTTTAGGGGTTGTGTTGGGTTTAGGGGTTGTGTTGGGTTTAGGGGATGTGTTGGGTTTAGGGGTTGTGTTGGGTTTAGGGGTTGTGTTGGGTTTAGGGGATGTGTTGGGTTTAGGGGATGTGTTGGGTTTAGGGGTTGTGTTGGGTTTAGGGGATGTGTTGGGTTTAGGGGATGTGTTGGGTTTAGGGGTTGTGTTGGGTTTAGGGGATGTGTTGGGTTTAGGGGTTGTGTTGGGTTTAGGGGTTGTGTTGGGTTTAGGGGATGTGTTGGGTTTAGGGGTTGTGTTGGGTTTAGGGGATGTGTTGGGTTTAGGGGTTGTGTTGGGTTTAGGGGTTGTGTTGGGTTTAGGGGATGTGTTGGGTTTAGGGGTTGTGTTGGGTTTAGGGGATGTGTTGTGTTTAGGGGTTGTGTTGGGTTTAGGGGATGTGTTGGGTTTAGGGGATGTGTTGGGTTTAGGGGTTGTGTTGGGTTTAGGGGATGTGTTGGGTTTAGGGGATGTGTTGGGTTTAGGGGATGTGTTGGGTTTAGGGGTTGTGTTGGGTTTAGGGGTTGTGTTGGGTTTAGGGGATGTGTTGGGTTTAGGGGTTGTGTTGGGTTTAGGGGATGTGTTGGGTTTAGGGGTTGTGTTGGGTTTAGGGGATGTGTTGGGTTTAGGGGATGTGTTGGGTTTAGGGGATGTGTTGGGTTTAGGGGATGTGTTGGGTTTAGGGGTTGTGTTGGGTTTAGGGGTTGTGTTGGGTTTAGGGGATGTGTTGGGTTTAGGGGTTGTGTTGGGTTTAGGGGATGTGTTGGGTTTAGGGGTTGTGTTGGGTTTAGGGGATGTGTTGGGTTACATATAATGGGGATATAATCTATAGTTTGTACATTATAAAAATCAGCATGTATATGGAAAGTCCTCATAATGATAGGTAGACCAACGTGTGGTAAATAATAAATAAAAAATAATAAATAATAAATAAATAAATAAATCTAAAGATTAAATTAAGAATTAAAAAATGTTACTACATAAATATAGTTAAAACATTAAACATGTAATTAAATATGTATATTGAGAGCTATTGTTTACTACATAAAGATTTATCTATTTACTGTTTAATGTTTTACATTTTATATATGTATATGAAAAACATTTCTATTTTTACTATATTACATGTGAAGATTAAATTAAGAGTTTAATACTTTAATATATATCTGTCTGTCTGTAAATCTGGTTTATATATATATATATATATTTACTGGTGGCCAAAAGTTTGGAATAATGTACAGATTTTGCTCTTATGGAAAGAAATTGGCACTTTTATTCAAAGTGGCATGCAACTGATCACAATGTATATTAAAAAAAAAACGTGCAGCAATGACAGCTTTGCAGATTCTTGTCATTCTAGCTGCCAGTTTGTCCAGATACTCAGGTGACCTTTGACCCCACACTTCCTGTAGCACTTGCCATAGATGTGACTGTCTTGTCGGGCACTTCTCACACACGTTACAGTCTAACTGATCCCATAAATCTCAATGAGGTTTAGATCCGTAACACTCTTTTCCAATTATCTGTTGTCCAATGTCTGTGTTTCTTTGCCCACTCGAACCTTTTCAAAAGTGGCTTTTTCTTTGCCATTCTTCCCGTAAGACCTCCTGAGTCTTCTCTTTACTGTTGTACATGAAACTGGTGTTGAGTGGGTAAAATTAAATGAAGACCAAATATCTTTCAACTGTGTTTGATATGCATGTTTGAGTGATGCTGCTGTCTAGATTTGATCAAAAATGACTTTTTTCAAATAGTGATGGTGCTGTTTTTTACATCAGTAATGTCCTGACTATACTTTGTGATCAGTTGAATGCCACTTTGGTGAATTAAAGTACCAATTTCCTTCCGAAACAGCAAAATCTGTACATTATTCCAAACTTGTGGCTGCCAGTATATGTATATATATATATATATATATATATATATATATATATATATATATATATATATATATATATATATATATATATATATACTCAATCAATATATATTTATTCAAACCATTTGCAATCACATTACATCTATACTAAATTAAATATAAAGATTCAATTCATAGCTTTATATGCTTCCTCTATCCATATATCTGTCTCTCTCTGTCTGTCTGTCTACTTCAAAAGACCCCAAATGCCTTCAAGTTGTTTTAGGTGAAATGTGACGATACACATATAATGTATGTACCATCCACTCAGAGAGAAAGCAGCCCTTGTTTTATGGGATACTGTGTGAAAAGGCCCACACATTCAGGAAGAAAGCAAGGCGGAAGCACAACGGGTCGAGCTCTTTTGGCATTAGCTGGATCTCAGAGCAGGTGTGGGACTGTAACACAGTGGATAATTTGAGCAAAGGTCTGCCGCAGAGGCACCTAAAGCAGGTGCGAAACTGCAGCGGCGATCCCTGGACTCCCAAAGGCAGGCATAGATCAATTAAACACGCCTGATGGTCCTCTTTCCAGGTGTCATAAAACCTTGCTCATTTGTAACCCATATCTGTCATCTGCACCACCCCTCTGGCCACATACATCAACTTCCCCACCCCCTCACTCCCGGTGCTCAGGTTTATGCTCAGACTCGGTAAAGGGTAATCAATGTTGTCCGGGGTACGTTGCTTCATACACACGATCTATCAAAAAACGGGCTTGTGTCTGCGCCCTGAGACTTGAGGGCCTGAAGGCGACGGGGCCAGGCGCTAAACATAAATCACAACAAATCCATAGCGCATTAGTTTATGTGAGTTCGCAGCATGTGTTTGCATGGAAAATATGCTGACAGCATTCTGCACTGGCATGCTACTGGCCTCTTAAGCATCATTACTGTCAATAGATGACAGAAGTAAAAATCCAGTTTGTTTTCTCCATAGGGGAACTGATTTTTAATGATAACTTATAAACCTTTAAGGACAAACCTACCATGAGATTAGTGGTTGATAATTGATGGGATATGCTTCTGTTAAAGTTATGTTTAATAGAGGAATTCCTGGTGAAGATTTACTCCACCCATTAACCTGAAAAGAAACTATCGACTAATCAGAGAATTGCGGTGAACAAAGTGCGCCAAAAGTGCTCTGCAGCGACCACTCACTCCCATGATGCACTGTGAATGATACAATGAAGTTGCGCAATACACTCCCTGCACTCTCAAACTACTTATATATGTGTATATATCTATTGTTTGTATACTTAAACTCAACTTTTAATCAATAGTTTTATAATTTCCCATCGTTTTTCATTTAATATATATATTAAATATATATATATAGAGGCGGCTGTGGCTCAGTTGGTAGAGCGGGTCGGCCACTAATCGCAGGTTTGGCGGTTCGATTCCCGGCCCACACGACTCCACATGCCGAAGTGTCCTTGGGCAAGACACTGAACCCCAAGTTGCTCCCAATGGCAGCCTAGCACCTTGCATGGCAGCTCTGCCATCATTGGTGTGTGAATGGGTGAATGAGACACAGTGTAATGCGCTTTGAATACCGCTAAGGTTAAAAAGGCGCTATATAAGCAGACCATTTCCCTTTTTCTGATTAAAGACGTTAAGTACACAGTATTGAACTTTTGTGTTTGTGATGATGTATCACCTCAGAGGTGGTTGGTTTGGTTTAAAGCTTCAAACTCTTTTATAAAGCACTTAAATGAAATCCCAATGGAAGCAAGATGGCTGAAAATGTTGGCAGGCACTGTTGAACTCCATACCATAAATGCATGCAATGCAACCTCCTGTTATTCATAGTATGAAAGCAGCCAACAACTCACATCACTGTGTTTATAATTGTTGGTTGCATTTAACATTTATGCAATAATAACATGCACGCTGGCATGCACTGATGCAGCTCAGGTTTCATTAGCTTTGGATAATCCCAGGTGCAATGCTTTAAGCCATCTCTGGACATACATCAGTCGGATAATTGGATAATCTAAATCGATGATTGATATCGAGTTCCAAACAAGTCCAGTGGAGAGCCATGTAAATGACACGAATCAGTGCTAAAGGAGACGAGACGCTTGACGGAATGAGCTGAGATCTAGCCCAGCATACAACACGGGGGGGAAACACCACCAGTTTGCCAACAGGAGAGGTTCATCTGTGGCCAGCGCTTGAGGAAAAGCTGTCAACTTTCACACACACCAGCCTCCCTTTCTAAACTGAGTTTTTCCCACACACGTAGTAGACATAAAAGGTTTGTGCTCACTCAGGAGACAGAACCTTTAGAGATGTCGATTTATCCCCAAGCTCTCGCTGGTAACTACAAGATAAAGGTGTGTAAACACTGGTGGAATTGTTATATGATTCCTAAAGCAAATACAAGCAAATGAATAAAATATGCAAAATCAGGACAAAGATACTCAGTGAGCAAAACAAATTAATAAATGCCATGTGCAATTTAACCCATGCCACTAGTCATTTCTTAGCTTTTAGAGAAACGTTAAGCACAGAACAATTCATCCATGATGAGGCCAGTTAATGCTTTTCCATTAGGTCTATGCATTAATAAATGTATGCGTTAGATAATGCACTCAAATGTATATAAACTTGCATGCATTATCAAAAGCAAACATATAAGGAGTAATTATCAGCTAAACCCAAATTAAGAAACTGGGGAGTTTTAAAATTCCCTGAACTCATAATTATCCTCAATAAATAATTAATAATCCACAAACAAAGCACAAACCCATTCAGATTTTAAATTCAAAGGTTTTCCAATCCTATAATGGCATTATTTGCTGCGGAGTGTTTGCTAAACTACCAATATGTTCCCTCGTCCATTGCACAAATGTATGTGCTCAACTTCACATTTAGAAGCACATGAAGACAAATTCACTTGATAAATATTGAACACATTTCTCAAGTTGAAATACTAAATAACTTGAAAATCACTAGGCTGCCAATACATCAACACATCACAGCAATAAACTTTTTTTTTCATGTACTGTATATCAGCACCCTTACAAAAATGATCAATTGTTTTACTATAGTAAAATGGATTATATTGCATTAGTGTACCATGATTTTATTTTTAAATGTGTGCATTATTTTGTCCTACTGCAAATAGCATGGATAAACTAAGGTCACTGTAGTCATTTCCAAACCATATTTTGTTCTGATTTTCCTACAAACATTGCAACTATGGTTACTGTAGCAAAACAATGGTTAATTTGTGGTTAATGCACATAGAATACATTATGATTATTATATTCAAATCATGGTTGGAATAGCCTTGGTAAAAGCAGATTTGAAATATAATCATTGGTTCATCATCTGGATGTCCCCGCATTGAAACATATTCGGTCAACTCTTTGCAACTTTCTAACAACGCAAATAAAACAAATAATATCTGAAACAAAAGACGCAATAAAGATCAAACGGCTCATTGTTTCCGACACAAACTAAACCGGCAACAAGTTCCGAGATCAAATGCGCACAGCGCGCATCTCCTTATCAGTGCCTCTCCACCGGCATGATTTATTTCAATAAATGTCTCTCATTTGCTACATAATAACTATACAGGAATATTCGCTATGGTATATATATAAATATAAATGTACAAGTTTACTGAGAGGAGCATTACCTGGAGTGCAGTCCGGATAAAACCGCATCGCCTGTGGATTTTACGCACTGAGTTGCTGGTAATTGTGATGCTCCTGTATGAAGGTATGATCCTGAATGCGGCGCGATGTGAGCGGCGGAGACAGACGCGATGCGATGCTCATCTCCAGTCTCTTCTCTTTCTCCAGCAGAGCGTTTCTCTATGGCAGCGCACGCACGGAACGCGCAGCCTCTTGTGGCGATGAGGAGAAACTCTAGACTGGATAAAAGGAGTGATGGAGGGGCGGATGGAGCGAGTTCGCATCTTTCTGTCTGTCTGCAATAATGGGACTGAAACTGTAATGTTTGTCAGGCAACCTAAACATGTGCTTCATGTGGTCGCATCTAAACTGTTTTGTCACATTTAACCATCACTGGCTTTATTCAAGTCACAAATGGCATTTAATATGACTGCATTAACCCATCAGGTTACACCAGGGGCAGAAATGTAATTTTTCTGACCACACATGGCTATGCCATCACTTCATGTCAAAAAACGTCGATTTAATCATGTGAATTATTATATAGGCCAATAATTATAAAATTACCACTATCTCAAATTCCCTAACTGCTTGATTTGGGCAACAATTCAATTATGTGGACTAGAATTTATATTTTAATTGTAATGTTATGCTAAACAGAGACATGTTAAGATTTCCACATGTAGTTTCATACATTACCATCAAATCGAATAATGCAGTCTTTAACTAAATTAATATAATCAAATATTTAGTTTTTTATTATTATTTTATTAAAGACTACTTAAATCTATTTGATGGAAATTTGTTATGAAATTGAAATATTAAAACAATTACTTTAATATATATTGTCAGGATTGTGTCACCTCAGTCTTGTTTATAGTTTTATATGTAACTATATAGACATGTATACGGACGGACAGACGGACGGACAGACAGACAGACAGACAGATAGGTAGATAGATAGATAGATAGACAGACAGACAGATAGAGAGACAGAAACGACAGACAGACAGATGATAGATGAATAGATAGACAGACAGACAGACAGATAGAGAGATAGACAGATAGAGAGAGACAGAAATGACAGACAGACAGATGATAGATGGATAGATAGACAGACAGACAGATAGAGAGACAGACAGACAGACAGATAGAGAGACAAAAACGACAGACAGACAGATGATAGATAGATAGACAGACAGACAGAGAGAAACCACAGACAGATAGATAGATAAAGAGAAACAACAGACAGAGAGATAGATAGATAGACAGACAGACAGACAGAGAGAAACAACAGACAGACAGACAGATGATAGACAGACAAACAAACAAACAGACAGACAGCTAGATATATAGACAGACAGCTAGATAGATAGACAGACAGACAGACAGACAGACAGATATATGGATAGATAGATAGACAGACAGAGAGAGAGAGACAGACAGCCAGACAGACAGACACAGACAGATGGATAGATAGACAGACAGACAGAGAGAGAGACAGACAGATAGACTGACAGACAGATGATAGACAGACAGACAGACAGACAGACAGACAGACAGATAGATAGATAGATAGACAGATAGATAGATAGATAGATAGAGAGAAACGACAGACAGACAGACAGATATATGGATAGATAGATAGACAGACAGAGAGAGAGAGAGACAGACAGATAGACAGATAGATAGATAGACAGACAGACAGACAGACAGACAGATAGATAGATAGATAGATAGATAGATAGATAGATAGATAGATAGATAGATAGATAGATAGATAGAGAGAAACGACAGACAGACAGACAAATATATGGATAGATAGATAGACAGAGAGAGAGACAGACAGATAGAGAGAGACAGTTAAATGTTACTTTTGATGGAATTCAATTTCACAATTTAATTTGATCAAATTTAGTTATGAAATTAAAAATGTGTACATCTTTAAAATGGGTTAATAGAGGTAGTTTGAACAGAGGCATAAAACTCTCACAATGTCTCATTACGGAGGAGAGCAGAGTAAGAGCGTTCATACAGAACGTCATTAAAACGGACCGGAACTACCTGTGCATTGAACGATTTTAACGCACGCATTCCAACCAATCACAATCCATTATTTAAACAGACCACGGTATATTGTACTTGACATGTCTGATGATAGAAATGTCTTTTTTGGGTGATCTATCCCTTTAAATGTGTGCATGAGAGAAAAAGAAACCAAGAGACTGTGAAAGGGAGGGAGGATTTCACAGGCGCACTTTTAGTTTTGCCCTTTTCTCCTGACATGAGCAACAGCATAACAAGGCCAGCAGATAGTGCTCATGGTGGCAACACTTACAGTGTGTCGGGGGTTAAGTACCTCGCTGAGGAGGTCTTGATCAATATCTCACCTAGCAATGAACTCGTGGAGGCAGGCGCGGAGCATCTGTACATCGCAGAGAATGATTCAGACTTTTCTTTTTTTTTAATCTTGGAGATGTGCTCTGTGAAGTCGAGAACTTTCCAGCAGTGGTTCTGGTCTGGTGGATCACAGGTCTGTTCGTACAGCGTCACAGACAGCAGGGGAAAACAATGCTCAATGTAAATAATAAAAATGCAACTAACGTATAATCTTGCATAGTTAGAACAGCAAAATAATACTCAACATTTAAAAGGAGGAGAAAAAACGTGCCTCCTATCACTATTGTTTATTGGTGATGTCAAATGTGTCCTGTCAAATTCGAACTCTCTAACCTTCATCTTTGCACATTACAAATAAGTTTATACGCACAACATACCTTGACTTACAGATGCCGTCCATTCATCATAGTCTCACATTCATTTGTTTGTCATATTTCATCGCTCGCTCCCATCCCCTAAATATCTTGTCCTAAGAAATGCTGACAATAGAAATTGCCTCTGAATACTACATATGTATTTGTCTCTGTGAGCGGGAGGTTTTGTGGAGTCAGTAGTCTCTCAAACACAGAACTGTGTGAAATCCAGTAAAGCAGCGTAAACACGACCAACAGAGGAAGACAAATGACTCGTGTAGCTATCAGAGATGTGTTAATCACAGTCAGTGCATCTGACACTCAGGCCATCATAAACGAATGCTTAAGCCAGTGTGTGTCTACTGTATCCAAATCTGTTTGTCCATTGGGTGTCTTCCAGCAGCCCAAATATTTGCATGTTTCTATGCTAACACCAGTGTCTGTTGCTGAAACTGAATTTACAGTCACTTTCTGAGTTAAACTGTGGAAAAGGGAATCGAAAAAAACGATTCTTCACGGATTGCTGCTTCTCAAAACTACTTAACAATAGTGGGAGATAAATATATGTTAAAAACCATTGATATCTGTGTAGAAATTATTTTATTATTCATGTAGGAGAGACCAGTGACAACTGTAGCATTTTCTACATTTCCAAAAGTCTCTATGCCATATATATATATATATAAATATCCTTAATTCTTACGGTAAAATAATGTAAAAATCCAAGAAAAAAAAAAAAGTTAATTGGTTAAAGGGTATGATTTTACCATATAGTTAATGGTAAAAAATTTAGATTTTTTTTAACACGTTATTTTTAGTCAAATTAATTGTACTGTATTAACGTGTTAAATCAACAGCCCTAATATATATATATATATATATAAATTAAGATATGAATAATCAAAAGATTTAAATGAATAGAATTAACTGATTAAAAGAACCAAAAAAGAATAATATAGGCCTAAATGCTCAAGCACACACACATTCGTTCTGATTATCTGCTCAGACTAACAGCCTCACATGTTGTTCCTGTCAATCAGACACGCAGTGTCAACCAATGAAGCAAAGATGCGTGAGGGAGGGCGGAGCCAACTCACTCACAGACACAGTCACACACTTAGCAGCCGAGGAGAGAGAGGAAGGATAACTGTGAAAACAACAGCTGGAAAGTGGAAAATGAGTCGGAAGCACAGTAGCATTTGGATCCAATCACAGTCAAACTATCGCAAACTGTTTGACTTGAAAAATTACAAAACTTATTTTTTTTAAAGAGCTGTTTGGGAGCAAAATAACTTTTTGTTGAGCTGAGCCGAATGAGCCGGCTCACTGAAAAGAGCTGGAATGCCCATCGTTATTCTTGTCCATTGAGTGTGCTGTATTTGCCCTGTTATAGATTAACTGAAGCACAGATTGTACTCAACACGGGAAATGGTGGGAAATTAGGTGTCTTTTCGAAATTATAATTTGAGAGGTCAAGAGTTCAAAGTACATTACAGATCACACAGCAGAGCATAATTATTCCTTTATTAACCAGAAAAAATTTCAAAAACAGTACAGACTATCTGGGGAAATTCACATGAAAATTAAAGACATGAAAGGGTGCTTGTTAAACTGGAATGTCCCATGGGTTGATTTTTATTAAAACATCTATTATCTTTCTATTACATGAGGGTCACGTTAAAACTGTCTTGGACACTTTGTACCATGCCTTACATCATTTATTATTACTACTTTTCAAATGTCATGTCCCAGATGCTGACTTCTAATCATATATATTTTTTTAAAATCATAATTCATCTAAGTAATAATTATTACCCTTACACAATCTAAGCAAAGAGTGGAATAAAATTCATAAAATATGGCGGCTACGTTCATAACATCAAACGTCATTGGTTCCCATCACGTATTGTGACCGTCATGATGACAGGTTGCAAGAACCAATGAGGTTTGATGTAACTGACATAGCTGCCATATTTGATTTCATTGATTTGAGGTTGAATAACATCTTAAAGGGATAGATCACCCAAAAATGAAAATGTATTCATAATTTACTCACCCTCATGTCATCCCAGATGTGTATGACTTTCTTTTTTCTGCTCTACACAAACTAAGATTTTTAGAAGAATGTTTCAGCTCTGTAGTTCCATACAACGTAAGTGAATGGTGACAGAAATCAGAAGTTCCAGTAAGCACATAAAGGCGACATTAAAGTAATCCATATGACTCCAGTGGTTGAATCCATATCTTCAGAAGTGATATATATATATATATACACACACATTTATATTCACTGGCGGCCAAACGTTTGGAATAATGTACAGATTTTGCTCTTATGGAAAGAAATTGGTACTTTTATTCGCCAAAGTGGCATTCAACTGATCACAATGTATATTCAGGACATTACTGATGTATTAAATTATTATTACAATTTAAAAAAAATGTTCAGAACTTCTTAAACTTTTTCAGCGTTCTCATCAAAAAATCCTCCATGTGCAGCAATGACAGCTTTGCAGATCCTTGTTATTCTAGCGGTCAGTTTGTCCAGATACTCAGGTGACCTTTCACCCCACACTTCCTGTTGCACTTGACCTTTCACCCCACACTTCCTGTAGCACTTGCCATAGATGTGTCTGTCTTGTCGGGCACTTCTCACGCACCTTACAGTCCAGCTGATCCCACAAAAGCTCAATGGGGTTTAGATCCGTAACACTCTTTTCCAAATATCTGTTGTCAATGTCTGTGTTTCTTTGCCCACTCTAACCTTTTCAAAAGTGGCTTTTTCTTTGCAATTCTTCCCATAAGTCCTGCACCCCTGAGTCTTCTCTTTACTGTTGTACATGAAACTGGTGTTGAGCGGGTAGAATTCAATGAAGCTGTCAGCGGAGGACATGTGAGGCGTCTATTTCTCAAACTAGAGACTCTGATGTACTTATCCTCTTGTTTAGTTGTACATCTGGTCTTCCACATCTCTTCCTGTCCTTGTTAGAGACAGTTGTTCTATGTCTTTGAAGACTGTAGTGTACAGCTTTATATGAAATATTCAGTTTTGTGGCAATTTCAAGCATTGTATCGCCTTCATTCCTCAAAACAATTGACTGACGAGTTTCTAGAGAAAGTTTCTTTTGTGCCATTTTTGACCTAATATTGACCTTAAGTCATGCCAGTCTATTGCATACTGTGGCAACTCACAAACAAACACAAATACAATGTTCAGTTTCATTTAATGAACCAAATATCTTTCAACTGTGTTTGATATAACGACAAGTGATTTATTAGCACCAAATTTTCTAGCATCAATTTAGCAGATTACTCAAGGATAAGGTGTTGGTGTGATGCTGCTGTCTAGATTTGATCAAAAATGACTTTTTTCAAATAGTGATGGTGCTGTTTTTCACATCAGTAATGTTTTGACTATACATGATCAGTTGAATGCCACTTTGGAGAATTAAAGTACCAATTTCCTTCCAAAACAGCAAAATAAATACACACCGCTTGCACGATGCATAAGAATAAAACTGATTTAAAAAGATGGAGCTCAAAACACACATATTCAGAACAATTATTGATTCAGTGAGGAGATGCTCATACACAATGGACAGCAGAGGCTTGTCAGAGTTATCTGCACTTTGAAAGACGCAGGCAGGAAATACAGTTTCTATCATCGTCCAGATCTGTTCGAGTGTATTTGAAACATTAGAACGCCTCTCTATCTCTTTTCTTTACCAACAGCTGTATATATCTTGCACTGTTGATATCTTGCAGTATCACTTTTATCGTCATATTTTTGTCAGCAGTGTACTTTAATAAAATCATATAATGTGGTGTTCTTCCTGACGCCAAGACCCCCAGAGATGCAGTCGGATCAGTGCTTTCCTTCCTGCAGGAGAGGCTGGGATGAAGATTTTTAGAAGAATATTTCAGCTCTGTCGGTCCATACAATGCAAGTGAGTGAGTGGAGATGCTTCAGACCGAGCTTCTTGCTCAGACCACAGCATAAACTGCTTTTGCTGCTAATAAGCAACCTACGTCTGAATATCCGCACAGAGGAGGCTTTCACGCTTACGTCACAAGAGAGGCTGTTTGAACTCCACAGGCTGTTATTATCATGGAAAGTTGCTGTCACGTACTAGAATGAGGATGGATGGAGGGACTTGTGACGTCAGCCGAAAAGGAAAGTCTTCCCTCTACATTTTGATAAAAGATTATGAAGATATAGGATTATGGATTCACAATGTTAAATGCAAGAAGCAAAATGTAGTTAAAAACAAAATAGCTCAGTGGTAAAGACGCTGGCTAACACCCCTGAAGTTTGCTATTTCACTAGTTGGAATCCTAGGGTGTGCTGAGTGACTCCAGTCAGGTCTCCTAAGCAAACAAATTGGCCCGGTTGCTAGGGAGGGTAGAGTCGCATAGGGTAACCTCCTCGTTATCGCTATAATTTGATTCGCTCTCGGTGGGGCGCGTGGTGAGTTGTGCGTGGATGGTGTGAAGCCTCAACACGTGCTATGTCACCGTGGTTATCACATGTCTTGGCTCAACAAGCCATGTGATAAGACGGGCGAGTTGACCGCCTCAGGCAGCTGGGATTCATCCTCCGCCACCCCGATTGAGGCGAGTCACTACGCCACCACGAGGACTTAAAAGCGCTTTGGGAATTGGGTAATCCATATTGGGTGAAAATGGAATAATAATAATACAAAAAAATGAACAAAAGAAAGAATTATATTTAATACTTTTCATTTATATACATGCACCAATTTTACACTACAAAATAATAAACCAATACATATATCCATCCATCTTCAACCGCTTATCCGAAGTCGGGTTGAGGGGGCAGTAGCTCCAGCAGGGGGCCCCAAACTTCCCTATTCCGAGCCACATTAACCAGCTCGAGGCATTCCCAGGCCAGTGTGGAGATGTAATCTCTCCACCTAGTCCTGGGTCTTCCCCGAGGCCTCCTCCCAGCTGGACGTGCCTGAAACACCTCCCTAGGGAGACGCCCAGGGGTCATCCTTACCAGATGCCCAAACCACCTCAAATGACTCCTTTCCACGCAAAGGAGCAGCGGCTCTACTCCGAGCTCCTCACGGATGACTGAGCTCCTCACCCTATCTCTAAGGGAGAAGCCCGCCACCCTTCTGAGGAAGCCCATTTCGGATGCTTGTACTCACAACCTAGTTCTTTCAGTCATGACCCGGCCTTCATGACCACAGGTGAGGGTAGGAACAAAAATTGACCGGTAGATCGAGAGCTTTGCCTTCCGGCTCAGCTCTCTCTTCGTGACAGTAGTGCGATAGAGCGAGTGCAATACCGCCCCCGCTGGCCCGATTCTCCGGCCAACCTCCCGCTCCATTGTCCCCTCACTCGTGAACAAGACCCCGAGGTACTTGATCTCCTTCACTTCCCAATACATATATGTTTTACTTAAACATTTTAATGCATGAAAAATACTTATGAAGCCTATTTTGGGTTTCCTCAAATTTTGGAAGCATTTCACTTATAACCATGTGTGGAGTGGGGGCGGGGCCGGGCTGGAATGTCGCACACCCGGTCACCAATCACAGACATGATTGATCTCTCTCTCTCGAACCATCGTCACTGGCCGCCTTTATCCCTCGCGCGCCTCATCAGGCCGATCGGGGACCGGGTGTGCGACATTCCAGCCCGGCCCCGTCCCCCTCCACTCCACACTATGTAACCGATATTCCTCCTTCAAAATGCAACTAAATTTAAGCATGTTGGTACATGACCAGATTATTTGAAGAAGATTGAATGATTTAGAGAGTTAAATTCTGTCATTCTGTATTCTGTATGTTTTTTAAGAAACAGAATATGAGTTGGTGTGCCAAGCACTGACAACCACAGTCACCATTCACTTTCATTGTATTGAAATAAAGATTTCTCCTTTTCTGTTAGTTTTCTGTTCCACAAGAGGGAAACAAAAGCCATAGGGGGTTTAACAAATATGAGTGAGAGTAAATCATGACAGAAGTTTCATTTCTGGGTGAACTTTTCCAGTAAATACTACAATACATTCAATTTGTCCTATATTCCCCACATATCGTCCAGTACAATTCAGGCCTCACGAGCAGTTATTTGTTTCAAGCAGAGCCCGGCAAGGAGAACCTGTAATGTTGCATAACAGGAGTTGATTTTTTTATTTATTTATTTCTGTTTTAATAATATGGTGAATTAGATCTAGGAGAGGAAATGAGTCATTTTCTAACAATCCGGGCGCCTAAATATAGGCCTACTTATTTACCACATTAATCTTCTGCGGGAGGCACTCTATGGGGTATGCAATTTGGTTATTTCCAGTAGAATGTTCCTTTAGTCACACGATATTAGGAGGCCACTGCATTATGGTACGCACATTTGCGGCCAAACACACAAAAAGCAATTTTCTCTGCTTTTCCGACTACTTAAAGTTAACAACTTTTCGCAAGTGGAGGCAGGCACCCCTTACGAAGCCGATGCCATAATCATGTGCACCCATATGAGCTATACGGAGAGGATATGCAGGTGATAATGTGGCAAAAGCAATCTTGCTACATTAAATATATCATCCATTATTATGTGCTGTGGGCAGTTGAACGCAACGCTGTGTGAGTCTAGAATGATGTGTCATAACTGCAGTCTAACTGTCAAAGGAATCAAAGGTTAATGCATGTATTAGATAAAGTGTGTTTACCTTCTTGTGCAGGTACTTAATAGTCGAAGATTGTCCCCACTGAGAACATCCAAGGGGAGGGTGTGCACTCGAATAAATGTTTCACGTTATCAGTTATTACTGGAATGGATTTGTTTCTTTGGGGGATAAACCGAACAGAAGTAATCAACCAAATGCTTTCAAGTCAACATGAAATCAAAATTGACCATATGTGCTTTTTTTAAAGCATGTTTAAGGTCTTATTGTGGTCGATTCACTGGTGCATGTTTTTTCACATAAAAAAAAATAGGATGTTTGTCTTCGTAATCTGTTGCCAAAAACGTTATCAGCTTCAGCAAAAACGTTGATTTGCAGCTGACATCATAATTCCCTTTTTATTTTTTAATTGCTTGAATTTAACCTCCTGGCTGCATTATGGTACATTATGCCAACACCCACTTTCACGAGCCAGTAAATGCCCGATAGCCACAATCAAGTCACGCCCTCATTGAATATCCCATTTTATTCTGATATACGTCAAAATATGGGAGTAAAATTAGTTGGGAACAAAATTTCACATTAACTTTAAGGGAATAGTTGAATCAAAAATTAGCCAACCAAATGTTTTATACAGAGCATGAAATGAAAACTGACCCAATTTACTTTTTTTAATACACATTTGGTATTATTGTGCTTGATTCATTGGTGCGTGTGATCTGTTATTTGTTAGTCTGTTAGCAAAAACTGAAACCACTCAAATGACTTCCCATTGCAGATGATGTCACGAAAGCCTCTAATATTTTAACCCATTCCCATCAAACTACCCAGCTCTATTTTGGTACCACTTTTGTACACTTTTTGATGTAACACCCACTTTTCACAATCCAATCAATTGACCCTTCGCTAAGCTCCTCCCCTCTAGGTTACGGTATTAGTTAAATTCTGTTTCCCCCCAGCAGATCTGTATGGGGGTAACAGTATCTTATGGTAACATACACCAATGTCAAAATGAGTAGCTCCTTGCACAAACCTAAGTATAGCCCAACCACTCCCTAAGCAAACCTACCTACCTTAACCCTAACCATTCCCAACACTACCCTACCCTACGATACCTTACCTACCCTAACCTACACTACCCAACTGTACCATACCTACCTACCCTAAACTAAACTACCCGACCTACACCAACCATTCCCAACCCTACCCAACGATACCTTACCTACCCTAACATAAACTACCCTACCCTAACCTACACTACCCTTCTGTACCATACCTACCTACCCTAACCTACACTACCCTACCTACCCTAACCATTCCCAACCCTACCCTACGACACCTTACCTACCCTAAATAACCCTACCCTAACCCTAACCTACACTACCCTACTTTACCATACCTACCTACCCTAAACTACACTACCCTACCTACCCTAACCATTCCCAACCCTACCCAATGATACCTTACCTACCCTAACCTAAACTACCCTACCCTAACCTACTCTACCCTACTGTACCATACCTACATACCCTAAACTACACTACCCAGCCTACCCTAACCATTCCCAACCCTACCCTATGATACCTTACCTACCCTAAATAACCCTTCCCTAACCCTAACCTACACTACCCTATTTACCCTAACCATAATCCCATACCCTATCAGGGCTAGGGGGAAACAGATTCCAACAGGGAACACAATTCGATACAACAACGGTCTGACAAGCGCTGCAGAACTCCCCATTAGAACAAATGGGGTGTGTTTTTGGGCAAAATATTCTCATAAATGGAATGGTATGATTTTCATGTGGGCTTTTCAAAATATTCTCATAAATGATTTTCATGTGGGCTGGTATGAATAGTGACATTGTATAATGCATATTTATCAGAAATGTTTTATAAAATAATTTTTTTAATCACACAGTAATTGGATTCAAAACTGTGGAGACAGTGAATCATTAGACTGTGATTATTGCAGTCACCAGAAAAGAGAAAAACTTCATTTAATAGCGATTACACATCTAATAACATTTGCGTAAGTGAACAGAGCTGTTTATAATGTCTCATATCACACTCATTTTGCTGCTCTGAACAATTTATTTACTATCAATTTTACTATGACTTCTATCTACTATGATTATCAATACATAAATTAATTAATGTTCTGTATGTTATAGTTTATTTAAAAATGTCGTTTTTTTTAAAGAAAGAAAACACTGCAGGTATCTTCTCTGGGTAACTCGTGTCACTATTACAAATGACCCGGCAATGACGTTTTACATTTTTTTTGATTATTTTGACAAAATCCCGCTTAAAAGTACTCCCATAGGCTGTTATTGGAAAATAGCAAACATGTGTCAAAGTAATGGCAGCAGGGCAACAGTTGCTAAGACAGGATTGGTCAGAAGCACTTTTAAGGTGTGGCTTGCCGAAGGGTCAATTCTTAATGCATAAAATAAAGTTCCACCCTCATTGAAAATTCTGTTTCATTCAGAAATACATCCAATTTCAGAAGAATCGCTCACCAAAAAAATGAACCAAACAATTGCTTAAGTCAACATGAAATAAAAATGTTACTTTTTTTTTTTTTTTTTTTTTTTAAAAATCATGTAACTGGTCCTTTTGTGCACAATTCAGTAATGCATGTTATCTTTCAATATCACATTATTTTACTTGACTTTCCGAAGATGGTGTTCCCAGCTTGCTCTGGGATTGAATAATTAATGAGCTTGCACGTTTTCACCATTTGCAAGATTATTACTTTGTTGCCACGTCTGGTGACTTCTTGTTTGGTGAAGTCTGAAGTTTATTCTCCACTCAAAATAACCCATTCATGATCAGAAAAATGATCTTTTGATTGTTATCTCATCATGTTTTATGCACCAAGTATTCAGGTCTGCGTGCGCAGCTCTTGATCTTGTTTCTATCGCCATTAACCCAAGATGATGTTTTCTAATAGACTACATACTGTTACATGCATGAAGCATTCCTGTGACATGTGGTACTTGACAGAGTATTTAAAAAAAGCATTGCAATTCATGCATACTTTGAAAAGCATGGCTTAATTAATGGAGTGGTGATTCTTTTTTTGTTTTTGTCAATTTTAATCATAGTGCACAAATATGTGAAAAAGAATGATGAATATGATTACTGCATTTGGATCTTTCACTCTCTACAGATGCAGTCAAGAATCATTTTGGCAAACTGTCAGGTTTATCAATAAAACAACCTTCACTGTTAGTTTCTGTGGTCGTAGAGTAGCTCAGATCAAATGTGTCAATATGCAGAACCTCAAACTGTATAATGAAACAATCAAGTGATTTTTACAGCTAATAAACGGCATTACTGCATGCATAATGTTTACATTTGAGCTACAGCGGTTTTGGCCATAAGATATCTGTAAATTGAGCATTGCATTGAAAGTAACATTGCAATAGATTGATTGCATTAGATAACAAAATATCAATGGAAGTGTCATTTATTTTAAAGGAAGGTAGCACAAGAATACCTTCTGCGCAAAACGTTTCAGAAAAAGGAAGTTTGAAGATTGGCTTTGATATCAATGACATTCAGACACTTTGAAGTGCGATTTAAGCGCGCAAATGTATGTGCTCATGTATGTGAACTCTAATTTTTTTATTAATTAACTTGTGCACTTGCATCAAATGTCATTTATAAACAAAACTAAATTCTTTATTTTGGGCATGTACTCTCTTTCGAGTCCATATGGATCATTTTCTGTCTAATCAAAATTAAAACTAAAAGATCTAATGGTCATATTTACATAGCCGTGCTTTGAATTGATTTAGCTTGAAATTGATAAAATGGCAAATTCTGAAAAACCACAGCTACTGAACAAATGACCTCATTTGTCTTGAAGAAGAATGATATTGTGAGGCACAGATTAATCCTGTGATATTAATCAAATTTCTTAGTTAGTTGATTAATTGTCTTGTGTGTTGTAATTTTTGTGTAACCCAAAACACCAATTATTCACTTGAAAATGAGTAATTGCAAGCGAGATTCTTGGTGCAACTTCAAACGCTACAACCTACCATTAAAAATGAAGTCTTGTAGGCCTATATGTTGTGCGACTTCAGATGAATCACAAAAAGTATAGTGGAATTAGGGAATTTACTCTTGTATTCGACACCATGAAAAAGGGTCTACATTTTTACACATGAGAAGACTCACAAATACATTTGTTATTTCTTGTTATAAATATAAACAACCTGGTCTTATAGAACCTCATTACTATATATTTTTGCAAACTGATTTGTACATGGCTCGTTGTACATAACGTGTCTTTACAACAATGTTTTTATTTCACTTTCGCACAAATCATGAGTAAAACGGCAGATTATCAGTTCATAAACACTTACTTTTCACCCTTTTCCTCACACAATGACAGGCAAGACTCATTTTAAAATTTGAATGACATAATCGACTACTTCTATAAGCTTATTCGAGTGCGATCAGTCTGCGCAGTAGCTCAACTGAAGAGCGTTGCACTTGCGATGCAAAGGACTCCTTGAGTCGCCGCAGACACCAGAGGAGACGCGACTCGGACGTAAGCTGCCTTGGCGGTTTATTTACACCACCGTCGTCGTGTTGTCTGTCTGGACCAACACGTGCTTGCCCTGGATCAACAGCAAAAGCCTCCGCAGGGCGAGCTGTACCACCAACAACATGAGGCAGTTTATATACCAACACAGTCACAGTCCTGTCCATAGCACACGGCACCCCAGCCTAGCTTGGAGGCATCAGTCATAACCATGACGCGCCGGGACACTTGCTGTAAGGGAACCCCTGCCCACAAAAATGCAAGGTCTTTCCAAGGGCTGAAGAAGTGGCAGCAGATCGGCGTGATGGCCACGTGAAACTTCTGAAACTGTTTCAGTGGGACCGCCGTACTCCGCCTGAATGACACGCTCGTGAGGCACGCTATCATGGGATCTAACTCCATCCCGAGAAAAGAGATGCTCTGAACCGGGGAGAGCGTGCTCTTCTCTCAGTTGACCCGATGTCCCAACTGGCTGACGTGCTCGAGCACAATGTCCCTGTGTGCACACAACAAATCTCGAGAGTGAGTTAGAATCAGCCAGTCGTCGAGGTAGTTGCGAATGAACACTCACTTCCCTTAACGGGGCAAGGGCTGCTTTCGAGACTTTCGCGAAGACGCGAGGCAACCGGGACCGACTGAAAGGGGAGGACCTTGTACTGATATGCCCGGTCCCTGAAGGCAAACCGTAGGAAGGGTCTGTGTCGAGGTAGAACCGCGACGTGGACGTACGCATCCTTCAGGTCTACCGCCGCAAACCAATCTTGATGCCGGACTGGGCATCCCCTTCCCCCTCCCCTTCGGTCGGTCCCAGTTGCCTCGTGTCTTCACGAAAGTGAAGAAGGTTTTTACTTAAAACAAGATAAAAGCTATTTGCCAATATGGTAAGATAAAATCCGCCTTTTCAAGGTACATTCCTAAAAATTCCTGAAAATCGGGCTACTTGGAGGGGCAGAAATCGCTAACGTAAGAGTCATACCATCAGGGGACATTAGTAATTTCCATTATATTTTGGATTGTGGGAGGTTTTTAATATTTCCTCTAGCCCCCCCCCCCCAAATAGTCTCGTTAAGCCTCTTAGTTTTGCTGCAGTGATTCTTGCGACTGAGGTTGGCGCTAGCGTGGTGTGGAGCATGCAGTCACTCATTTTTTCTTCTTTCCTCTTCAGTACCACAGATGAGAATGAAAAGGGCTTTTTTAGCTCTGTGATGTGTTATATCGAGGGTAGTGAGATGTCTCCAACAAGTCCAGGGTATGAGGGCCTCAGCCGATGTAAAACAGTACAACAAAGTACTGTGAGGAAACCAATTGGTTCCAAACCAATATGAAGTACATTTTGAAGAATGGTTACGCTGCTCTTTTAACCATACAATGAAAATGGATGGTGACTGAGCCTAACTTTCTGCCTAACATCTCTGTTTTGGTTCCACTGAAGAAAGCAAGCCATCTGTTTATCTCAAGCTGACTTTTGCAGTATAAAATGCATCAGACGCATGCTGCTGTGTGGACGTCAAGTACATCTGTTTAAAATTATTCTACAAATACGCCATGAAATGTTGCAGCGAGAGAAATCACTGTCTCGCACAATCCATTACACTTCCAATTCAGTGGGTTATTTAAATAGTTATGTCTAAAGTAAACTTAACCAGAACAGACGGGACAAAAAAAAACAAAAAAACAGACAGGTGTCAAAATATGGGTTCTGTGCAGTGTTGTGTAAATGCAGCATCAGTCGCTTGTAGACACACTGATGCTGTAAGTGTGTAATAGTAGGATGGCATTGCTATGGGTTTCTAGTACAGCAGGACTGGACCAACAAGACTGTGAAAGTAATCTTCCTCAATCTGGACTCAGACTGACCCTGAAACAAACACAGAACAACCTCATCGCTCCACTGAGGGTTTCCCATTGGATTCATCCTTGCCGGGACTCGAGTGAAGTCAAAGGTTGCTGAAACAAACCAAAGTACCTCTGTTTGCTCAATGTATCTGTTTAAATAGACTACAGCAAAAAATGACATTTCTACATTTTCAGAAGGAAATGTTAGTTGTGCGTGCCTGTTCAAAACTAGCAGGCATGATGCAATGGGGATTTTGTGAGGAATGAGATAGAGGTCTGCAGAGAGGTCCCGTGGGACCGATTAGATTTCTTGTAGTGCGGGATTACATTTCCGAGGTGAAAGCGGGAGTGGACAGTATTTCCATGAGACTGCCGGGAGCGGGCAGTCAGAGAATAGCCTGAAAATTCAGATTTGGATCTGTTTCTTATTTTATTAATTAATGAATGCAACAACAAAAAAAGGTAATAGTTTTATTTTTTAACATAAAATAAATGTGCACACAGCTTGTGCATTAAATCATACAGTATTTAGAGCAGGCAGGTAGTCAGGAAACTCAGACTAGAAAACTTCAGGCAAGTTATATTGTCATAATTTTCACACATAATAGTAATAATAGACAAATTAAACTTATTTGTGTACACCTGTTGTCTTATTTTATGGCGTTTGCTCTATGTGGAAAACAAATGCGGGGTTGCGGGAATGGTCGGGAAGAAAACCACTGTGGGCAGAGAGCAGGTGAATATGGAGAAAATTCAGCGGGAGTGTCCGGGTGCGGATAGAAACTTGCGGGAGTGTGCGAGAGAGGGATGGAAAAACCAGCCCTGTGCAGACCTCTAGAATGTGGTTGCTAAAGCATTCTGAGTAGTTGTTAGCACATTGCTATGCAGTTGCTAGGGTGTTTTAGGGGGTTGCTAGGGTGTTTTTGTGTTTGGCAAAGCATTCCAAATAGTTGTTAGCACATTTGCTAGGGTACCCGATTGCTAGGGTGTTCATGTGGGTGCTAAAGTGTTCCGAGTACCCTTACAAAACATCTGGCAAACCATGTGAAAACTTGCCACTTGTTATTTTACATGCAAATGAGCTTGGGATTTGTCGCAAATTTTTGCCGGAAGTTTACAGCTCTTCGCCAGTAGTGGTGAAGCTGCAGCAAACCTTTGGCAACAATGGACAATTTGCCGAAGGTTTGCTGCAAAGCTCACTTCCATGTGAAAACGTTCAGTGGGGAAATTGCAGCAAGTTTGAGGCAAAATTTGCAATGTCCCAGGTTTTGCAAGGATAGTTGTTAGCATGTTGCTTAGTTGTTTCAAATATGTTCAGGGTGTTTTATTTATTTTTTGTGCACTATTAAGTGGTTGTAGTGGGGATTGCTAGGGTGTTTATGTGGATGCAAAAGCTTTCTGGGTAGGTGTTAGCATGTTTCTATGCCATTGATAGGGTGATTATGTGGTTGCTAAACTGTTTTAAGTAGTTAGCACATTGCTATGTGGTCACTAAGATTTTTTCACACGTTATACGGTTGCTAGGTTATTCTGTGGGGTTGCAACGGTGTTTATGTGGTTGTTAAAAGGTACTGAGTAGTTGTTAGCACAGTTGTTAGTTTTATGTGGGGTTATGGCACTTATGTGGATACCTATGGGCTCTGAGTAGTTGTTAGCATGTTTATATGTGGTTGCTATGGTGTTTATGTGGTTGCTAAAGTTTTCTGAGTAGTTGTTAGCACGTTGATATGGTGGGGGTTATGTTTATATGTGGTTGCTATGGAGTTTGTGGTTGATAAAGTGTTCTGAGTAGTTGTTAGCACGTTTATGTGGATGCTATGGTGTTTATGTGGTTGCTAAAGTGTTCTGAGTAGTTGTTAGCACATTTATATGTGGTTGCTATGGTGTTTGTGGTTGCTAAAGTGTTCTGAGTAGTTGCTAGCATGTTTATATGTGGTTGCTACGGTGTTTATGTGGTTGCTAAAGTGTTCTGAGTAGTTGTTAGCACGTTTATATGTGGTTGCTACGGTGTTTATGTGGTTGCTAAAGTGTTCTGAGTAGTTGTTAGCACGTTTATATGTGGTTGCTACGGTGTTTATGTGGTTGCTAAAGTGTTCTGAGTAGTTGTTAACACGTTTATATGTGGTTGCTAAAGTGTTCTTAGTAGTTGTTAGCACATTTATATGTGGTTGTTATGGTGTTTATGTGGTTGCTAAAGTGTTCTGAGTAGTTGTTAGCACGTTTATGTGGTTGCTATGGTGTTTGTGGTTGATAAAGTGTTCTGAGTAGTTGTTAGCACGTTTATGTGGTTGCTATGGTGTTTATGTGGTTGCTAAAGTGTTCTGAGTAGTTGTTAGCACATTTATATGTGGTTGCTATGGTGTTTGTGGTTGCTAAAGTGTTCTGAGTAGTTGCTAGCATGTTTATATGTGGTTGCTACGGTGTTTATGTGGTTGCTAAAGTGTTCTGAGTAGTTGTTAGCACGTTTATATGTGGTTGCTACGGTGTTTATGTGGTTGCTAAAGTGTTCTGAGTAGTTGTTAGCACGTTTATATGTGGTTGCTACGGTGTTTATGTGGTTGCTAAAGTGTTCTGAGTAGTTGTTAACACATTTATATGTGGTTGTTATGGTGTTTATGTGGTTGCTAAAGTGTTCTGAGTAGTTGTTAGCACGTTGATATGTGGTGGTGTGGGGGTAGCCTATGTTTATATGTGGTTACTAGGGCATCTATATGGTTGCTAAAGCATTCTGGGTAGTCGCTAGCATGTTTCTTTGCAGATGCTAGGGTGTTTATGTGGTGGCTAAATGTGTAAGCACATTACGATGTGGCCACGAAGATGTTCGAAGTGCTTTTTTTGCATGCTGCTTTGGTGTTACAAGGGGTTGCTAGGGCGATTATGTAATTGCTAATGTGTTTTGAGTAGTTGCTAGCACATTGGTATTTGGTTCCTAGACTGTTTAATGTTCTAAGTTGTTGTTATCACATAACTACATGATTGCAAAGATGTTCTGAATGGGTTTATTTATTTAATTTTTTTGCATGCTGCTATGTGTTTGATAGGGTGTAATGGGGGTTGCTAGGCTGTTTATATGGATGCAAAAGTGTTCAGACTTCAGTTGTAGTTGTTAGCACATTGCTAAGCTGTTGCTAGCATGTTGCTATGTGGTTGCTAGGTTGTTTATGTGGTTGCTAATGTGTTCTATGGTCTATGTAGTTTGTTTTTTGGTCGACTACATACTGTACAAGTTGATGATTATAATATTTCCTTCTCAGTGAGAATGATGTACAACATAGCAGTGCTTTTCCATTACAAATAACAGTATTGTATCTGCTCTTTCAAAATGTGAGCGTTGGATTTAAATGCATTCATCTAGCAAAAACTAATCCCACGGGAAAGGCAAACTGCACTGCCAGAAAATGTGGAGTTCTGCTCGTCTTTGAATAAATCAATGTAATCTCGTCTTTATCATGTTACCCAGGAGAAAAGAAAAAAAAATCTATATGATTTGGAATTCTGCCAAGCCACCCTTGCATATCCTTCGGTTCTGCATTTGTACACAGGTCTCTTGAGGTATTCATATAATATTCACCCGATTGACTTCCTGCACCAGGGTGTAACTCCAGGGTCAAATGTTGAGGGTGTATTTGACCTGCAGGGATGTCAAGTACATCAGCCCTGTGGAGGCAATCACTTTGAGCTATATCTGAACTCAACGCAGTTCACAGTTAATGGCAGCTTTTAAAGAGAATATGTGAAAGGTTAAATGTCTGCCACAGACAGGAATTATTTAGGGACACTAAATAGATCTTTTTATTAATAGATCTTAGCATGGTGGTTTTGACTTATTTGGTGCCCTCCCTAACCCCTCGGCCCCAAAAAAACACACAACACAAAAATAATTAAGGATTTTTATAATGCTGACAATGTATTATGTTACAGAACTATGCTTTAACACACACATTTTTAACAAGGACACAAGGGATGGTTCACCCAAACAATGTTAATTCTCTCTCCATTTACTCACCCTCATGCCATTCCAGATACGAATGAATTTCTTCTTTCGGCTGAACACATGAAACACTTTTTAGAAGAATATCTCATCTTTGTAGGTCCATTCAATGCAAGTGATTGGCGGCCAGAACTTTGAAGCTCCAAAAATCACATAAAGGCAGCATAAAAGTAATCCATATGACGCCAGTGGTTAAATTCCATATCTTCAGAAGCAACATGATTGGTGTGGCTGAGAAACAGATCAATATTGAGTCGTTTTTTTTTTTCACTTTCACATTTGAATGTCACATGTGATGCCTGTTTAGTTTCACTCTCACATCTAATAGTGAAAGTGGAGATTTGGAGTAAAAAGTTACTTACATAGTGATGTTACTTACATTTTTGGGGCACCTTTCTCCCATCGCGATCTTGTGAGCCAGGGGCGGGGCACCATAATTCGGGCCACCTTTATCCCATCACGAGCTTGTGAGCTCTGTGTGGGGGCGGCCGAGCATGTGCCCTGTCATGCCCTAGGCGCATGCCTATATCGCCTATTCCAGGATCAGCTACTGGATCTAAACGGATTACTGACCTGGCCAATGGGGCCAGTGCCCAGGGGCCCTTGACTACCAGGGTGCCCTTGACTGCCCGGGGGTGCCTTGGGCTTTAAGGCTGCGTGATCCCCCCTGCTTGAAGACCCTTTTGGGCAGGAACAACGAATAGACAGACAGGGCAGAATCAGACATTAATATTGGGCTTTTGAAATAAAGAAAGCACATGTTTTGAGACAAGGTTCTTTTCAACTATAGCCTTCAATAGTGTGCAGCACTTCAACAATGTTGTCCTTGCACAAAGGTATGGGGAATGTTTCATCTTTATGAATGGTTTTATCCACATAACTATGAAAAACCAAGTCAATCGAGTGAAGGTTTGTGCCAAAGCAGATTACGGATTTAAAGTTAAAAAAGCAGCCTAATACTTCATATCAAATATTTGTTGCATTACAACAATGTATTCACTAATCACAAATAATAGCACTGTGACTATTGATGAAGCTTTATACAAAGTTCCTCTTGCTAGCATTGATTAATACATTAGCTATGAACTAATAATGAACAACATATTTTACAGCATTTATTACTCTTGGTTAATGTTCATTTATATATATATATAAAAAGTTAATTGTTAGTTCATGTTAACTAAATCAGTCACATGATAACAATTCGGCCACTCATAAAGTTTTAATAAAGTAAGCATACTTGGTTACCAAGGAGACAACAGTGTCAGTGTCTTGCTTGAGATGAAATATCCGCAATATAAAATAATTAAGGTAAATATCATGTGTTGAAAAATATAGATTTGCAAAGACAACCGTCTTATACACCCTGATGATGGTGCAAATTGGTATTGGTAAGGTAAACACGAGAGCATATCTTTTGAGCTTTTAATTCTTTATAGAGTTAAACGAGTTATGTTTTTCAAGAAGAGGAATTCTGCTGACTGATTTGCTTTTATAATAACCTAATAGTTTGCCACTGGCCTGTGCATTCAGCCGGTACAGATAGAGAGACACGTATATCGATTGAGTGGCGTTCATAGCAGCTGATTTAATACAAAGATTGCATTTTGTTTCACCGTCCAATTTTTAGCAAGACTCTGATAATAAGACCGAAGGGGCACAGGGAAGAAAAACATGCAGGATTCCCAATGGATGCCATTTAATTTGATTCATGCTATACATAAAGTCATGGGCATTCACAACTCGGATGAATAAACAGTTTGAATGACATGCAGCATAACAGGGCATAGCATAGGCCTATTGGGGAGCCACAGGGATGTTGATAAAAGCGTGTGTGTTTGGGGGGGGGGGGGGGGGGGCATCTTTAAATGTTTTAAAGTATTAGAAAACTCTGGGAATGCATAACGAAGTCTGCGACATTCACATTTCGCATGCTCTCAATCGATTGTATTCATTGCTTGGGAGAAAGCACTCGCAAATTGTTGTTTCAGAGCACGCAGTACCTTGAGACATATAGAAAGATGAAAAATGTACAGTCTAAATGAAGCTTTGAATAAGTTAGTAAGGCTGTTGGTTCTTGGAGTTTATTTCAAACCTCAGAATGACATTACTGTGAGTGATTTTGGTTAAGGGATGTTCTGGGTTCAGTACAAGTTAAGGTCAATCGACAGCATTTGTGGCATAATGTAGATTAACACAAAAATGTGTTTTTTTAGACGTAAACAATATGTGTGTTAAAGGGACAGTTCACCCAAAAATTTAAATTCTCTCATTATTTACTCACCCTCAAAGAAGAAAAATTTAAAAATATCTCAGCTCAGTCGGTCCTTAAAATGCAAGTGGATGGTGACCAGAACTTTGAAGCACCAAAAATCACAGACAGTCAGCATAAACGTCATCCATACGACTCCAGCAGTTATAGTAATATCTTCTAAAGCAACACAATCACTTTTGATGTGAACAAGATCAATATTTGAGTACTTTTTAACTATAATCAATTGCTTCCGATCTGCAGCAGTATGCGCGTGTGACAAATGAGTAGGAGGAACGCGTACAGAAGCTTAGTTGTTTTTTTGTGTTTATCCTGGATGTTGCAACCGAGAGAAGAACATGATATTACATCCCTAACATGCCAAAGCAAATACGTCACACAAGAGACAGGGTCGGTGCCACGGGGTTGGGGGGGCACCAGGGGCAGTCAAAATTTTTTATTTTAACCAACTTTAATACTTTAGCTATTATCTTTTTAATTAGTTTTCATTTTATTTGACAGCCTGAATATTCAACTCAATTACCCCCTGGAGCCGTATGGATTACTTTTATGATGGATGGGTGCACTTTTTTGGGTTTCAAAATCTAAGGTACCATTCACTCCCATTATAAAGCTTGGAAGAGTCAGGATATTTTTTTTAATATAACTCCGAATGTGTTTGGCTGAAAGAAGAAAGTCATATACACCTAGGATGTCTTGAGGATGAGTAAATTATGGGATCATTATAATTTTTGGGAGAACTAACCCTATAAATGTTGTGTGCCCTATAATGGATGTAAGAAAAGGAATTTAACTAGGATATTGATTGAAGTACTGATGTAAGAAAAAGTGCATGGCATGGAGAGATGCGGTCCTCAAGACAAGAGGTTTAACACCAGCACTCGGCGTGTTCGGCTGTTCTAATCTTGAGTACAGCGGTTTACTGTACTGTTGAATGCTTGATTCTGATTGGTTGATGGATGTTTCAATGTGTGCGCACGGCTATGAAGTAGATGTTACAACAGTAAAATAACCATTTAAAAAAAGTTGCGCTGCACATCGTGACCGCATTACCGCCTGGGGTGTGCATTATTTTTCAATTATTCAATGGTCTGTCATCAGTTATTCTTTATTCTCTGACGAGAGTCCGCGTGAACTCTTGTGAATGCACATTTCTGCTGCTGACTGGAAGCACTTAAATATTGATCTTTTTTGCACCAAAAGCAATCGTATCACTTTAGAAGAAACAAATTTAACAGCTGGAGTCATATGGATGATTTCTATACTGACTGTCTGGGATTTTTAGAGCTTCAAATGTCTGATCACCATCCACTTTCATTTTAAGGACCAACTGAGCCGAGATATTTTTTTTTTATTTTCTTCAAATTTGTTCTGCTGAAGAAAGAAAGTCATACACAGCATGAGGGGGAGTAAATGATGTGAGAATTTTCATTTTTGGGTGCACTATCCCTTTAATGGGATTTTAGTGTGATCAAATCGCTTACTAAGCTTATTGTGTAAAGTTATATCAAATTTTACAACTTTGTTGACGTAACACTGTACATCCTTTACTAGCGGTAATTTAGTAGTCAGCTGCAAATGTGACAATTTAAACAACTTATGAGTATAAGTTAATGTATGAGTTCATGAAAGGGGTGTGGCCTTCATATTTGTGCCTTTAAATCCTCCAAAAATTGGTCCCATTTTCCTCCATTGTAAATGTCCCACTGTACACTTAAATATAGATATATGAGTATATTTCTAAGAGTTACGCATTTCAATTTCATAACAAAATTCCATCAAATTGAATTGAGTAATCTTTAACCAAATTAAATAAATAAATAAACCTTGTATATATTTAAGTTACATCAATTTAGTGACTCCAGTCAGGTCCCCTAAGTGATCAAATTGGTCCGGTTGCTAGGGAGGGTAGAGTCACATGGGGTAACCTCCTCGCGGTCGCTATAATGTGGTTCTCGCTCTCGGTGGGATGTGTGGTGAGTTGTGCATGGATGCCAAAGAGAATAGCGTGAAGCCTCCACACGTGCTAGTTCTCCGCGGTAATGCGCACAAGCCACGTGATAAGATGTGCGGATTGACGGTCTCAGACGCGGAGGCAGCTGAGATTCGTCCTCCGCCACCCGGATTGAGACGAGTCACTACGCCACCACGAGGACTTAGAGCGCATTGGGAATTGGGCGTTCAAATAGGGGAGAACTTTTTTTTTTACATCAATTTAATTTGGAGTGAACTTGTATGGAAGCCAGAATATTCTTTATAGATCTATTCTCTAAAAGCATGTCTAAATATCGTATATGCTGCTTCTCTGGTCAATGCATTTTTTATGTATTTTTTTAAAAAGTATTTTTAGATATTTATATTGTAAAACAAGCCAAAATCAAAACAAATAAAAAAAAACGTATTTTGTTGCCGTAATGGGGCGAAGACTTCACCTCTCTCACCTTTCTGTTCACTTCAATCCAAACAAACACTCTCTTATTAAGAAATGCACAGTGACACATATTATGATTCAATAAGTCGGGAGCCATCACGTTATAGTCAAGCTGCATTTAGGGACGAGCGTCCCGTGACAGAGTGCGCATCAACTGGGTGCAGTTTCAATCTCTCCCCCTTAAATCGGGACATTCGCGAAACTCATAGAAGAGGTGCTGACTGCACAGAGAAATGCCAGTTTTGGAGTTTGTAGTTATTTAAATGATCTTCTTCCGTATACTTTGAACTTTAATAAAGCTATAACACATTAAATATAACTGAATTAAAGAGGTAACGCCGGGGTGTTTCATTTAAAGACGCTCGATATGCAAGTTTTGCTCCGGCTCCACTTATTCCACAACAGGAGTGCTTCTGTATTTACTTATTTTGTATTTTTGCATTATAATTCCCTCAAACTCACCTGAAGCTGTTTGGAAAGTTTCGAATAAATGTGCGAATTGATCCCTTTGATGACATAAGAAAGGACAGAGGCAGAGCGTATTAAAACTTTCTTCTCTTTTAATAGATTTTTCCATTTGTATCATGTGTGACAGTGAACTCGCACAACCCATATTCTTTAGACACACAACTAAGAAGCAGATGTGTGAAATATTACAGGCGGTATGCTGCCATCTTACAAATCAGATTATTAAAGGTGATAGCTGAGGTTAAAATGCCCTGCAAAAATGACAATAATAGGAGACACCTACACTAGATCCATTCAGGCTTTTAAAGCCCTTATATTTCACATGAATGAAAGGACTATTTCATGTTGAGTAAAAGATGTATGTCTGTGGGTATAGACACACATAGAAACTGAATTGGCTAATAACACACACCATACATACTCTTGTAGCTGTCCTGTCTTGGAAGTATATCTGCGCTCTGTTGGCTAAAGACAATACAAATTTGAGTTTGTTCCCCTTTCTCAGTGGATTATTTTCTTTTAAAGATAAAAAAAAAATCTGGCCAATCCAAAATACTGGAACAGAAACAAAAAGTAATTCAAACAAATATGTAATATATGACAGTAGCTAGCCCAAACGACTTAACCCTAAATATTAAACTTGAGGTAGTTTTTTGTGAGTTTTTGTGTGGTAGAGGAACCACACAGTAATGCATAATAACACTCTGAACACCCTAACTAGCACAGTAAAACACTCGGAGCACCTAGTAATGCCCTAGCAACCACAGAGAACACCATAGCAACCACTTAGTAATGCAGCAAAAAGTCTTAGTAAGTTAGAATATCTTCGTAACTTCATAGCATCAGGCATACAAACTGCACAGAAAACTTCAGAGTAATGTATTAATAACACTCAGAACACCCTAGCAACCACATAGTAATATGTTGAAACACTCAGAACACCTTAGCAACCACTTAGAAATCCCATAGTAACCACCCTGAACACCTCAGCAACCACTAAGCAATCCTTTGGCAATTGCCGAGCAACCACATAGTAGCACACTAATAGCACTCAGATTATCCTAGCAACCACATTGTAATACGTTAAAACACTCAGAACACCTTAGCAACCACCTAAAAATCCCCTATCAACCACACAGAACACCTCAGAAACCACCTGGAAATCCCTTGGCAACACCCCGATCACCCTAGCAACCTCACAACAATGCTATATAAACCACTCATATTACCTTAGTAACTAACAAACTAACACTTAGAGCACCATAGCAATGTAAGTCTGACATCAAGATGTCGTAAAAGTCAATGAAATCTTCGAGATACAAGTCATAAAAACTCTCACACAGAAGAACATTTTCACATGAGTCAACACATCCTACTGAGCAAGGACAATAAAACACAATTCTCACATCTGACCTCTCTCACCTCAGGCCAATTTAGGCCTATTCTCCTAAAACTCACAAACATCTGCCCCCCTCTACTCCTCCTTCCCCTTCAGCTCAGAATCACTTCAATCTCACCTAAGATCTGCATGTAACAAAATATAATATCTGATGTATACAAAAAATGTGACTAGGCATGTTTGGTATCATTTAAAATGTCTCAGTGTGACTGGTATATTGGTCCCTTTCCCATGTTGATAAAACTAAAGGTAACAAAGTTACGGTCTTTGCCAAATGCTGTATAATTCTGGAGGTCTGTCCCCATCCCTGCCTGTATGTTTATGAGGTATGTCCCCAGGACATCCAAAACTAACCACTCCCAAAATTCCCTTGGTTCATGGTTTGGGTATTTAATGAAATGTGACACATTGTTCATGGTTCTCTGCAGACAGACGATTCCACACAGATTACTATGTGTGGTTTATATCAGGTAATTGCAATTTGAATTTCTTATGTTTTGATAAAATTTCTAAATGTGACTTATTATTGTCTAATTAGAATTGATGAATGTATTATTTTACCTGGTAAATAAATTGTTTCATTTGAGTTTATTCTGATTTTCTCTTAAACTACTGTCTTTAGTAGATTACATTAAGTCCGTGTTTCTGCAATCCATGACCAGGTTAGTAGCAGACTAAAGCTCAGTTCTGAGTGGAGCATGGGGCACACCGACTGAGACTTTAGAGCTCCGACTAACAAATTGGCATTATTTCTAGTGTACTTAAGAGTGTACAGGCTCGATAGGGAATTTCAGTTTAGGACAACATGAAGTTGTTGACCAAGCGTAAATAGGATGAAATCTAAACATCTGGTTATTGTAATATTTTCTAGCTAAGTGTACATAGGAAATGTATGGCATGATTATATAAAGCTATTTTAACTTGGGATTTGTTGGTCTATCTTTGTAAATTTAGTGTCATGACCTCTGGGTTGAAATAATGTTACTCTAATTAGGTGTATACTATCTAAGGGTACTAAAAAATACTTTTAGATAAAAGGGAAAGCATGAGCAGCCGTCTAATTAGTATTTTGTCAATGAATGTTTTAATGACCAACACTGGCGTATTTGTGACCGTGAGATCCGTGTACACGGCCGGCGCGAGACTCTCTAAGCGACAGGAATCCGAATGAACGAGTACAATATAAAATAGAGCTAAATACAATGATTAAATGTTAAATCAAATTTAATAATAATAACTAAGATTGGAACATTAATATGGCTCCAGCCCCCTGTGATCCTGTACAGGATAAGCGGTTGACGATGGATGGATGGATGGATGGAACATTAACATATCCTTACAAACTTTTATAATTGGAGTCAGATAAAATAAATGAGGATCATAAAACAAATAATATAGTTATTTAAATGGAACGAAATAACTTAAACTGAATGCGGATGATAAGACAGAACACGCTGGTGACCTTCAGCCATGCCATTGGATGCCGTCCATGGGCCCCTTACAGCAACAACACAGAAACACCATAAAAACTACTCAGAGTACCTTAGTTATTACATAGCAACAGCAGAGCAACCATCCAGCACACCCTAGCAACAACAAAGCAACAGCTGAGCAACCATCCAGAAGATAATAGCAACTGCAATGCAACAGCTGAGCAACCACCCAGAACACCATAGCAACAGCAAAGCAACAGCTGAGCAAACTACCTAGAACACCATAGCAACTACATAGTAATGCACAGAAAACAATCAGAATACCTCAGCAACAACCTTGCAACCATCCAGAGCACCCTAGTAACAACACAGCAACAATGTAAAAACTACTCAGGATAAGTTAGTAACTACATAGCAACAGCAGAGCAACAACCCAGATCACCATAGAAACCGCACTGTAATGCTGAATGAACACCTTAGCAAACACCTAGCAACCAAGCAACCATGGTGACCACCCAGGGTACTCTAGCAACACAACCACACAGTAACATAGTAAAAAGCTCTCAGAATAACTTAGTAACTGCATAGCAACAGCTGAGCTACCACACTGAATACTCCAAAAACAACCACATACAGTAGTAATGAGCTAAAATACTCAGAACACCTTAGCAACCACATGTAATAAAACTGTAATAAAAAAATAGAAACTGCATAGCAACATTCTGGCAACCATACCCACATCAAGGCAGCATTGTGGCAGTGAATTGTTACACAGACAAGCGCCACTTACATATGTAGGATTATCCACAAACAAAGCCATCAAATGAACACAACAACACATACCACAGATCAGAGAGATCACCCACCGAGCCAATAGAGAGTCATAAAACTCATCCATGGTGCCTAAACTGCTATTAAGACCATCACTGCAAAGAGGCCCCTGGGTGCAGGGGTCACAAGCAATAAAGTACAGAGAACACACTCCCTGGAATTCACAAGAAAGACTCGGACCACACTCTTTTTTGTCCTCCAATATAAACCAAACTGCTAACTAACAAATTGATGATTATAATATTTAATCTTGTACGGTAACTTCAAGGTTCAACTGGATATTATACTCCAACAATCAGGTTTCTCATAATGTAATGTATTTTGCATGTTGTAAAACTAATGAATTACCCAGTATGATTTGTAACCAGGGATTTTCATGTTTTGTTACTTACACTTATAATATTCATGAAGAATGTCATATTTAATATGTAAATGCTTGCTTGATTACGTAGAGAATGATGACAATGAATGTCATGTCTCTTGTACCATATTCAAGATATAAAAGTTCATGATTAAACATCCACCACAAATGGTCATAAATCAACTTTTGAAAAGGACAGCCCAGTTGACCATTTGACTCCGGAAAGTCACTTCTGATTGGCTCAGGACACCTTTGGGGTGCTGCCAATTTCAATTAAAAAACTTTCCTACCAAAGAAAGAACTCTTATTCTCTGTTCTCTTGATCTTCCTCTTCTGCTGAACTTCGCTCTTGCAAAGCTCTATTTGGAAGTGTCTCTTGCTTCTTCCAGATCCTCCGTGCCATGTAGTGTCCAAGGAAAACTCGGGACACCAAAAGTCCTGAGGAAGCCTCTCACTCTCTAATCACACACCAAACGAGTGTTGTGAGTCCTCATTGTAGAAGGCCTCGCTTCAACCAGAAATTAAATATCCGCGATCATAACAGAGTCCAAAACATCGACGGAATGAACTTTCAACAACGAGCCAAAGAACCAAGCAACACAAAGAACGCAATGCAAGGAAATGCAACAACACTCAAGTACATCTCCAAGACTTTTGCTCAAAGCGCTGGTGTATTAGTTGAATACTTTGTGTAATAGCAATAAAGTTTGTCAGTGTTCAAAGATGACGTGACTGTGGTATATTTTGATAAATAATCTCATCCCTGTTTTTAAATGATTTCACTTCAAAGCTGTACGTAAATAAATGTCATATTATTTTCAATAAGCCATGAGAATAATATTAGTCCAATAAGTGAATTAACCATAATTCACTTATTAAAGCTAATTCCTTACAATAGAAATTGTGAGTGGATACATCGAGACATTGTATTACAATTTTAATGGTGGAGAATTTTATTCAGACAGAAAAACGAGTTATTTGTCATTTATTAATTTATAATCGTTGTCGAATGTAACTGATTCTATTATAAATTCCCTGTCTGCAGTGGTTAGTACCACCAAAAGTGGTCCATGGAAGGACAACCGATGAACCGGCGACAAGGTCGTGGACACCCATGGCTCATTGATGCACATGGGGAGCGAAGGCAAGCCCTTCTGGTCCGATCCCACAGAAGAGCTACTGTAGCACACATTGCTGAACAACTTAATGCTGGCCATGATAGAAAGGTGTCAGAACACACATTGCATCGCAGCTTGCTGCATATAGGGCTGCATATCCACAGACAGGTCAGGGTGCCCATGCTGACCCTTGTCCACCGCCGAAAGCGCCTACAATGGGCACGTGAGAGTCTGAACTGGGCTATGGAGCAATGGAAGAAGTTGGCCTGGTCTGATGAATTACGTTTTCTTTTAGATCATGTGGACAGATGGGTGTGTGTTTGTTGTTTACCTGGGGAAGAGACAAGGGGGACCTACACGATTCGTCCATCCGTTTCTCTACCTATCCATCTTTTTATCTGTAATGTCTGTTTTTCTTATTTCTATTATTCAATTCTATTCATGTATGGCTATTAACTAAGTTACAAACACAAGTTTTTAACCAAATTCACCTTTATATTTGTCAGTATCTAGGCGTCAAATAATGAAAATTTGACTCCGATTGAAATCTGTGCAAATAAAATTGTGAGAGTCATTTGTGATCTCACAAAGCAATTTGTTTGATTGAACAGTGAAGTATAGAAGATTAAATCATTCAGCCAAAGAACCCTGGACCCATTAGAAGTCATCTCTGTGTCATATGTAATATCATCCACACGCAGTGCATTCAATCATGTCTTCTCTGATGTATTATCATCATAACTTCATGCTGTCAGTGCAGAATAATTTACATGCTGCTGTAGAAGTAATAACAATAGAAATTACGCAATCCCTCCTCAATGTAAGCTCCATGTTCACACGTCAATCCAACATTCAACCTGTGGGCCTTGAAACGTTTTCAATATCTTGATCTCGTCTGTTTGTCTCACATAAACAATTAAAAGGATGCTAGAAGTCTTAGGCAAACTTAAACTCTATCAACAGTATCTGTGACATACATCTGATTATCACAGGAAATGATTTCAACTCATCCCTCAGTTTTTAATGGAATGGAAAACATGTTAAAGGTAATATAACACATATACAGAATCAAGCACTGGTGAGTTTGTCAGTTTATTCTGTGTGTTTTGTTATTTCCTCTCCCTCATGTCTCACAGGTGAAACCAGCATTCATGATCAGTGTTTCCATGGGAACATTGATTGTTCCCAGGGGAACGCTGATCATGCCACTAATTAGCATGCTAGCGACACCTGGTTCTCTTCTAATTCACTCCCTACTTAAACCCTTCCTGTTCTCAATATTGTTGTTTGATGTGAAGTAACTTACCTCACTCTCTCTCTCTCTTTGCCAGTTGGTCCTGTCTCGTGTATCCGTTTGGTTGCCCGTCTCTGCCCGCATGTCAGGAGTGTGTTAACCTTCCAGCTTGCTGTACACTTGTTCTCTGAGCTCACGAATCTTTAACGGAGGACTCCTCATCTCAGCCAGAGTGTCCGGAAAGTGATTGCCTTCCAGTCTTCTGGGCATTGTTCTCTGCACCTCACTACGCTTCTGTGGAGGATTCCTACAAATCTGCTACTGACTTCAACGATGCACAAACTCGTCTACGAACACACATCACAGATGCCCGTTTGTGCGGCTATGGCACGCACTCGTCCCCAAAACTCCTTCCCCTAACTTCATCCGGTGCCATGACCTCCAGTCTTCGCCAGCACAGTTAAAGTTATCATTGTTAATAAATCCTTTGAAATGTTCCTCTGCTCTTGGGTCTCTTTGTCTCACTCTTTGATAGGAACTCTACCAGGCAAGGTATTTAGAAAGTTAAAAAGTAAGGCTTATATTTTCCACTTGATTTGTATTTATTTATTTTTTTCAGTAAAAAAATTAGCAAATTAAGAGCTAGAGCAGAGGGCAAGATTTTCAGTGGATAAAAAGCTTACATTTTGGTCTCTCTAACAGAACTATCCTATGCCTTCAGAAGACTTGGAATATGGTGCACAAGTTGTATGGACTAAATATTTGGTGCTTTAATGTTTTTTTTTACCTTATTGTCAAGATAATATGTGAGTTAACTTTTTTTCCATTGGGGAAAATAAATAAATGAGCATACAGGTTTGGAAAACATGAGGGTGAGTAAATAATGACCGCTTTCATTTTTTGGGGGGGAATTATGAATTTAAGAGGAACTGAACATTACATTTTCAAAGGTGAAAAAAATATACTTTTAAGCAAATTCAGCCAAATCTGAGTCACATGGACAGCCCTAAAACATACACGCGAGCCCAGCACACAATAATAGTAAGTGTGCTTGAACGGAGGTCTTTCCGTAGAGTCATTACCTCAACAAGTCTTCACACTACACACACACACACACACACACACACACACACACACACTATGCTTACTTTTAATTAAGGTTTGAGTGGCACCCATTCAATAGGTCTGTTTTTCTCCTCCCCGCTACTCAGAAATGTTGAATAAATTAGCAGAGCTCAAACAGAACCCATCAGAAGGTGGAGTAGCCGCGCAGCGCCGGGACCTTCAGCAAATAATGTTGAAATTCTCTCATTCTCTGTTCATGCCTCACAAATGCAGCGGATGAATTATTCAGCATGGTGGTGGATGTGGCCACGGGCTACAGCATCAGTCAGCCTGCTTGGAGTAGGATGCTCAATTGATGCCTTTAAATATACAGCTCTCACACACCTCTTCATGAATGGCTGTATCAATAATTCCCTGAGCCCGACTCCTTTGGTTATGGGCTTCTTATTACTGCTAAAAAAAGAGAAACTATATATGTGGACAAATGTTTTCTTTTGCATAAAATGGAACACCAAATGAAAATGAATTTACTTAAAGTTACTGTAGGGTTGTACAACGAGAATTGGTCCCTATTCAGAATTCCATGTACCATTTAAAAAAAAAAAAAAAAAGGCTTGAACCAATTTATTTTCATGACGTTTGGTTCTGATTGCTGACAGACCACCTTACTAAGGCCGCATCCACACTAAAGTTTGAACCTTTAATTGAGTTACAAATTACGTTCAATTTAATTTGTTGGATTTCTTCCATCGTAGTTTTGTTATGAAATTGAAATGAGTAAATACAGAGCTGATCGCCAACTGAGGGCTCAAAGCGCAGCGCTATGGGCGATGACAAAGTGAACGTGTTTGGGAGTGTTTGCACTATCTGTGGGTGTATGTGCGCTAACTGTCGGCGTATCGTCTGCAGATGAAGTGGTGTAAAGCCTCATTTCTATTTTCCTGAGAAATAGGTCACTGCGCCAAGACTTTTGAAAACCACGTTTGAACTCAGCTCAAAGTCTAAACTCAGTTCCTGCATTTGCAGTTTGGAGTTTCCACCAGTAGGTGGTAATAAAGTTCATGTCCAAACTCTGAAAATACAGTGGAACATCAAATGATGTCCCTGACGATCAAAGTTGTAGCTGTTTTTAATTTTTTGTAGGAGATGTGTGTTTAACTATGTCAGTTTATTTTTCAATTATTATGAAAAGTCACTGCAAAACAGGCCGGTGAAAGAAGTTGGAGAGGATAAAATGTTTGGAATTGGCATGATTAATAAATACATTTTTCAAAATTAAATGTAAAAAGTGTGTCGATACAATCACGGTTAATTCTAGCCACGATTTGTCAAGTCAAGTCAATTTTATTTGTATAGCGCCTTTCACAACACACATCGTTTCAAAGCAGCTTTACAGAAGTTCAGCATTAACAGACGATAAAAATGTAATGTCTATAAAGTCGATAAATCATCATCCTTGTGCAGGGCTCCAAACTGCGACTAAAAATGGTCGCATTTGTGACCAAATAAATTTATTTGTAAGTGTAATTTCTGTCAAGGTCGCCATTGGCGACAGTAAAAATTTACTCCCTTTGATTTTAAAATTTGCATTACAATTCCCGAAATACATTACAAAAGTTTATATCAAAGAAATAGCGGGGAAAACGGAGTTCATTGCAGGAACTAACCATTTCAAAAAAGAGACTGTGAGAAAACACGGTGACAGTAACAAGCATAAAAGATGCACGTGATCACATAATTGCGAAGAATGCTCCACAGACTACACTGTTAGCGAGCTGCGGGACGAAAAGGAATGGAAGGAGTTAAAAATGAAAAAAAAATTTGGCGCCTGTTTTTCCCCCTATAGGAGCCAATCGCTCCTTAATTGATTTTTTTGTTTGGAGCCCTGTTGTGGAATTAGATAAGATATGATTCTTTATCGTGTTTAAAAATAATCAAATAATAATTGTATTAATAACCCCAGTGAGCAAGCCGAAGGCGACTGTGGCAAGGAACACAAAACTCCAAAAGTTGATGGTTAATGGAGAAAAATAACCTTGGGAGAAACCAGACTCACTGTGGGGGCCAGTTCCCCTCTGACTAACATCATGAATAATGTAAATAAGAATTATTTATAGTTAAAAAACATGATTTAAAAAATTATTAAACTTATTAAGTGCTAAGGGTCAGTATTTAGACAGTGATTGTGTTTGAACTGCAAGATTAGTGACCAGTGTCTTTGAAGTCCATCCTTGATTAAATTCCAGAAGTTCACTAGATGCAATTGTCCTTGTTTGGCTGATGAAGGCTTTTGTTGGCAATAGTTAGTCTATGTATCCCATTTCAAGATCGTAGTCCATGGTGATGGGGCATCTGAAGTCTCCGTGAGAGGCTGGATACAAACTGGAGCTGACGAACGCTATTTACCTCGGGACTGGCGTCCTGAGATAACAGCAGAAAAGCAGATGGGAAATAATTAGCATAGCTGATGTTCATAATATTAATGCATTATAACTGATTCAGCAGTAGTATAAAAAGTAAGCATTATGTGAATGCTTGGTTAAAGAGATGCGTCTTTAATCTAGTTTTAAACTGGGACAGCGAGTCTGAGCCTCGAACAATATCAGGAAGGCTATTCCAGAGTTTAGGAGCTAAATGTGAGAACGCCCTCCCTCCATTAGTAGACTTAGATATCCTAGGTATGACCAGAAGCCTCGAATTTAGTGATCTTAAAGAGCGCGATGGATTGTATGGCGATAGAAGATCCGTTAAATACACCAGAGATAAACCATTTAGGGCTTTATAGGTCAGTAGTAATACTTTGTTATTGATACGGAACTTAATAGGTAGCCAGTGTAGAGATGATAAAATCGATGTTATATGATCATATTTTCTTGACCTAGTAAGAACTCTAGCGGCTGCATTTTGGACTAACTGCAGCTTGTTTATTGAGGATGCAGGGCAACCAGCTAATAAAGCATTACAGTAATCTAGTCTCAAGGTCATGAATGCATGAACTAACTTTTCTGCATCAGAAACAGATAGCATGTTACGTAGCTTAGCAATGTTTCTAAGGTGGAAAAAGGCTGTTCTCGTAACAGATGAAATATGATTTTCGAAAGTCAAGTTGCGGTCTAGTATAACACCCAGGTCTTTTACTGTAGTGGATAATGTAACGGGACATCCTTCTAAATTAAAGTTGTATTGTAAGGGATTTTGTGGGTAGTTTTTTGGACCAATAAGTAATACCTCCGTTTTATCGGAATTTAATAACAGGAAATTACACGTCATCCAGCATTTTATATCTTTAAGACACTGTCAAGTTAGATAAGTTAGTGTTTTCATCTGGTTGTGATGAGATATATAATTGAGTGTCATCAGCATAACAGTGGAAATTAATTCCATGTTTTCTTATAATTTTACCAAGTGGCAGCATATATATTGAGAATAATAGAGGGCCTAACACAGATCCTTGTGGCACTCCATAGTCTACTGACGTTATTTTTGATTTTTCCCCATTTAAACAGACAAAATGGTAACGGTCTGATAAGTACGATCTAAACCAGCTTAATGCCTGTCCCTGAACACCAGTGTAGTTTTGTAGTCGATCCAAGAGTATTTTATGATCTATAGTGTCGAACGCAGCGCTAAGATCGAGTAGAACTAATATTGAGATGCAGCCTTGGTCAGAAGCCAAAAGTAAATCATTTGTAATTTTAACTAGCGCAGTTTCTGTGCTATGATGCGGTCTGAATCCTGACTGAAATTTTTCATAGATATCATTTTCTTGCAAGAAAGAGCACAATTGAGCGGACACAACTTTTTCTAATATTTTAGACATAAATGGAAGATTTGAGATGGGTCTGTAATTTGCTAGGTTATTTGGATCTAATTGTGGTTTCTTAATGAGAGGTTTTATAACTGCCAGCTTAAATATTCTTGGAACATGACCTAAAAATAAAGACGAGTTAATAATATTGAGAAGAGGCTCTTCCACTACATGTAACACATCTTTCAGTAGTTTAGTGGGTATTGGATCTAGTAAACATGTTGTTGTTTTAGATGCAATGATAAGTTTATTTAGCTCTTCCTGTCCTATAGTTGTAAAGCGGTGTAGTTGTTCTTGAGGGGCGATAATTGAGGGTGAGTCATAAGACACCATTAAAGATTGTACATTAACAGTTGTGTTTACAATTGTGTTTCTGATGTTTTCTATTTTCTCAGTGAAGAAATTCATAAAATCATTACTACTAAACTGTAACGGAATATTTTGCTCAGGTGATCTCTGTTTATTTGTTAGTCTAGCCACGGTGTTAAATAAGAACCTTGGATTATTTTTGTTATTTTCTATTAGTTTGCGGAGGTGCTCAGCCCTGGCTGTTTTTAGAGCCTTTTTGTAACGTGACATACTGTCTTTCCATGCGATTCTAAAGACCTCTAAATTAGTTTGTTTCCATTTACGCTCCAAGTTACGAGTTTCTCTCTTGATAGCATGCGTAGCACTGTTGTACCATGGTGCTCTAGTTTTTTCTCTAAACTTTTTTAATCTAATTGGTGCAACAATATCTAATGTACCAGAGAAAATGGTGCTCAAACTGCTAGTCATTTCCTCTAGTTCATCTGTTTGTTTGGGTTCACTGAGCAGCTGAGATAGATCAGGTAAGCTATTTGAGATTTGTGTGTCGGTAGATGAAAATTATACTAATTCTTACGAGAATCACATGTTCTATGCATACAGTATAAAAGGGGCATGTCACTGTCATAGAAATATGCCCGACAATCACCAAGGATGCAGGTAATGCACAAAAGAAATTTTCGTTTCTTCCAATTAAATGCATACAGTCATACATTTACACTACCAATGTTTTATAAATATGCTATCTTTGTTTATATAGCTGGTGCTCTAATAGGATGCAAACAATGGGATAACTGGAGAAGAACCTCTGAATGAAATTGCACTTGATCCAGCCCATTTGTGCATTGCACGGCCGATTTCACCAAACCCACTTGCGCCCAGACTTAGCACATGCTTGCACGAAAATACCAAAACTTCATGGCAATGCCCATTGACTCTGTGCTTTAGGCAAATGGCATAGCGCTGTGCTAAACGCTAGCGCTCTTAAAATAAGGCAGAGGATGTATCAATCACACGACCGTTGTCCTTGACTAAAGCTACAATACAAAAAATGAAGGGAGAGTTGTGATAGCACATCAACAAACAACATTAAAGATGGACTCGCACCCATTATTAATCCGCTTTGCACAGAACATGAAAACAGCTGAAAATGTGAGACAGCGGTTCAGGAGACGTGGATGATGTCTTTATTTTTACTTTATATAATTGTCTCCTGCTTCCCAATGCCTTTCTCTCCTCTTGCACTCTCTATTTCTTTGGCTGTTGCCTATTGCCGGTCTCTCGCTCATTGGTACAGTGTGCAAACGAGATGCTTCATTGATTTATTCAGCACTTATTTGTGTCACTTTACCATCACCTGTAGTGTGCACAGGAAAAGCTGACATCTACACCCTCGCAGAAGCAGATAAAAAATTGTAGGTCAAGATGCATAGTGATGGGTCGAGAATCATTTTGTAATCGATTCATTAACCTTTGAGTCATAATCACATCTTGAGGCCAGTCAAGACTCACACCTCTAATGGAAAACATTTTCAAAACACTTAATCAAAAGCTGTGGGCGAGAGGCGTGAACGTTGCAAAATATTTGCGTTTTGAAATGAAAACATATAAGTGTGAACATGGCCTAATATACTTGGCAACAACATACAGTATCTCACAAAAGTGAGTGCACCTCTCACATTTTTGTAAATATTTGAATATATCTTTTCATGTGACAACACTGAAGAAATGACACTTTGCTACAATGTAAAGTAGTGAGTGTACAGCTTGTATAACAGTGTAAATTTGCTGTCTCCTCAAAATAACTGAACACACAGTAATTAATGTCTAAACCGCTGGCAACAAAAGTGAGTACACCCCTAAGTGAAAATGTCCAAATTGGGCCCAATTAGCCATTTTCCCTCCCTGGTGTCATGTGACTCGTTATTGTTACAAGGTCTCAGGTGTGAATGGGGAGCAGGTGTGTTAAATTTGGTGTCATCGCTCTCACACTCCCTCATACTGGTCACTGAAGTTCAACATGGCACCTCATGGCAAAGAACTCTCTGAGGATCTGAAAAAAAGAATTGTTGCTCTACATAAAGATGGCCTAGGCTATAAGATGATTGCCAAGACCCTGACACTGAGCTGCAGCACGGTGGCCAAGACCATACAGCGGTTTAACAGGACAGGTTCCACTCAGAACAGGCCTCGCCATGGTCGACCAAAGAAGTTGAGTGCATCATATCCAGAGGTTGTCTTTGGGAAATAGACGTATGAGTGCTGCCAGCATTGCTGCAGAGGTTGAAGGGGTGGGAGGTCAGCCTGTCAATACTCAGACCATACGCTGCACACTGCATCAAATTGGTCGTCCCAGAAGGAAGCCTCTTCTAAAGATGATGCACAAGAAAGCCCATAAACAGTTCGCTGAAGACAAGCAGACTAAGGACATGGATTACTGGAACCATGTCCTGTGATCTGATGAGACCAAGATAAACTTATTTGGTTCAGATGGTGTCAAGCGTGTGTGGCGGAAACCAGGTGAGGAGTTCAAAGACAAGTGTGTCTTGCCTACAGTCAAGCATGGTGGTGGGAGTGTCATGGTCTGGGGCTGCATGAGTGCTGCCGGCATTGAGGGAACCATGAATGCCAACATGTACTATGACATACTAAAGCAGAGCATGATCCTCTCCCTTCGGAGACTGGGTCGCAGGGCAGCATTCCAGCATGATAACGACCCCAAACACACCTCCAAGACGACCACTGCCTAGCTAAAGAAGCTGAGGGTGAAGGTGATGGGCTGGTCAAGCATGTTTCCAGATCTAAACCCTATTGAGCATTTGTGGGGCATCCTCAAATGGAAGGTGGAGGAGCACAAGGTCTCTAACATTCACCAGCTCCGTGATGTCGTCATGGTGGAGTGGAAGAGGACTCCAGTGGCAACCTGTGAAGCTCTGGTGAACTCCATGCCCAATAGGGTTAAAGCAGTGCTGGAAAATAATGGTGGACACACAAAATATTGACATTTTGGGCCCAATTTGGACATTTTCACTTAGTGGTGTACTCACTTTTGTTGCCAGCGGTTTAGACATTAATTAACGGTTTAGACATTAATTAATTTCTAAACTTAGAAATTAGTTTTTTTGTTTATAATAATTTTTCTCTCATATGCAGTGAAAACTATAAGTTAACCATTTGTGAGTTGACTCCCATAAAAAGTATAAACACTGTCTTTGTGGCATTGGCCTGTTTGTTACAGACCAAACACAGCAACATTAAAATCGTGAGTTTGGGGCAGGAAAATCAGTTTATCTGAACAATGGCAGAGGGGGAAGGGTTTGTGAAACCTGTTTGAAAACAGTCATTCTATAGATTTTATGATGTTTGGTTCCAGTTACGAAAACAAATCCTCGAAATTCAAATTATGGGGGCAAAAATTGCCCACGCAATGAGCTCCTGTGTTAAATAATAATATCTGATATGTAACCCCAATTCCATACAAAGATGGGACAGTATGATAAATGCTGTTAATAACAAAAAGGAGTGATTTGCTATATTTAAAGCACTACAACTACACATTATACGATGTCTTTCCAAGTGAATTTCATTGTTTTTTGAAAATGTACAGTAATTTCAAATAAGATGATTGCAACACGCTCCAAAAAAGTTGGAACAGTCGATTGTTTACCACAGTGTAACATCACCATTTCTTCTAAAAACACTTATTAAGGTAAGACACAAGTTTGTTAAGTCTAGAAAGTGGAATTTTCCCCCAAACATCCATTATGTAGGTCTTTAGCTGTACCATTGTATGGGGTCTTCGTTGCCATATGGTGTGCTTCATAATGCACCACACATTTTCAAATTGGAGATGGTCAGGACTGCAGGCAGGCCAATCTAGCACCCGTACTCTGCTTAAACAGCCATGCACTTGTAATCCGGGCGGTATGTGGTTTGAAGTTGTCCTACTGGAAAATGCATGGGCGTCCCTGGAAAAGACGGTGCTGGATGGCAGTATACGTTGCTCCAAAAATTTTACATATCAATCTGCATTCATGGTGTTTTCACAGATGTGCGAGTTACCCATGACATGGGCACTGACACACCCCTGGCACATACAGACACTGGCTTTTGGACCTGATGCTAATAACAGCTTGGATGGCCCTTTTCCTCTTTGGCCCGGATAACACAACAGCTTTGTTTTAAAAAAAAATAAAAATTGGAAACGTGGACTCTTCAGACCAAAAAACACAGTTCCACTGTTCAACTTTCCATCTAAGATGAGAGCGAGCCCAGAGAAGTCGGCAGCGCTTCTGGACAGTGATGATGTACGGCTTCTCCTTTACAGAGTAAAGTCTTAACGTGCATCTGTGGATGAACCGGCAAGTGGTGTCGACTAACAAAGGTTTACTAAAGTTGAGATGAGTCCAGAGAATTCGGCAGCGCTTCTGGACAGTGATGATGTACGGCTTCTCCTTTACATAGTAAAGTCTGAACTTGCATCTGTGGATGCAGCGGCGAGGGGTGTTCACTAACAAAGGTTTACTAAAGTTGAGAGCGAGTCCAGAGAAGTCAGCGGCGCTTCTGGACAGTGATGATGTACGGCTTCTCCTTTACATAGTAAAGTCTTAACGTGCATCTGTGGATGTAGCGGCGAGGGGTGTTCACTAACAAAGGTTTACTAAAGCGATCCCAAGCTCTTGTTCATGATATCCATTACAGATGAATGATGTTTTTTAAGACAGTGACGTCTGAGGGATCAGGGATCACGAGCATTCAGAAGTGGTTTTCGTTTTGCCCTTTACGCACCGAGATTTGACCAGATTAATTGAATCTTTTAACTATATTGTGCACTGTAGAGGGTGAAATGCCCAAAATCCTTCCAATTTGTCTTTGGGGAACATTGTTCTGGATTATCTGCTGACGCATCTGTTGGCAAATTGACAAGTCTCAAATGATCCTTGCTCTTGAAGGACGATTGCTTCACCTGTTTAGCATCTCCTGTTTCACATTGTCTTGTTATTTCAACTCGTCAAATTGTAATTAGTCTTAAATTGCCCCGTCTCAACTTTTTTGGAGTGTGTTGCAATCATTTTATTTAAATTACTGTACATTTTCAAAAAACAATGAAATTCACCAGGTAAGACATCATGTAATGTGTAGTTGTAGTGCTTTCAATATAGCAAAGGGTGAATATAATTTTTGTTTTATCAGCATTTATCACACTGTCCCAACTTTTTCAGAATTGGGGTTGTAGTTACAATTACATACATTGTGATCTTTATTGACTTTTAACTGAACATAATTTTTTTTCCCCACCATCTGGTACCGACTCGCACCATCGTGCGCACAGATGCATCAGTTCGGTATTGTACACCCGCATTAAACTCCGTAACCGTTCTCCCCTCTTGTTCAAAATAAACTGTCCAGCGGGTAACACTCTCACTCACGGTGCTGTACTTTCCAGCCCTGTGCTGCTGTTTATCTGTCTGAAAAACCTCATCCGCAAGAGGCCAAAAGAGTGCAAGGGATGGATGTTTTATCAAGAAGGTATGAGAAATCACAAAACATAATGTAACCAAATGCTACAATATATTTAATAATAATTAAGACTTTATTATTACAACTATAATGCAATAATACATATACAGAACCACTTTAAGTGTTTGAATCAAACATATCTCTCACTAAACACTGAGAGAAATATTTATTTTTGCATTATTTTATTCAGTTGGCATGTAGGAGTTGATAACCATTTGCTTATTAATCTCATTCCCAATCTGGATAATTACTGCAGTATCATAGAGGATAAACGTTCTCCTATGTGACATTGCATTATATTAGTTTTGTACAGTACGTTAACTTAATACCCAATATACTTGGACATACGTGAATGAGAATAAACCTGAAACAGGAATGTGTTTCAGTCACAATGCACACTATGTAGTTTAGAGACGATTTAGAGACGATTTAGAGACGTCTAGAATGTTACAAATGGCCGTTACTATTTCAATAAATGTATTCTTAAAATGTTCTGTTTGTACAAGAATCCTCTTGCAGCAGTGCAGGTCTTTGGTATTTAGAAGCTGCTAGTTTAGGACCGGTGAAGAGTTTGTTTCTCAAACTAGAGACTGTGATTTACTTATTTTTGTTGTGCATCACTTCCCTCTCTATCATGGCTAAAGATTCTTTTTTCATAAGAGTAATACATAAAATAGCCTTCATCTTTCTAAAACAATAGGCTTTAGGAGAAAATGGAATTTCAGGAGAAATGTGTTTCTTTATGCCTATTTATAAAACCAAAATCTGACTTGCAAGTATAAAGTAACTTGTAAGAACTCAATACCTCAGCAAATGGGGAACACCCGACTGTATTGTGATTTCCGCATGGGAGCGCAACCATTTGAATTTGTTCTAATAATAAGAACATTTTCTTGAGTTCCAAATTAGAACTTTAGAATGCTTTTGTATTGAATAGGTGACACAGTATTGCTCTTTCCACCACTGGTGCTATCATTAATGGTTAAGAATGTAGAACTGTTGAGTGGAATTTGAAACAAACACTAATGTGAATAGACAAGCAGCCCTCCAAGAGCGTCGTTATGTAAAATGCAAACTTTCTAATATTCTTTGAGGGGGATTGCATGCACTGTCACTTGACTGTCAACAAAAAGTTTCATCTGGAGCTTCTTGAAGGTTATTTAAGGATGTTGTGTTTTATTTCGTTCATGCAAATAGGGTGAGATCAGAGACATTTGGAGGAAGATGATATAAATGCACGATTTTATGCCTGTTATACAATACTACAAGTGGCCTCTTTGACAAAATCCAGAAGTGGAACAAAAAATGAGAGTGTGTTTGGAGACGAGTTACAACCCTCTCCCTATATTCAATCATTTGTTACATTTATTATTGAATGAACCACAAAAACATCCAAGTGCTCAAACACAAACTCGTTCAGTAAGAGACGGATTCGGCAGGTCCAACTAATGAAATGCTCCCTCACATCCCACATAATAATGCTATTTGTTTGTGCCATGGTCAGTTTTTCAAGGCAGGAAAATGTCAATTCATTATTTTTTAAATCAGTATTTTTGTCCACTTTTCCAGAAAAAATATCTAAACATCAATAAAATATATATATATTTGCTGGAAGTAAAACCCTGTATTATAAATCTCACTAAATCTGTTTCAATTTATGCTTAAAACAAGAAAAAATATTTTAACAATGTGGTGAGAAAAATAAACTTAATTTAGAATTTGAAAAAAGTAAATTGATTTGATTTTAGGAATGTTTAGATATTTAGAAATTTTTACTGGAAAACAATCATTTTTTATTATTTATTATTTTTATCCCCTTTTCTCCCCAATTTGGAATGCTCAATTCCCACTACTTAGTAGGTCCTCGTGATGGTGCGGTTACTCGCCTCAATCCGGGTATCGGAGGACGAGATGCCTCCGCTTCTTAGACGGTCAATCACGTGACTCGTTGTGCATGACACCTCGGAGACTCACAGCATGTGGAGGCTCATGCTACTCTCCACGATCCACACACAACTCACCACACGCCCCATTGAGAGAACCACTAATCACCACCACGAGGAGGTTACCCCATGTGACTCTACCCTCCCTAGCAACCGGGCCAATTTGGTTGCTTAGGAGACCTGACTGGAGTCACTCAGCACGCCCTTCAAATTCACGACTCCAGGGGTGATAGTTAGTGTCAGTAATCACTGAGCTACACAGACCCCATTTTTTTTAAGTAAATTATTAAGATTAACACATTTAAATTTTAGAACAAAATTCCATCATATTAAATTGTCAAAATTGTAATTAAATTAATTAATAAAACTTTCAATATTTACACAGTAAAAAAAATAAAAATAATAATAATTTATGAGTATTTATGCCTGCGATGGACTGGCGACCTGTCCAGGGTGTACCCCACCTTTCGCCCAATGCTAGCTGGGATAGGCTCCAGCCCCCCGCGACCCTGTACAGGATAAGCGGTTGATGATGGATGGATGGATGGAGTATTTATGCTTGTTTACCAGTAAAAATATCAAAACAGTCTTAAACAATATATGTTTACTTGACAAGCAAAATTACATAAGATATTAAAAGATGTTTTCAGAGAAATATGACAAAATGTAATAAACTTAATGCTTAAAATAAGAAAAGAAATTCTGCCAGTGGGGTATATAATAAGTAATAGGTAATAAGTTTATATAAATATTTTTCCTGGAAAAAAGAAAAAAATACTAATTAAGAAAAAAATAATCAATTTAGCATTTTATTAGGATTATTCAAATCAATTTGAAATTTTGTTATCAACTTAAAAAGCATAAATAAACAAACTTTAGTTAACAAAAAATATTAGTCAGAGCATGGCAGTATCCGAGAATGATTCAAACACACACTCTCAACACACTCAACACACACACACACACACACACACACACACAAACACTCAACACACACTCAACACACACACACTCTCAACACACACACACACACTCTCAACACACTCACACACACACATTCAACACACACACTCAACACACACACACACATACACTCTCAACACACACACACACACACTCTCAACACACACACACACACACACACACTCTCTCAACACACTCAACACACACACACACTCTCAACACACACACACACACACACACACACACACACTCTCTCTCAACACACTCAACACACACACACTCAACACACACACACACCACACACACACACTCAACACACTCAACACACACACACACACAACACACACACTCAACACACACACACACACACACACACACACTCTCTCTCAACACACTCAACACACACACACTCAACACACACACACACCACACACACACACTCAACACACTCAACACACACACAACACACACACACACTCAACACACACAAACAGCTAACAGGCAGCAAACTGGATGCCAAAAATCTCAAGGTCGTCACCAAACCACGTATAAGCGGAAAACCCATTTCCTTTCTCAAATCGTCTTGCCTCTAATCCAAATAGAACCGACTGAACAAGCCGGGCCAGCGTTCGCTACAGTAATCTACAAAGCCGTCCTTCCTAAATGCTTTAATCTCACTAATCAGACATATTTGTAACTGCTTTCTCAGAAAAAGTGCAAAGTTGGAATGGAGTCTAAAAATGACCTTTTCAACTAGCCAAGAACAATTCAACTCTAAAAAAAGGCCCCATTACAGTGTTTCTCCACTAATGATGTTCATAATTATTTTCAATTATTTTAATGTTTTAATTAAAAAGCAGAGCTGAAGTCTGCTGACAGCTCCTTTTGAAAGCCGGGAGGGGAGTTAGACAATGAAGCGTTACCCCGCGCCCTTCACACCGATCTACGGCCCACTTTCATGTGAACCCTGACAAAGACAGGTCTGACCCTCAGTGTAGTTTCTACCAGACGAGGTTTCTCTAATTGGTTACTCTCATGAAAAGTGTTGGCTCGTTAGCGTCACCTTTAATTTTGTTCTCATATAGTTAATATGACTTCTTTATGAGAGGCTGGATGTCTTGAGAGGCAAGAGATGCTTTTGAAATTAAAATTGTTCTCTGTCCATACAATGAGATTTATGCAAATACTCTGAATACAAAAGCCCAGTCCAATTTGGCAGCTTGAAAGTTTTGCTGACACTTCGAAGAGGGATCTCTATTTGCTGGAGAACATACTTTAAAAGCAGCACTATCCTCAACTTGTGTATTTTTAGCACTGGTATAAGGAATGGTTTGCTCAAAGATAAAAAAAAAATACTGTCATTATATACTCCATGTACACTGTTATTCTTGGAGCATGGAAAGACAATTTTTCAAGAATCATCAGTTTAAATTGACCATTGCTGTCAAGCTTCAAAAAGCACAAAAAAGGCCATAAAAGCATGATAATTGCAGTGTAAGTAAGGCCTAGTCCACACTAACACGTTTTCGTTTGAAAACGCATCTTTTTCTCTCCCTCTTAGCCTTCCGTCCACACTGAGATGGCATTTTTGTCTGTGAAAACGAAGCTGTTTGAAAAATGCACTCCAAAGTGGATACATTTGAAAACGGATGCTTTGGAAAACGATGACGCATTTTTAGTCATGTGATCTATCCAACCAAATCAATCAAGATGGCGGCCTGTGTTATAGCGGCGTTGTTGTATCTGATACTCACTTTGATAGCGTTGTTAAAAAATAAATGTCACTTTGTTCAACCTTCACATTGCATTCCTACAAAAGGCGAAGGGAAGTTTACTCGGAATTGTATTCCGGCAACGGAACACAAGGACAATTGCGTTTCAGACCCAATATACAGCGAGGATTTTCCGCATGCGCAGTGGCACGATTGAAGCATTTTCATACGTTTCAGTGTGGACGAGCAACTTTAGGAAAACGCTTGAAAGCGCTAGTGTGGACGGAGAGCGTTTTGAAACGAAAACACCATTTTCAAATGTATCCGGATTAATGTAGACGTAGCCTAACTTTTTTGCTCTAATCTACAGGCCGACTTGTACTCAAGTCCTTCAAAATATTATCTGTAAAGAAACTTTGCATAATTACATTAAAAAGCTGAACAGTCCAAAATAATATGTTTCACAGTTGTTAAGGCCTCATTAGCAGCAATATCTGCTTGCACATTGCCAAAAAGACCGATATGGCCCGGAATCCAACAGAATACTATGCCGTAACATTGTTTCTGTAAGACATCTACTTAACTAAAATATGAACTATAATAAGGTGATCAGTCTTTAATGATTTAAGTGATTGGAGGAAAGATTTTGAATGGTTACTGTGGCAGCGGGGGGCGTGGTCAAGCGTCCGTCCGGGGGAGAAAGCGGTAAAGGCGCTTGCACCTGAGCCAAATTATGTCTACCACCTGTCTCTGATTTCAGTGAGCATGGGGAGAGCGGCATAAAAATGGCCACAGAACCTCCAGACAGGGGAGAGAGACTGACACACGCCAATCCAGTATTGGCTGATGTAAAGACACAAGAAGCCTGTTGTCACAAAAAGAGAGCTGAGCCGGAAGGCAAAGCTCTCGATCTACCGGTCAATTTTTGTTCCTACCCTCACCTATGGTCATGATGGCTGGGTCATGACCGAAAGAACTAGGTCGCGAGTACAAGCGGCCGAAATGGGCTTCCTCAGAAGGGTGGCGGGCTTCTCCCTTAGAGATAGTGTGAGGAGCTCAGTCATCCGTGAGGAGCTCGGAGTAGAGCCGCTGCTCCTTTGCGTCGAAAGGAGCCAGTTGAGGTGGTTTTGGCATCTGGTAAGGATGCCCCCTGGGCGCCTCCCTAGGGAGGTGTTTCAGGCACGTCCAGCTGGGAGGAGGCCTCGGGGAAGACCCAGGACTAGGTGGAGAGATTACATCTCCGCACTGGCCTGGGAACGCCTCGGGGTCCCCCAGTCAGAGCTGGTTAATGTGGCTCGGGATAGGGAAGTTTGGGGCCCCCTGCTGGAGATGCTGCCTCCGCGACCCGACTTCGGATAAGCGGTTGAAGATGGATGGATGGATGGATGGATGTCGTATGTAATACTTACAACACATTATGCCTCTTAAGTCCAGGACTAGAAAAGACTGTTTATGAAGCGGTTTCATACCTATACATGATAACTGCTCTCTCTGGCTCAGAGGCAGCACCAACGCAGAATTGAATGTTCCGGTATGATTTTTTTCAAAAATTCAATAGACAGGCGAATCATTATTATTTAGGAAGGAGATCATGTGGGTGTTTGAATAGAGATTGCGACATTTTTAAGATTTAATCGTGCAGCTCTACACATAACTATAGTAATTATGCAAGGTAACAATTAAAAATGATAAAAGTTCCAAGATATTAACTTATTTAACTCTTATGCTCATTTACATTTGAAATCACACTTTTGCATGCTAACTAACTTCATTGTCGAACCTTACCTATGCGTTAGCGGTGTATTCACAAGGCAATGGCAACTTGGCAGGCAAATCAATAAAAAATTATTTGATCGACCATACTTCATACTGAAACTTTAGCTCTAAAGCACAGATATGCTTCCGTGGTTATGGTTGTGATATGGTTTGTTTTAGGCAAACAAAGCAAACATTTAAAACTAAACATCTTTAACATATTCAGAAAACTGGAACATATTTTCTAAGTCTGGCTATGGGTGCACACACTGCGCCGAGGAACCGCCATCTTCCATTTTGCTAACTGATCAGTGTTCAAAAAATGCTGGGAAATCATTAAACTTCATTGCACATGACCATACAAAAGTGATTATTTATAGGGTGTCTGATTTTCAAAGCTGCTACATAGAAACAACTTACACCCATTAGATTATATGGGGATGGCAATTGACCAACAAGTCAATCCAAACCTTTTTTACTTATTTATTTTTATTTTCTCCCCTTTTCTCCCCAATTTGGAATGCCCAATGCACTGTAAGTCCTTGTGGTGGCGTAGTGAATCTCAGTTGCCTCTGTGTCTGAAACCATCAACCCATGCATCTTATCACATGACTTGTTGAGTGCATTACTGCTGAGATGTAGCACGTGTGGAGGCCCACGCTATTCTCCACGGCATCCACACACAACTCACCATGCGCCCCATGAGGAGGTTACCCTTTGTGACTCTATCTTCCCTAGTAACCGGGCCAATTTGGTTGCTTGGCAGACCTGGCTGGAGTCACTCAGCACGCTCTGGATTTGAACTCGCGACTCCAGGGGTGGTAGTCAGCATATATACTCGCTGAGCTACCCAGGCCCCCAAGATAATCAAAGTCTTGATGTGAAACAGAGCACAACGTGATGGCTCTATAAAAACTTAAACGAAATGCTATTGCTTGATGATTGGTATCTATTGTAATATGACTATGTAAAACGGTTTGAGTTCACAAGACGGGAAGGAGGACACGGGAACGGGGTTCGACACACAGGTAGTGGTTTTAATTCCAAATTATTCACACACAGAGGGGTAGAAGATAAACATAGACTCCACTAAACATACAGACTTTTACACATAACAACTTAAGGTCTCTCTCTCGATATTGCCAACACTGGACTGGCATAATTCTCCCTTGGAGGTAGTGAAGCTCTCTTTTATGTCGGTCTCCCCGTGCTCACTGAAATTAGAGACAGGTGTTAGACATAATTTAGCTCAGGTGCAAGCGCCCTTACCGCTTTCTCTCTCCAGACGGGCGCTTGACCACGCCCCCGCTGCCACATACCCCCACCGCCCGACTCAGGCCGGGGCGTCATCCGGCCTGCCTACCACTCCCCCCCCCATTTCTGGAAAGGAAGTCGGCGACAGCCATCTGCACCCCCGGTCTGTGGACCACCTCGAACTTAAAAGGCTGGAGAGCCAGATACCAACGGGTGATCCGGGCGTTAGTATCCTTCATGCGGTGGAGCCACTGCAGTGGGGCGTGATCCTAGCAGAGAGTGAAGGCCCGCCCCAGCAGGTAGTAGCGGAGTGTGAGGACCGCCCACTTGATGGCCAGACACTCCTTCTCTACAGTGCTGTACTTCGTTTCCCTCAAGGAGAGTTTCCTGCTGATGTACAGCACGGGGCGCTCCTCCCCCTCCACCACCTGCGAGAGTACGGCCCCCAGCCCTCTGTCTGAAGCGTCCGTCTGCAATAAGAAAGGGAGAGAGAAGTTAATAAGAGCGGCCCTCCACAGAGTGCGGCTTTAACTTGTGTAAATGCCTGTTGGCACTGCTCCGACCATTGGACCGGATCTGGAGCCCCCTTTTTAGTGAGGTCAGTCAGCGGGCTGGTGACATCCGAATAGTTAGGCACAAATCTTCTATAATAGCCAGCCAGCCCCAGGAACTGCCTCACCCCCTTTTTGGTCTTAGGTCTAGGGCAAGTCGCAATCGCCGCGGTCTTATCAATTTGGGGACGCACCTGGCCATGACCCAAGTGGAACCCCAGATACCGTACCTCCACACGCCCAATCGCGCACTTCTTGGGGTTTGCTGTGAGCCCCGCCCGCCGCAGCGACTTCAAGACCGCCCTCAGGTGTTGTATATGCCGCTGCCAGTCATTACTATAGATAATGATATCATCTAAATAGGCAGCGGCGTAAGCGAAGTGCGGGCGGAGGATACGGTCCATCAGGCGCTGGAACGTGGCTGGAGCCCCAAACAAACCGAACGGAAGTGTCACAAATTGGTGTAATCCGAACGGCGTGGTGAAGGCGGTTTTCTCACGGGAAATTGGTGTCAAGGGGATCTGCCAATAACCCTTTGTTAAATCCAATGTCGAATAAAAGCGAGCAGTACCTAACCGATCGAGCAGTTCATCAACACGAGGCATTGGGTACGCGTCAAATTTAGACACCGCGTTGACTTTTCGATAGTCCACACAGAACCGGACCGATCCGTCACTCTTGGGAACAAGAACGACCGGGCTAGACCAGTCGCTGTGGGACTCTTCTATTACCCCCATATCGAGCATCGCATCCAAATCGTCCCGAACAATTTTCTTTTTATGCTCGGGGAGTCGATAAGGGCGGCTACGAACCACCACCCCCGGTTCGGTCTCGATGTGGTGTTCGATGATGTTCGTATGACCCGGTAGAGGAGAAAACACGTCTGCAAACTCTTTTTGCAACTTGGCAACCTCTGACCATTGGTACGGGGAGAGGTGGTCTCCGCAAACGACCGGGGCATTGTAATCGGGCTTTGGATTCACCTCTGGTCCGAGCTCCGCCCTCTCTGGAACCACCGTAGCCAACGACACAGGGACCGCCTCCCTCCATAATTTAAGGAGATTGAGGTGGTATATTTGACGCGCGTCCCCCCTATCGGTTCGCTTAACCTCATTATCGAGATCCCCCACTCGTCGTGTGACCTCAAAGGGCCCTTGCCACTTGGCGAGTAATTTGGAGCTCGATGTGGGGAGCAATACAAGAACTTTGTCTCCCGGTGCAAATTCCATTAGCTGAGTACCCCTGTCATACAGCCGGCGTTGGTGTGCTTGAGCCTGGAGCAAATTCTCCTGTGTTAGTTTCCCCAATGTGTGGAGTTTTGCTCGAAAATCAAGAACATACTGAATTTCATTTTTACTACTCGAAGGTCCTTCCTCCCAGGCTTCACGGATGACGTCCAGCACTCCGCGCGGGCGCCGCCCATACAGCAGCTCAAACGGGGAAAATCCCGTGCAGGCTTGCGGGACCTCTCGTACTGCAAATAACAGGGGGTCAAGCCATTTATCCCAATTCCTAGCGTCTTCGTGTACAAATTTACGAATCATATTCTTGAGCGTTTTATTAAATCGTTCCACTAGGCCATCCGTCTGCGGATGGTATACGCTAGTGCGAATTGATTTAATGCCCAACAGATCGTAAAGTTCGCGAAGTGTGCGTGACATAAATGTTGTGCCTTTGTCGGTGAGGATTTCTTTCGGAATCCCCACCCGGGAGATTATTTTGAAGAGTGCCCCCGCAACACTACGTGCAGAGATATTGCTTAGAGGCACTGCTTCCGGATATCGTGTTGCGTAATCCACCAGGACTAATACAAAACGATGTCCGTGTGCTGTCCGATCTAATGGCCCGACGAGGTCCATTCCAATTCTTTCGAAGGGGACCTCGATTAATGGAAGGGGGCGCAATGGCGCTTTTGGGGTGGCCGGCGGATTTACCAGCTGACATTCGCGGCACGCCGCACACCACCTGCGAACGTCGCCGTTAATGCCCGGCCAATAAAAACGGGCTATTAGATGGAGCAGTGTTTTCCTTTCCCCTAGATGACCCACCATGGGATTATAATGAGCCGCCTGGAAAAGCATTTCCCGATGGCTCCGTGAAATTAACAACTGAGTTACATTTTCCTTTGTCTGAGTGTCCTGCGTCACTCTATACAACCGCTCATTTATAATCGCGAAATAGGGGTATGCGAGAGCGATGTCCGGCTGGGGACGCTGACCATCAATTGTCTTCACTTGATCAAACGCGTACTTAAGGGTCTCATCCCGCGACTGCTCCAAAGGGAAATCTACGTCAGGGAATTCCCTGCGGAGGGGAGGGGCGGAAGGCCCGTCCCTTCCCTCGTCATCTCGATTCGGAGCAGCCGAGGATGGCCCCGGCTCCGCCTCCCCTGCCAAAGCATCGCACATCGCACATCTCCCCATTCTAATGCAGGACCCATCCTTCCCAGTTCCCCCCAAAACATCCTTAAAGCAGGCCAATCGGTCCCCAAAATCAGAGGATGGGTGAGGCGGGAACTAACCGCTGCCTCCACTTTATGTTTTCCCCCTCGAAATTTAAGCAGCAAGGTCACCATCGGGTAGCTATGAACATCCCCGTGCACACACCTCACCCTTACCCGCTTAGCCGTGCCCAAAGCCTCGGGTTGAACCAAGCGTTGATGGATGGTGGTCTGATTACAACCAATATCCAGCAAAGCTTGGTGTGTACCCCCCTGGATTCTTACCGGAACCCGGTACGCTCCAGCCCGATCGGGGGCAGCATGTGGGAGATCAGCGACCCGGACCACCGCCCCCACCTTCATTAACGGACACCGCTCACAGAAGTGGCTCGGGTCCCTGGACCTCCGACATGCCGGCCCAGACACCACACCCGTACCTGCTTTGACGGACGCCCCCACCTGAGGGAGAGAACAGCTGTAGGTGGTGGAGGAGGAATGGGCTGATGCTGATGACGGAGGTGTTGGTCTCAACCAGGCTCCTCGCCTGCGTGGGGCAGCAACGGGACCTGGAGAGAGGACAGAGCGAGAGGGTTGGGGGGAGTGGGGAAGAGCGGAAGTAAACACAGGAGGGGGAAGAGAGGGGGAGAGAGAGAGAGAGAGGGCTCGTCCGCCCTTGGGATCGCCGCCATGTGGTCCTCTGCAAGCTGGACGGCTGCCTCCAGCGACGCCGGGCGGTGGCACTGGACCCACTCCGCCGTTCTCCTGGGCAAGCATTGAATAAACTGCTCCAGCACCACCTGATCGACGAGTCCCTCGACGTCGCGGTCCCCCACCAGCAGCCACCTCCGGCAGGCATCACGGAGCCGCTGGGCGAAGGCGAACGGGCGGTCGGACTTTTCCAGCTTCATGCCCCGGAAGAGCTGACGGTTTTCCTCGGGGCTCCGACCAACCCGCTGCAGAATGGCTTTTCTTAAATCAGCGTAGGCCAGGAGGTTCGTTGCCGGCAGTTGTTGTGCCGCGAGTTGGGCTTCCCCGGACAGAAGAGGAACAAGGCGGGCTGCCCACTGGTCCTGCGGCCAGCCCCAAATTTCAGCGGATCGCTGGAATAAATCTAAAAAGGCTTCTGCATCATCCGCCGCCCCCATCTTCTGTAACGTGGGCGGGGGTAACGTGGCACGGCTGTCCGGGGTCGCGGCTTTGGCTGAAGCGGCCTCCTGGCTGAGGAGGCTCCGGATGACCTGTCGTTCCTCTGCTTGGGCCCGCACGACGGCAGAACCGCCGATCTTGGTCTTGCCTGAGCTCAAGCAGGGACCGTTGGTGGCTCTTATGTAAGGTGGCGAGGGACAGGAGGACTTCGGCCAGCTGGGAAGACTCTACGGGACGATCTTTTTCCATGTCTGGACGTGGAGGATCCAAACTTTTAACTTTCCCGGGTTTCGGCACCAGTGTAAAACGGTTTGAGTTCACAGGACGGGAAGGAGGACACGGGAACGGGGTTCGACTCACAGGTAGGGGTTTTATTTATTATTTTATTTTTATTTTTATTATTCACACACAGAGGGGTAGAAGATAAACATAGACTCCACTAAACATACAGACTTTTACACATAACAACTTAAGGTCTCTCTCTCGATATTGCCAACACTGGACTGGCATAATTCTCCCTTGGAGGTAGTGAAGCTCTCTTTTATGTCGGTCTCCCCGTGCTCACTGAAATTAGAGACAGGTGTTAGACATAATTTAGCTCAGGTGCAAGCGCCCTTACTGCTTTCTCTCTCCGGACGGGCGCTTGACCACGCCCCCGCTGCCACAGACTATTAATTACATCATGCCTTATTAAGATGGCTAAAAAGCCAGAGGGGTGTTGAATATTTGGACCATGCAAAATTGGATTTAAAACCATGACAATTCCACTGAATAATATGACTACCAAACTTCTGTGGCCATGGCCCTTGTTTTTTTAACTTTTGTACAAAGGCTACGTCTATGAGAGCTCATGTCCTCTGTCATTTCAATATATTTTGAGAGTTCAGTCTTCTTTACTTTCTTGACTTGTTTTTTTTTTGTTTGTTTTTGTTAAACTGACTTTTTGTTCTGTTGATTAATTTTAATTCTGACTGGTCTGGATCTGACTGATAATAATCTGACTTGGGATATTTACAATCATACTTTTTGTTAAGACTAAAGTCTTTGTATTATCAAGAAGATGTGATTGGTCTTTTACCCATGTCAAGTCTGTTTGGACATCGATGGTTCGTAAGGATGGCTTTACCACAGATGCAAATGTTTTCCAGAGTTTGAAGGTAGGAGAGAGACCCTCAACCCATTTCCATGCTTCCATGTAGTTCACTTTCTTAACAGATTTCATCCTCTGGATTTCTTTCTCTGTGATCCAAGTAGGGCAGACTTTTGATGAGGCTGTATGGTTCCCTGCATAATTACTGCATTTTTACTGCATTGTCTTTTGCAATCTTCTCCATGCCTTTCCTCTCCACAGTTACAGCAAATGGGGTTATTTTTGCATCCTGCAGATCCATGTCCAAATTTCTGGCAAATGAAGAGTGGATTAGTCAACAGGTACACTTAAATATTCTAGTTGTATCTTTTCTGGTGGATGAGGTCTATTGAAGGTTAAGATATACAGTAAATGCCTTCTTTCTTGATCATTATCCACTTCACATTTATCACATCCTGTGCTGTCAATTCTTTAGTTATTTAAGCCTACTCCATATCTTCTAGCCCATTGGTTCAGATTACTCTCCTTTACTATTATTTAAAGATGGATGACGAAAGGCCTTCATAGCAACAACAGCTAGAGTATTGGCACATAGAAAATTCTCAGCTTGAACATTTTTTAAACATTCTACCAAGATCTGGCCAGATCTTAGCTTCTTTACATCTCTCAATGTACCTGCTATTCCAGAAATACCTTTCTGTATAGCAAAAGGGAACAGCTTGTTCAGTGGTATATCAGGTAATAGAGACTTTAAAATTATGAACTTCTGCCAGTTATAACTTTTGGAGAGAAACTTACAGCCATTTTCTAATTCACAGTCCAAATCCTGGTCCAACAGATGTCTTTTAGGGGTTTGTTTATTAGCCATGTTTATATGAATGTTATTTCATCACCCCTATTCCCCACTCACATTGACGATGCACAGAGCCGTGGATATACTCTGGATGTGCATCAAGGATATAGGGATGATATGGAGTGGTGGTGGCGTAGTGGGCTAAAGCACATAACTGTTAATCAGAAGGTCGCTTCGATCCCCACCACCATTGTCCTTTGACCTTGAGCAAGGCACTTAACTCCAGGTTGCTCCGGGGGGATTGTCCCTGTAATAAGTGCACTGGTAAATCGCTTTGGATAAAAGCGTCTTCCAAATACATAAATGTAAATGTAAAATGTACTTGAGAAAGCACACAAAATGTTTACATTACTCGTTTGACCCTCAGTCAGTGTAAAAATAACTGGAACTGTTGTTAGACAATATTCCAGGGCAAGTCTTGGCAAGCCAATTGATTGGACCAGGCCCTTCCAACCACCTGTCTACATGAATTAGGAGCCAAAGAACTGTGTTGGACCTGGGACAGCTGCAGCATGTCACTCTCCTCAAGTGCCAGAATCTATTTCTCTACCAATACGGGTCGCAACTCATGGCAAGCCAAGTTGCCCCATTTGTCACCTCTTACGTTCAGCATGGGGGTGCTAGAGACCTATTCTATCATTCTCTGTAGCGCGCCGCACTCGCTCCAATGTTTACCTCTCACGGCGTCGCCAAAAGATGGATCTGTTATGGACCACAGTGGGAAAAGAAACGGCCCAAGAGGCCCCCCTCCTCAGTCACTAACCCACCCTATACCGGGTACGCGGAGCAAGGTAAGTGCTTTGAGGTTCCCCTCAGTGCAGCCACCTCGGGACGAAGCAAAGCTCCACAATGTGGTGTTGCCTGCACACCCCACATCCCCCGTGCACGCCGCGATGCCCCATCCCAGATAGGTCAGATGCGATCATCCCCTTAGTGCCCCACACATGGAGCTTTGACACATGGCTAGCTCTTTCCAACCTGTCGCGGTGGCTGGCCAGGTTCATCCGACGTGATTCAGTTTGCCAGACGCCTGCCCCGGTTCAGCGGCATCCGCTTCACCTTGGTGCAGGGCGAGAATGCCACCACTCTGCGTGCAGAGATTGCTACCCTTCTGCGGAAGGGAGCTAATCTTGGATCTGCGATTTCTGAACCGGGCTTTACACAGACTCCCGTTCAAGATGCTGATGTAGAAACACATTTTGGCATGCATCCGGCATCAAGATTGGTTCACAGCTGTAGACCTGAAGGATGCGTACTTTCATGTCTCGGTTTTACCTTGACACAGACCGATCCTACAGTTTGCTTTCGACGGCCAGGCATATCAGTAAAAGGTCCTCCCCTTCGGCCTGTCCCTGTCCCATCTCATCTTCATGAATGTCACAGAGGCAGCTCAGGTTGATGCATACGAGACCGCTTCAGCACTGGCTTAATTCTCGAGTCCAGAGATGGGCATGGCACTGCAGCACACATCGCGTGGTTCTCACGCCAGTCTGCAGCCACTTATTCAGCCCTTGGACAGACCTCATGTTTTTATGGGCAGGAGTCCCCTTAGAGCAGGTGTCCAGACACGTTGTGGTCACCACAGATGCCTCCAAGTTGGAATGGGGTGCCGTGTGCAACAGGCATGCAGCCACTGACCCCTGGACAGGACCACAGCCGTGTTGGCACATCAACTACCTAGAATTGCTGGCTGTACTGCTCGCCCTACGGAGGCTATTGCTGTTGATCCAGAGTAAGCATGTGTTGGTCCGGTTGGACAACACAGTGACAGTAGCCTATTTAAATCGCCAAGGTGGCATACGCTCTCCTCACATGTTGCAACTTGACCGCCATCTCCTCCTCTGGAGTCAGCACAGTTCTCTTGATTGCGCTCACCTCCTTCAAGAGGGTTGAAGACCTGCACGCGTTTTCTGTCAGCGAAATTTGCTTGAGACCCCGGCCGGGCTATGTGCCCAAGGTTCCCGTGACCCCCTTCAGGGATCAGGTGGGCCTGCAAGCATTGCTCCGGGAGGAGGCAGAACCAGCCCTGTCGTTGCTGAGCCCGGTGCGTGCTTTGCGGCTGGTGCGGCCTGCTCCCATGCTAGTTACATCACTTCCCCCCCTCAGGGTGAGGGGAACTACATGCCGTCTTGTGGGGCGTTGGGGGAGGTAACGTGCAGACTGATGCACCTGCTATTACACACGCAGCAGCTTGCTTGTACCTCCATCGGCAGTTCACGTAATGCGGTTCAGCTGTTGTGCTGTTTTTTATAGGGATTCCTAGTGTATCTCCTTTTGTATTCCACAAAAAAATAACAGCCTATGGGGCTTGAAACGACATGAGGGTGAGCAAATACTGACAGAATTTTACTACACAATCCCCCAAACAAGTCAATGCCTCTTTCAAACAAATGTTATAGTCTTAAATACACATGCAAGTCATCATCTCCTTTATAGGACTGATTACTGGAGTTTTGGGGGACAGAACTAATTATTTACATTAGGCCTGTAGCTTATGGTACATCAGGTCCAGTCGATTCCAGTAGGCTGGTGTTTAATGTCTGCCATCATTCTGGTATCAGCTTCTCAGTTATTCATCTGTTATAGCCTTTCCCTCTAAAAGGCCCCATGCATTTGATTCAATTTTTTTTAGGAAAAAGGACTTGTGAGGATGCAACTAATGTGGTGAAATCTGCTTCTGTCAAAGTAGCAATACTTCACTAATAATTTATTCTAAAACCTCAAAAGATCAATACAAAAAGCATTTTGAAGGCAGCAGACAAGGAAACAAACAGGACTACGTGAAAGTTTTTGGGAAACCTGCTTGCTTGGAAATTATCATTATTTTAGAAAATCCATTTGGTCCTGTTAGTAGCACAGAAATGACACACTGAACCTTAAATATACCTTTAAGATTGATTTATTATATGTCAAATACAATTCAATCTACTTCTTGAGATGTGTAACTGATGTACTCTATTGCCAGTAGGGTGATATAAAAAATGCGAAGATCAGCTATTGGCTTTTTACTTTGAATTCGGAGTTCTGTACTGTTAAACTTGTATGCACAAAAGCATTTTTCAGCTAAATCTCTTTGTATAACATGCAACTCTGTCCTTCACCTTTACATTCAAGCTTTGGTCTGAAACTGTACAAGAGTTTTAACAAGAAAGAAATGGTTCTTTGAGAACAGATACAGTATGAAAAGTAAAAAAAATTAATAAAAGCCTCTCAAATCATTCACTGCTAAATTAATCACCTGCACCATGAAAATAACTGTTAAAGCAGCTGTTATAATCTCAAGGACCACAAGGTAAAATATTGTGACTCTCATTTGATGTTTTACAACCAAAACTTTTAATATAATTACATTTTATTTTTATTAAAAAATTTTAATTGATGTTTGTTCAACTATGGCATTTTAATAAAACTTCCCGATTTCAACTTTTCTTATATGAAGGTCACTAAATGTACAGTTTTACTGTTTTAGACTCGACTCAGATGCAGACTTTAAATATAAAAATCCATTATAAAAATACAAATTATTTCATGTTATAAACTATGACAATCTGAAATAAACCAACCATTTCAGCATTTATTGTGTAAAAATTATTTCTAGCAATTGTTCAAAAATACAATTGCCATCATTTTCACCATACCAAACATTTTGCCCCAAATAAAGTTTTTTCAAACGTTAGTGTTCTTATTAACAAAGTGGACTAAAGTGTCAGTGAAGAGCATGCTTTGGATGAAAAATGAGACAAAACAAAGAAAAATAAATGGAAATATCACTTGTGAGTAGAATATTTTTATTGCCGGTCATTTCAAATCAAGCTGTAAATTTGGAAACTATTATTTATTTAATCATATTTATTATATAACGCATAATATGACCCTTTGAATAAACCATAGTTCATGAAAAGCGAGTTAATTTGCACAAACGCCGCTAATGTCACATGCTTTGACCGTATAGGGAAACAGATGGTGGGAGACTTTATGCGGATACCTGCGCCAAGCATTTGATCAATGTACCACAGCATGATGGTTGTAACATGATTGCAGCGGCAAGACAGCTGCCATTTGAACACCTGCCTTGCACTGCGAGGCGCGGTACGAAAGTTGCAAGGGGGCGGTGTAAGTGTGAAACGAAAGTGTGAGCATGAGGCGATCGTTTGTGTTCCATGACCGCTACCAGGACCTTGAATAACCTATAACATGCCCGTAAAGCCAGTTCTGGTGCCCCCTCAGGGAATTGGTGCCCTACACAGGCTGCTTAATATTTGTATAGGGAGCGCAGTGGCTGTACTAATTACTGGCTAACGGAAACCCCGCTGCTGTCTTCAAGGTTCAGCATTAGCCAATGCAGAAGTTGGAGACATTACTGGAAACCTGCAGGTAATCGACACTGTCATTAAATCCCATTTGGGATTTGGATAATGAGGATGTAATTTAATCCCACTGTTACAATTGTGAGTAGGGTCAAAAGGGAGTTTTCTATGTATTTTGCACAGAGTTGTCAATCGTATATGACAGTGCAGACTTTTTTGCATGAATGGTGCTAATAGTCACATGACCAGAGCGATTTAATTCCACTGTGCTGCTGGAAAGATTATGTCTGTCAAAACTGCATAAAAAGAAGCGAATAAATCCTGTCATAGTACACTTACAACTACCATATTTTGTACATAATTTGAATCGAGTTGTGTTCATTTTCTGTTGGTGGGGTGGGTTTAGTGGATGAAGCATACTTTGTCCACTCAAGTTTATAAAGATATTGTGATTAATCGCAATTAACTACAAAAAAAAGTGTATATGTGATTAATCGGTATTAAATATATTAATAGTTTGACAGCCCTAATCTATATACATTAAATTTAGGATGTTGGGTGCCCATGGCTCATCGATGCGTGAGGCACATCTGGTCTGAACCGACAGAAGGTCAACTGTGGCACAAGTCACAGACAATTTTAATGACGTTTACGGGAGGAATGTGTCACAACCAGGGGTGGAAAGAGTACTGAATAATAATACTCAAGTAAAAGTATTGTTACATCTTAAAAAATGTAGTATGAGTAAAAGTAGCTCTCCTAAAATCTACTCAAGTAAGAGTAAAAGAGTAGCTCATTTAAAAGTACTCATGAGTAGTGAGCATTGAGTACTGAGTTATTAAATCTTTGCCCCTTTATTATAAAAACATGATGCTGCAATTTTAAAAATGTTGCACACATACCATAATTTACATTCCCATTTATGGCTGTTTGCAAGAAAGAATATAAAATATAGGTATTTTATAGGTGTTTGTGATTGACAGCTTTTAAAATACATCACATATCTATGAGAATGTAAACACTACATGAATCTGATTTTAAAAAAATAAATAAAATGGCGACATGATTACAGAAAAGAAAAGATATAAAAGTTATTTTCAATATCATAATGTATGAAACAATTACATTAAAATCAGTTTGTGTGTCGGGTCTAAATTTCCCTTAATGCCGACAGAGAGAGTTACTGTTGCACATAAAACATGTTCAAAACAATACAAGGAATGCAAAAACATTTAAGAAAATAAAAATGAATTATGAAAACCCACTAAAAATGCAGGGTCACTTGGTGCATTATGTCCCGCAATATAGAGGGGGTAGAGCAATTGTTTGGTACAGGGGCCACATCGGGCTTCAAAGGAATAATTCACACAAAAATGAAAATTCTCTCATCATTTATTCACCCTCATGCCATCCCGGATGTGTGTGACTTTCTTTCTTCAGCAGAACACAAATTACGAATATTTCAGCACTTTTGGTCCATACAAGTGAATAGGTGCCAACATTTATAAGCTCTAAAAATCACATAAATCAGCATAAAAGTAGTTTAATCCATGACTTCAGAAGTGATATGAGAGATGTGGTGAGAAAGAGATTTTGACTATTAATTCTCCTCCCTGCTGAGTCAATCTCCACTTTAACTTTCACTTTCTTCTTCTTTTGTTTTTGGTGATTCGCATTCTTCATGCATATCGTCCCCTACTGGGCAGGGAGAAGAATTTCTAATAAAAATGGACTTAAATATTGACCTTTTTCTCACCCACGCCTGTCATATCACTTCTGAAGACATGGATTTAACCACTGGCGTCTTATGGATTACTTTTATGCTGCATTTATGTGCTTTGTGGAGCGTCAAAATGTCGGCATCCATTCACAGAGCTGAAATATTCTTCTAAAAATCTTCATTTGTGTTCTTCTGAAGAAAGAAATTCATAGAAAGATGGCATGAGGGTCAGTAAATGATGAGAGAATTAGCATTTTTTTAGTGCACTATTTCTTTAAGTAGCACATGGGGGGGCACATTGTCCTCCTTTTGAGATACAATGTTCCACATTGATTTAGTTCTTGTATCTTTTAAGCCCAGAAATAGTTGTGTTCTCATTCTAATGCATGATGCACCATTATCTGAAGTTTGTGACTGCTGGAATATTCTGCTGAAGTATTGCTCTGCAAATGTTGATCTTTATAAAAGCTAATCATAATTATAAATTATTTTAACATCTCTACTTTCCTGGTAATTTATTGTACCAATTAACGCACAAGTCTCTACACCAGGGGTTCAGTATTATTAATAAAACTAACAATATTATTAAAAAGTCACTGTTTTATTCTATTACATTAATACTTTTAAAGCTACTCAAGTTATTCGGCCAAAAGTAGTGAGTGGTTTTCTCGTTTCCTTGTTAATGTTGTTTGATTAATAGCCTTTATAAGACATAGCTTACTAGACAGTGCTCGATTCGGTTACATGTACACTTCAAGTCCATTTTTATGCACATACTATTTTTGTCCCACTGTCTAAATTCACTTTATACACAAACAACTGCGTTTACATTAATGTCTCATCAGAACGGGCATTGGTGGAATTATAAAGTGTATTTGATCATTTAGGTACAAATCTGCAATAGTGCTCAAACATTAGCTGCCTGTCAATCAAACAGCACGCAGCTACAGACGTCAGGAAATAAAAAGTCAATCTTTTATATTTTTCTAGATCAACCAACCAGTGGTGCTCTTGCTATCATGATCAATGTAATAAACAGCCCTGTTCTAGATGTTGAACATAGTTGAAATATAGAAAATTACTCAAAAGTTTTTCATTGATATCGATCTCTTTTTTAATTTTTTTAGATTAACATCAAGTTTGTTTTATCGCCCAGACCTGTTGATAACATAACATTAATCTCTCACATCAACCCAATAATCTCAGTGATAGATAGTTCAATTACAGGCTACATTATAAACACACAGAATCCAGTAAGCAGAAATATGAAAATTACCTCGATATGTTTCTTCAAATTAGAGGGAGGATTAATGCCGATATCTGGCTTGAGCAAGTTAAACTCACATGACATGATCATGCAATTGGCCTTTTTCATTGTGAAAAGCCCTTTCAGGTGTTGAACTGTGCTTGAGGCATCTGCCACAGTTGGCACCAGATCTACAGCTGCCTCAAGTCTGTGATTTGATTTGACGGGAGTCACAAGACTCTCTCTAGCCAATCACGTTGATGGATGAAAATAAAATCAGCACGGGGACGTAGCAAACACAGATGGTGGGGAAAAAAGCAGTAAAAGTACAGTTACAGCACTTAAAATGATCTCAAGTAAAAGTTAAAGTATAATTTTTTTTAAACTACTTAAAAAAGTACAATTCCTGGGAAAACGACTTAATTGCAGTAACGTGAGTATTTGTAATTCGTTACTTTACACCCCTGGTCACAACATACAGTGCATCGCACCTTCCTGTATATGAGGCTGCATAGCCACAGACCGGTCAGTGTGCACATGATGACCCCTGTCCACCATCAAAAGCGCTTATAATGGGCATGTGAGCCTTGGAACTGAACAATAGAGCAGTGGAAGAAAAGCCTTTTTCGATGAGTCCCATTTTATTTTACATCACATGGACGGCAGTGTACATGTGTGCTGTTTACCTGGGTAAGTGATAGCACCTGGATGCACTGTGGAAAGATGACATGCTGGTGGAGGGAGTGTGATACTCTGGGAAATGTTTTGCTGGGAAACCCTGGATCCAGCCATGCACGTAGATGTCAATTTGACACGTGCCACCTTCCTCAACATCATTGCATACCAGGTACATCCCTTCATGGCAGTTGTTTTCCCAAATGGCAGTGGCCATTATAATGAGCAGTATAATGAGCCCTGCCACACTGCACACACTGTTTGGGAATGGTTTGAGGAACATGACAAAGAGTTCAAGGTGCTGACTTGGCCTCCAAATTATATATATATATATATATATATATATATATATATATATATATATATATATATACATAAACACTGGTGGTCAGAAGTTTGGAATAATGTAAATGTTTTGCTCTTATGGAAAGAAATTGGTACAATTGTATAGTCAGGACATTAATAATGTGAAACATTTCTATTACAATTTGAAAACAATTTTCAGAACAAAAAATTCTTCACATGCAGCAATGACAGCTTTGCAGATCCTTGTTATTCTAGCGGTCAGTTTGTCCAGATACTCAGGTGACCTTTCACCCCACACTTCCTGTAGCACTTGCCATAGATGTGTCTGTCTTGTCGGGCACTTCTCACACACCTTACAGTCCAGCTGATCCCACAAAAGCTCAATGGGGTTCAGATCCGTAACACTCTTTTCCAATTATCTGTTGTCCAATGTCTGTGTTTCTTTGCCCACTCAAACCTTTTCAAAAGTGGCTTTTTCTTTGCAATTCTTCCCATAAGACCTCATGAGTCTTCTCTTTACTGTTGTACATGTAACTGGTGTTGAGCGGGTAGAATTCAATGAAGCTGTCAGCGGAGGACATGTGAGGCGTCTATTTCTCAAACTAGAGACTCTGATGTACTTATCCTCTTGTTTAGTTGTACATCTGGTCTTCCACATCTCTTCTGTCCTTGTTAGAGCCAGTTGTTCTATGTCTTTGAAGACTGTAGTGTACAGCTTTATATGAAATATTCAGTTTTGTGGCAATTTCAAGCATTGTATCGCCTTCATTCCTCAAAACAACGATTGACTGACGAGTTTCTAGAGAAAGCCGTTTCTTTTGTGCCATTTCTGACCTAATTTTGACCTTAAGTCATGCCAGTCTATTGCACACTGTGGCAACTCACAAACAAACACAAAGACAATGTTCAGCTTCATTTAATGTACCAAATATCTTTCAACTGTGTTTTATATAATGGCGAGTGATTTTCTAGCACCAAATTATCAATTTAGCATGATTACTCAAGGATAAGGTGTTGGAGTGATGCTGCTGTCTAGATTTGATCAAAAATGACTTTTTTCAAATAGTGATGGTGCTGTTTTTTACATCAGTAATGTCCTGACTATACTTTGTGATCAGTTGAATGCCACTTTGGTGAATTAAAGTACCAATTTCCTTCCGAAACAGCAAAATCTGTCCATTATTACAAACTTTTTGTTGCCATTGTGTGTGTGTGTGTGTGTGTATATACACTCACCTAAAGGATTATTAGGAACACCTGTTCAATTTCTCATTAATGCAATTATCTAATCAACCAATCACATGGCAGTTGCTTCAATGCATTTAGGGGTGTGGTCCTGGTCAAGACAATCTCCTGAACTCCAAACTGAATGTCAGAATGGGAAAGAAAGGTGATTTAAGCAATTTTGAGCGTGGCATGGTTGTTGGTGCCAGACGGGCCGGTCTGAGTATTTCACAATCTGCTCAGTTACTGGGATTTTCACGCACAACCATTTCTAGGGTTTACAAAGAATGGTGTGAAAAGGGAAAAACATCCAGTATGCGGCAGTCCTGTGGGCGAAAATGCCTTGTTGATGCTAGAGGTCAGAGGAGAATGGGCCGACTGATTCAAGCTGATAGAAGAGCAACTTTGACTGAAATAACCACTCGTTACAACCGAGGTATGCAGCAAAGCATTTGTGAAGCCACAACACGCACAACCTTGAGGCGGATGGGCTACAACAGCAGAAGACCCCACCGGGTACCACTCATCTCCACTACAAATTGGAAAAAGAGGCTACAATTTGCAAGAGCTCACCAAAATTGGACAGTTGAAGACTGGAAAAATGTTGCCTGGTCTGATGAGTCTCGATTTCTGTTGAGACATTCAGATGGTAGAGTCAGAATTTGACGTAAACAGAATGAGAACATGGATCCATCATGACTTGTTACCACTGTGCAGGCTGGTGGTGGTGGTGTAATGGTGTGGGGGATGTTTTCTTGGCACACTTTAGGCCCCTTAGTGCCAATTGGGCATCGTTTAAATGCCACGGCCTACCTGAGCATTGTTTCTGACCATGTCCATCCCTTTATGGCCACCATGTACCCATCCTCTGATGGCTACTTCCAGCAGGATAATGCACCATGTCACAAAGCTCGAATCATTTCAAATTGGTTTCTTGAACATGACAATGAGTTCACTGTACTAAAATGGCCCCCACAGTCACCAGATCTCAACCCAATAGAGCATCTTTGGGATGTGGTGGAACGGGAGCTTCGTGCCCTGGATGTGCATCCCACAAATCTCCATCAACTTCAAGATGCTATCCTATCAATATGGGCCAACATTTCTAAAGAATGCTTTCAGCACCTTGTTGAATCAATGCCACGTAGAATTAAGGCAGTTCTGAAGGCGAAAGGGGGTCAAACACAGTATTAGTATGGTGTTCCTAATAATCCTTTAGGTGAGTGTATATATATATATATATATAAACACACACACATATACAGCATGTTTCAGAAAAAAAATAAAAAGTGAAGAAAAGTGTATCTAAAAAACTGTGGGTGCTCGAGTTGGTTAAACTTAACAGCAGCACATAAAGATGGAGATTTTTGCACCCATAAAGCCTTAAAAACCCTCACCAATCCTGAGCAGATGGTGTGGCATGAAAGTTACGGTCCATATGCTCTCTTAATCAACCCAAACCAAGCGATTTACAGACCTTGACAATATGTCCTCCCTGCGTGTTTGTTGCACGCTTTAGTTATTGCAACCTTGCGCTACCTCCTGATTGGATGACAAATACGTCAAAGGACAACATTCTTTGTATCAATTCTTTGGCATCATGTCTGTTGTTTTGAGTCTTTGTACCCAAGCAGGTAGCACGGTTGACTCATCGAGAAAAAGTGCAGCCACGATGTCAGTGGTGCAGAACTAATTTATATTTTCATATTGCTGCAGAAGATGTGAGCGAGAAACAACCCTAAGGGGGGTTATCAGCATATAACAAATTCATTTGAGGATGTACCTTATTCGACACACTTACGCAGCTGCGCTTATCTCGCCTACTGGAACTGATTGGTTAAAACCGGCATGGTGAATATACATCAGGGACAGGGGTGTGAGTCGCATGCTAAAACTGCAACCTGCTTATTTAGCTCTCTCTAGAGGCCGGCTAAAATGAGAGATTACAAACGCAGCACCTGGCGAAAGCGAACGGCGCCAGGCCCAGAGAATGATCACAAATGTGGTTGACAGGACAAATGGAGGTGGGGCTGTATCTAGTATATTCATTGTAAATCCAAGTCTCGAACCCCCACTGATCCTTTACATTGAAAATAAACCTTAAAGGAGTAAAGAGACCATCTGATAGACAAATAAAGTCATTTAAGATTTTTTACATTTAAGCAGAAGGCAAACATGGAGGTTCCAGTGAGGTGCTTAATATGAAAGTGAATGGGGCCAATTGTTGGAGGGTTTGAAGGCAGAAATGTGAATCTTATAATTTTACAAAAGCACTGTACATGAATTCGTCTATTAAAACTTGTGCATTATTTGAGCTGTAAAGCTGTTTAAATCGTCGTCTTTATGGTCATTTTGGTTTGTAGCGTTTAGATTGCTCGTGATGCAATCGATGTTAATTTTTCCATGTCTATCCAAACTTAAACCATTAAACCTTGTACATACACTTTATGTACAAATACTTTCCAAATATCCCGAAAAACTATGTAGCCTATAAAATACACTCTGCAAGAATGAGTTTTATTAGGCATATGAATTGAGTTTGCATCAAGAGTACAAAAAAAAAGCAATTAAACAACTTAAAGGTTGTTTTTCAAATCTAATCAACATTCTTTTATGATGTAATTCAAGTCATCATCTAAGCAAAAAATAATTGGTTTTATGCATGCACAAAACACTCATTAGACCATCTTGTGCATAAATGGATCTCTCAATGCATTTAATATATTTTCTTTTTATTTAAATTCATGCATGTGTCTTATGGCTTGTTTTTAAAGCTGAATAATTTCTGAATAAAGTATAAAGGGAGCCAGATCATCGCTTTGATCATAAATCAGAGTGGAAAGCAATATACATCTTTATCAGAACACACAAACATACATTTCAAATTATAAAGGAGTAGTTCACCCGAAAAGACAACAACTCACCCTCATCCTCATGTCATCCCGAAGCTATATATGCTGGGGAACACAAAAGAATTTTCATGCAACTCCAATTTCCGGGTTCAATACAAGTTCAGCTCAATCGACAGCGTTTATGGCATAATATTGATAACCACACTCGCCCCTACTTTTCTTTAAAAAAAGCAAAAATCGAGGTTACATTGAGGCATTTACAATGGAAGTGAATGGGGGCCAATTTTTTAACAATATTATAAATACTTTTTCAAAAGTATAGCCACAAAACATAATTATTTCAGTGTGATAAAATCACTTACTAAGCATAAAGTTATATGCGAAAGTTTGCGATGACGATGTAATGTCAACAAAACCCAAAACCGACTGTTAAATGGCAATTTAAACCACTTTACAGCTCAAATAATACATGAGTTTTAACAGAGAACTGATGTAAATGCTTTTATAAAATTATAAGCTTCACATTTCTGCCTTTAAACTCTGTTAATCAACATAATGCCACACATGCTGTTGATTGAGCTTAACTTGTATTGAACCTGGAACATTCCTGTGGTCAATGTGAACAACAGTCAAAATCTCCAAAATGGACAAAGAACACCATTAAAGTTGCCCATATGACCATATGTTTGCTTTATTTCAAGCCATCTGAAGCCATTGGATAGCTTTGTGTGAGGAAAAGACAGAAATGTAGGATGTTATTCTGATAATCTTCCTCTCTGTTAAACAAAAATGTTTCAAGTGTTTTTGAACGAATAATCACATTGTATGCACTCACAAGTATTTTAATACATTGACAACACTTGACTTTTTTTAAAGAGTGTATGACACCCACATAGACACAAATATTACATTTCTACAATCTGGACACGTGTATTTCACATTTTCATCTCAGACAACCTTATTGGTCATTGACCCATACACTGTCAATCATCCAGAGCTTTCAAACCAGATATCGATATAAATATTGTATCGCCAAGTCCCTTCGGAGTCCCACCTCTACCCTCTGAAAGAAACAATCAGCCCCATTGAGATGTCCATCGTCATAAAGCTCTTCACCGAGAGAAATGGCTTTAATGCCATGGGCCGTGATTGCCACCACTTTCATCTCCATTTGGCCCAATCGCACCATCATGCATGCTAGGTGGACTTGACAGGCCAAGATAGGACAGTATAAAACACACACACACACACACACACACAGGTAATGGCTAGTCAACTGTAGATGGATATTTCTTATCAATACTAACTGCATCACACTGATAGAGATAATTGTCCAGTTCTCTGGCTCATCCTGTGTTTTCTGGCCACAAAATGAGAGAGAGAGAGAGAGAGAGAGAGAGAGAGAGAGAGAGAAAATGGGCAAAAGAATGTGTTTTAAAAATATGCTTGGAAATGGCATATGACGCCACCAGGTTTTTATGTTTATTAAGAGCTCGACATAAATCAGGTTACAATGAATAAAATGATTGATTTAATGATCCTGTATCAGTAAACATGATTAAAAGGAATAATTAAGCCAATCATTTTTCACCCTCATGTCGTTTCAAACCAGTGTTCATTTTATCAATGAAATTATTGATGAAAATGTTTGTTGACAAAGGTTTTTTTTATATTTTGTCAATGATAACGAGGACAAGACGAAAGTGTATGATGAGAATAATCAAACAGTTTTATTTAAAACATACTGTTGACAAATATCTCATTATTAACAATAAATATATTAATATATATATATATATATATATATATATATATAGGCCTATATATACAGTTGATGTTAGAAGTTTACATACACTTAGGTTGATGTCATTAAAACTCTTTTTTAACCACTCCACAGATTTCATATTATCAAACTATAGATTTAACAAGTCATTTGTGCATGACACAAGTAATATTTACAACAATTGTTTACAGACCAATTGTTTCACTTTTAATTGACTATAAGCACAATTCCAGTGGGTCAGAACTTTACATACATTAAGTTAACTGTGCCTTTACGCAGCTTGTAAATTCCAGAAAATGATGTCACGCCTTTAGCCAATTAGCTTCTAATAGGCTAATTGGAGCCAATTGGAGGTGCACCTGTGGATGTATTTTAAAGCAAACCTTCAAACTCAGTGCCTCTTTGCTTGACATCATGGGAAAATCACAAGAAATCAGCCAAGACCTCAGAAAAAATATGTGGACCTCCACAAGTCTGGTTCATTGCTCTTGGGAGCAATTACTAAGTGCCTGAAGGTACCACGTTCCTCTGTACAAACACCTTGGGACCACGCAGCCATCATACCGCGTAGGAAGGAGACGCATTCTGACTCCTAGAGATGAAAGTAGTTTGGTGCGAAAAGTGCAAATCAATCCCAGAACAACAGCAAAGGACCTTGTGAAGATGCTGGAGGAAGCAGTTAGACGAGTATCTAGATCCACAGTAAAACAAGTCCTATATCGACATAAACTGAAAGTCTGCTCTGCAAGGAAGAAGCCATTGCTCCAAAACTGCCATAAAAAGCCAGACTATAGTTTGCAAGTGCACATGGGGACAAAGATCTTACTTTTTGGAGAAATTTCCTCTGGTCAGTTGAATTTTGTTTTTTTACTTTTTGTTCATAATGACCATTGTTATGTTTGGAGGAAATGCTTGCAAGCCGAAGAACACCATCCCAACCGTGAAGCATGGGGGTGGCAGCATCATGTTGTGGGGGTGCTTTGCTGCAGGAGGGACTGGTGCACTTCACAAAATATATAGCATCATGAGGAAGGACAGCCCCAGCACCGCCAAGACACCACTGTGTGACCCTTGAGCAAGGCCCTTGATCCTATCTGCTCCAGGGGCGGCGAATCATGGCTGACCCTGCACTCTGACCCCAGCATAGCTGGGATATGTGAAAAATAAATAATTTCACTGTATATATGCAGAAATGTATGTATAATGTGTGACAATTGATCAATTTTAAGGAACATTATGTGGTTATATTGAAGCAAAATCTCAAGACATCAGCCAGGAAGTTAAAGCTCGGTCACAAGTGGGTCTTCCAAATGGACAATGACCCCAAACATACCTCCAAAGTTGTGGCAAAAAATGGCTTGAGGACAACAAAGTCAAGGTATTGAGTGGCCATCACAAAGTCCTGACCTCAATCTAATAGAAATTTTGTGGGCAGAAGTGAAAAGCGTATGTGATAATGTATGCGTGCAATAAGGCCTACAAACCTGACTCAGTTGCACCAGTTCTGTCTGGAGGAATGGGCCAAAATTCCAGCAACTTTTCATGAGAAGCTTGTTAAAATAATTGTAAGTAGTTTATACAAAACATTTAATTAAATCGAATATTGGTTAAAGTTTGGTCTGTTGATACATGCTTCTGCTATTTTGCACACATCTAAAATGATATGGCATTTTAAAGTGCCATTTTTGACAAGTTCAGAGTAAAATTGACTTGAAATATGAAATATTGACTACATTTAAAGGACATTTACATTAATGTGGTTCTCTGTATTCTTCATTCCTTTGAGAGGAGATTCGATATAAAACTATAAAGCAGAATCCAAACATTGACGGCAGTGAAATTTGCTCAATTCACCGTTACATTTCTCTATCTATACATCTCTCCCTTATTTTCTTCCCCACTTAATACTCATGTGGTGTTCTCAGCCTGTTTCTCACCATTAAAGCTTCACTTCTCCATATTTTTTGATCTTGTCAGATAACTCAATCTCTGCCTCTTAACTTTCTGCTCTCGGCTTTTCGCCTCTTTTCCAAAGAGCTCAGGTTGCTATATGAAATTGACTCACATTTGAAGTAAAGGATAAGACACGGCTTCCCGTTTTCTTCTGAAAGCATAAAAATCTTCCATTTAAAAGGAGTTCTTGGTTAACTTCCATGTTATTTAATTTTCGAATCATAAAACAAAGCTTTTGAAGGCCGTGCACAGAGTAAAACAATGCGTCATGTCAAGCGGACCAACAAAGTACGAAAGAAAATCTCTGACTGAGATTAACTGACTGCATCTTTTCTTTTGGGGAAATGCTCATTAGAAATATAACCAAATTAAACCAAAAAAATTCAATCAAATCGACATGAACAGGCAGATTTCACAAGTAACATCCATATTCAGTTTGCTCAACTGTTCAGATATTCAGAAAGGGTCTTATTCTCAGGGGAATAAACGAAATAAAAGAGAGATGCAACCACAAATGGAGCATTTCAATAAAAGAGGAACTCACAATAATAAGATGAATTTGACAAAACCTGTCAAGAAAGTGTTTAGGTCATATTTCAACAAAATCAAAAGAAATTATACTTTGCAAAAAGAAAATAGTCTATTTTAAGGACAATGTCTCCCCCCCAAATTCTAAGAAACCATAATGCAAAATGAAAATAAAAATAAAATGAAATAAATTATTCAAATTGTAAAGTATTTAGAAATTATGGTAGTATTTCTTGCCTTTAAATTATGTTCATTAAAATAATAATAAAATCTTTTTGCAAGTTAAAATTACTGTATTACAGTAATAATTTAATGATTGATAGTCAAATTACAATTGTGAAAAATGGGAATTACCAATATATATATATATAATGGTAGTAAGAATATGAAAAAAAAAAATGTATACAATGGTCTTAAATATATTGTAACACTGCAGTCTTTAACGGAGGCTTAATTTTTATTATGCCAAATTTTATTCATATTTCTGAAATTACATTTTGGGCTAAAATATGACCCATTTAATTTGATGTGATTCACCCAAAACAACATTATAGAAACTGTGAGTCGATTGTCTCGATCAACATAAACCCATTTTCACCTGTCTGGAAATAAACTGTAATTTCACTGAGATACCCACATGGCCATAATCCCTCCCTTCCCTGGTGCCATCCTCCCTGGATGCGGGAATAACGCAGCAATCTGAGTGCAGTTTGAGCGCGTGAAATCAACGGATGCCTGCAGCTCATCAGAGCCTTTATCAACCACTACAGAGACCTGGCGAACCCACAGGCCATCCGCCATGCATTATCAACACACACAGAGAGAGAGACAGAGAGAGAGAGAGAGAGAGAGAGAGAGAGAGAGAGAGAGACACACACAAGTAGGTAAGAAAGAAAGACATTTTTATTATTTTTCAACAAATAGAAATCTAAAAATAATTTGCATTATGATTCTATTAGCTAAATGAAAAAAAGATTGCTTTTATTCATGTTCTGACTTTCAAACTTTTCTCAGCAAATATTGATTTTTGTGGTTATTCAGACTAATTACTTCGAATCTGTTCTTTAATTGATTGACAACCCAAATTGCAATGCATTAAACGTAGAAACATACTCTAATCAAGTATGTGAATATGGACGCCTCTAGCTAGCAAGCCAGACAACATTAACAATATAACGCAAGTACACGTTGCATTGAAAGTGCCACTAGGGGCGCTATAGCAGACATTAGTGTGAACTGTCCGTTTCTACGGTGAGGTTTCCCTTTCAGGCCACTACTGTCAAGAGAATATTAATGAACAAGTTATAGTCATTTACCTGAATAATAACACATATGGCTTAATGGCAGACGGTTTGAAGGTAACTCTATCACCCCCTTGAGGACTGAGGTTTGTTATCGCCACAGTAATGCTAGAACGCACATTAAGCATATGAACAGGACCACACGTTGGCATTTGCGTACACATACTTGAGTAAAGTTTGTTTCTGGCCTATAGGTGTAGACTGAAAACATAGCTATACTACATCCTCTTTACCAGGAGAAAGAGTTAGTAAGATTTAGTAGTGAAACTTAATGAAGAACTCCATCTTTCTCTCTACTCTTGTGCACTCACTCTACCGCACCTGTTAATCCAAACCGCATGCATTTTAAGAGGTGACACAGTTCAATTAAGCTTCACAACTTCTCACTAATCACTTTCATCCTCCAATTTAGAGCTGCTAATCAACAAAAGTGTTGTAGCTCCTGTGAGAACCTTTTAAATGTAAAAGATTTGCATTATAGAACAAGTCAAATTTATTTGTATAGTGCTTTTTACAACACATTTTTTCAAAGCAGCTTTATAGGAAATCATGCATTAACAAAAAAAAAAAACTAATTAAACTGTAATATCTAAATATGTGTAGTTTGATTAAATATGATAGTAAATTGTGTATACAAATGAAACAAATTTAGGACCCCTTTGAGCAAGCTTAAGGTGACACAAAACTCCATAAGATGTTGGTTAATGAAGAAAAATAACCTTGGGAGAAACCAGGCTCACTGTGGGGGCCAGTTCCACTCTGGCTAAACAACATGAATATAATGCCAATATTAGTTATTTATGTGCAATGCAAGCCATGGTTAAAATTTGTGAATTAAGTAAGTGTTAATGTCCAGTGTTAAAAAAAAATAAAACATGGACATTTTTTAATTACATATCCACCCTGTAAATTACATATCCATCCTGGATAAACTGCAGAAGTTCACATTGATGCATTGTCCTTTGTTAGATAGCTAATGAAGGCTTTTGTTGGCAATTAAATGAGTCTATGTATTCCATTTCAAGAGTATAGTCCATCAATAGACAAATGCGATGCAGGCAGAGATCAATGAGGTGCATCGCAGTTCAACCAGCAGGTTATTTCGGGTTTGGTGGGGTCCATCCTAAATCCAAGGTTCAGGCCGTGGCATATGAAGTATCTGATGTCTTACATTTGGAATCAGTTCATCCTCTGAAGTCAAAAGACTGAATTGATGTCTGGCTAGCACTGGCTGTAGTTTGTCTGGCTAAATAGATGAGTCTTTAGTCTAGACTTAAACTGAGTGTGTCTGCATCCCGAACAGTGTTAAGGAGACTACTCCATAGTTTTGGAGCCAATAATTCAAATGATATACCTTCTTTTGTGGATTTTGATATTCTTGAATTAATAACAAGCCAGAATTTTGTGATCATAATGAACGTGATGGAATATAGCTTGGTCGAAGGTCACTTAAGTACTGTGGAGCTAGACTATTCAAAGCTTTGTAATTAGTTAGCAGAATTTAAAAATGTATACAAATTTAACAGGTAGCCAATATAACGATGATAAAATGGGGTTAATATGATCATATTTCTTGGTTCTGGTTAGCACTCTAGCAGCTGCATTTTGAACAAATTAAAGTTTATTTATTGAACTTGCTGGACATCCTCCCAGTAATGCATTACAGTAAAATAGTCTTGAGGTCATGAATGCATGAATTAATTTTTCGGCATCAACAACAGAGAGCATGTGTCGTAACTTAGCAATATTTCTGAGGTGGAAGAATGTTGTTCTACAAACATTGGAAATTAGATTTTCAAAGGACAGATTGGCATCAAATATAACACTTAAGTACTTTACTGTAGCGGATGATGTAACAGTACATCCATCAAGAGTCAAATTATCCCTCAATTCCTCATTTACACATACAAAGTGGTTGTGGTCTGAAAAATAGGACCTAAACCATACTAATGCAAGTTCACTAATGCCAACATAATTCTCCAGCCTATTCAAGAGAATGTAGTGATCTATGGTTTCGAAGGCAGCACTGAGATCTAAAATCACTAGAAGAATGTGGCACGGTGAAGGGCGGGGCCGGGTCGTGACTCGACACGCCTGGTCCCGTATTAGGCCAATCAAGCCACCGAGGGGGATAAAGGCCAATCGCAGAGGGCGGTGCAGGAGAGAAAGATCCTTACGGACATGTCCGTCGTCCTGTGTGTTTGTCTTTTGAGTTTTTCATAAAACTATTATTTAGGTTGACAAGCCGGTTTCTCGCCTCTTCCTTGCCCGTGAGTTTGAACTGTTTTACATTGGTGCCGAAACCCGGGAAGGGAGAGGGATACGCCATAGCGGAGTTCTCGCCACTACCCCAACGAAGCAGCCGCGGCCATTTGCCCGGGGACGAGGAGCCCAGCCACCTGGAAGCAGAGGAACGGCCACCAACCGCGAGGAGAGAAGGGGCTCCTGGCCGACCGCCTGGAGCAAGGAATGCCGCTGCCAGGGGTGGAGGAGACCCCTTCTGGGCACTGAAACGCGGCGGGGTAAGAGACTGCCGACCGCGAGCGGGGAAAGGCTCCGAGTCTGACTGCCAGGAGCGAGGAAACCGCTGCCAGGGGCAGGGGAGGCCCATTCCGATCCCCGAGAATGTGGCGGGGCGTTCCATCCACCAGGGGCTGGAGAGCTACCTCTGATCCGTCCGGAGAGGCGCGGCTGCCGTTCAGTAGAGGAGTGGCCGAGGAACAAGCTACGGCGTATCGGAGAACCGGCGAGTAAGTTTTTTTAAAATATTTTTATCTCTCTCCTCTCTCTCTCTCACTGCCACTCTGCATTGGCCTTTATCCCTCTAGGTGGCTTGATTAGCCTAATACAGGACCGGGCGTGTCGAGTCAGGACCCGGCCCTGCCCTCCACTGTGCCACAAAGAGAAATGCAGATGATGAGAACAACTCATTTGTATCTCTGATAAGTGCAGTCTCTGAACAGTGATGGGGCCTAAATCCTGACTGAAATTGTTCATATATTTCATTTCTCTATAGAAAAGAACATAGTTGGGAGGACACTACCTTTTCTAGTATTTTCAACATAAATGGAAGATTTGAAATCGGTCTGTAATATGCCAACTCTCCAGAATCAAGCTGTGGCTTCTTAATAAGCAGTTTGATAACTGCTTTTTTGAAATTTCTTGGGACATGTCCTAAGGATAGCGAGGAGTTAAAAATATTAAGAATAGGTTCTGAGATTATGGGGAATACCTCTTTTAAGACCTTAGTTGGTATTGGATCTAACATACGTGTTGTGGTTTTTTGATCAGTTTTGTTAACTCTACATGAACAATGACAGTGAAGGATTGAAGTTGCTCATGAGGAAAATGATGAGACACTGTGTTCTGAGGTGCGATGACAGTTGATTGCATAGTTCCAATTTTATTTCTGATTATTTCAATTTTTTCAGTAAAAAATTTCATAGAGTCATTACTATAGTGCTGCGACGGAATATCTGGTTCAGTTGATGCTTTATTCCAAACCAGTTTAGCCACAGTACTGAATAAAAACTTTTGTCACTATTGTTGTGGTTATTTTCTATGAGTTTGCTCAAATATGCTGACCTGGCAGCTTTTAGTGACTGTCTGTATCTACAGACACTATCCTTCCATGCACCACGAAATACCGCTAATTTTGTTTTCTTCCCCTACTTGCACTACATTTTCTGAGCTGCACTCTTGAGAGCATGAGTGTGATCATTGTACCACGGTGTGGGGCTTTTTTTTCTTTAATCGAAGCGGGCGACACTATCAAGAGTGCTAGAGAAGACTGTATTTATATTTTCTGTTATTACAGGTACATCAAGTTCTTCTAAACTTTTTGGCTTACTGAGTGAGACAATTCTGGAAGATTAATAGTGATGCTATCTTTAGTGGTCAAAATAAAAGTTCTACCTGAACGATAGCATACATTTAGCATTAACCAGCACTTGTAAATTTGATCTGATGTCAGACACCCGAGCCCCCAAAATACATTTAACAGTGGATTGAGCCTCTAATTTTACATTCCTTACAATTATTATTATTATTAATTATAATCACAAATTATTAAGGCTCTTTCAACGTGATTCTCAGTGGGTGCATCACTAAGTTGGGAGAAACGATTGGAAACTTTAACAGGAACGGGAGAATGATGTTGCTTTGGTGAGCGAGTATGCCGTCAAGACATCACCCAAAGGCCCGGATGCAGGGGCTCTAGGGCTGGAAACAAAGTGTGTTTCTCACTATTCTATCCACATCTGAAACTGCATCTACCAGCTTCTCTTTCCCACTGACCTCCACTAGTGTTCGGATGTGTGTCTCTAAGCGTGTCTCTAACTCATTAACCTTCTGTACTCACAAAGCTTGGTTATTTAAATGACAAGTGCATTCTTTAAGCAAATTCAGGGATTATCTTGTTCCCCATTGCAGCTCTCAAATTATAGGTGAACTGGCGAGAATACATGCAAGAAGCAATCAGCCCAGTCAGCTGGGAGAGGGATAAAGAGGAGCTGGGGATGCCAGTCCGAGAGCAAGAGAGAGAGAGATAGAGAGAAGCAAGCATTAGTCTTGTGTGTGTGTGTTTTGTGTTTTGTTCATTTGTTTATTAAAAGTTTATGTTGACTGCTCAGCCGGTTCCCGCCTCCTCCTTGCCCATCACGTGAATCCATTACATCGGTGCCGAAACCCGGGGAGGAGGAGGAGGAATGTACTGTCGGAGAGCCCTTGCCACTGCTGGAGGGTCGCAATGCCAAGGAGGTATGGTCCAGTGGCACTGGAGCAGTTCATCCGCCAGGAGATGAAGGAGACATTGCCGGCAGACAGGAAGCGGAAGAGCCGCTACCCTTCGCCAGGGGACAGAGGAGCTGCTGACGTCCACTGGGAGGTGGAGGAGCCCGTTGACATCCGCCGGGAGGCGGAGGAGCCCGCTGTCATCCACCAAGAGGCGAGATCCAGTGACTTCGCCTAGCATAGCGGAGGACCTGTCGACAGTGTTTGGGCACCGGAACGTTTTTTTACATTCTCTCTCTCTCTCCCGCTCACTCTTTCCCTCTCCCCTTTCCCTCCCCTCGTCCACTCAGATGCCCAGGAAGCGGGGAAGACCAGCAGGTGTAAGGATGGCAGAAAGGGCAACACCTCCCCTCCAGGAAGGAAGGGGAGTTTGAGTCAGGCCGTAGGTCTCCCTGGTCTGAAATGGGCATTGAGGGTATGTGACAAGGAGGAGGGTTTGGCCGGGACGTAGCAATAGACACCCGGTGCTGAATCAGCCCAATCAGCCAGGAGAGGGTTAAAAAGGAGCCAGGGATGCCAGTTCGAGAGAGAGAGAGAGAGAGAGAGAGAGAGAGAGAGAGAGAGAGAGCGAGAGAGACACGCAGCAGTCTTGTGTTTGTGTGTTTTGTGTTATGAATGAAAGCAGTTTTATGTTGTTTTATGTTCATTTGTTTATTAAAAGTTTACATTGACTGCACAGTTCCCACCTCCTCCTTGCCCATTGTGTGAATCCGTTACAGTTGCATTAACATACCAATTTTTTAATCTGTGGGCATTAGTGATTGCAATTTCAGTTGATGAAAAGATTTTCTGTGATGTCAGGTTTCTTTTTCTTTTTTGAATGTGGAATGTGGATACAACTAGCTTACTGTATCACCTACATTTCATTTGCTTTCGAAGGTACATGCTCAAAACGTGAGTCAGGGGAAGCAGAAGCAACTACTACAAAGTGATTTTATGCTAGAAATATGTTTAGCATAAACTCCTGTCTGGTGCCGCTGTGTAGTGCTGCCAGGATCGTACACCAACAGCTTCAAAGGGATTCACTGGGACATGCTGAGAGCTGTGCGTTTACCCAGAGACCCTACCGATTCCAACTACAATCCAGAGATGCACTAAAAAAAAAAAAAAAGCGAGATGTGCTAGCCTGGCTGAGGTTAGTGAAGCATAGCGCTGCCAATTGAAGTCTGTGACAAAAAAACATTAGGGAAATGTGTTTGTTTGTTAATATTTTATGCTATTACAGATGTAGTCATGAAGTGAGCAGGGCTCCACTGTCACAATATACAAACATTATTTTAGATGGTGCAATTAATTTTCCTTTAGGTTGCATTGGTGCAACTACAAAATGGCTCAACTGTCATTGATTATGGATGGCAATTTTTTATTGCACATGAGAAACACAAAAGGCCAAACACTCCATAACAACATAAATGTATCTGTACTACATGACTGCAAGCAGACCAAGTGGGCCAAGTGTATAGCACGATTTTTTTCAAACTTGAAAAAAATAAATAATAAATTGATGATAAAAACCATATAAAAAGGTAGGGCTCCTAAACGTTAGATCTCTTTCTACCAAAGCATTAATTGTATATTAAATGATTATATATCATAATTTGGATGTGCTCTGTTTGACCAAAACAGGGCTTAAACTGGGTGAATTTAGAACAGTTTTGATGGTGCAACTGCAGCATTCAAATATTTCCGAATAATATTTCCATTGATGAGAGAAACACTGTATAACTAACCAACTGGCTGTAAATTCCTCCTTATATAATTAGGATAGCAAAATAAACAGGCTTGTCAACTTTTAAAAAGATGAGAAAATGCTTTCCTTGTTTTTAGTTGTTGATGTTAAAAGTGATGCATCCAATCAAACCGTATGCTATTTTGCTGCAAATGAATTTGTCACTCGGTAATATGACTAAAATAAACAAAATATTTGGCCCAGTTTTTGTTCCACAGTAACTCTGCTTTATCCCATCTTCTGTTGTTTATGTATTTCCAATATTGTCAAAATGCCAGGTTAACCCAAGTCATAACTTTTGTAACTTTTGTGCAATAAACAGCTGTTGTATTGTGTTGGATCACCACTTGTCCAATGGTGATATCTGGATCCTGAAGCAAAACCAGTGAAGAACATCCACATATTTTAATGCCCCCCACCCCCCTTCATGGGTCCATTGCCACCACTCTTATATGTTAGTCTGGACCCAGGGTAAGACTATTTGCTGTGTATGTAATTAGATTATTGGATGTTATGTTTTCCTGGCTCTCCAGCGGCCCCATCACACCCATTTCTGCCCCATTGATTCGAGCTGTTGAATAATCAATATTCAGCAGCATGCTTTCTCTGAACAGCAGGAGTTTTGTTCGGAGCTTACTGCAGAGACAGAAGCTATACTGGCTGGCCTTGGGATGTGTATGCAGAGCAAGTGGATGAGGCGGCGTTTAGCATGGCAAGTGCTCATCCTTTCATTGTAATCCAGTTGCATTACATCTGCATGGAGCAAACCCTGAGACACTTGCCCTTTCCCTCAGGTGAGCGTTGAAAATTCAATAGAAAGTGCATTCCCGAGGTCATCAGGCTCTTCAAACTGCAAGCGATTTAAGCCTTTTCCAAGTCATACAATCACTGTCAGAATGAAAGAAAGGTAATTCACATTTCGATGCTCTACTCATACTGGACTTCAGAACATCTCAGTTTTAGAGTATTTGAAAAGCATTATCAGCCCTGCATGCTACTAGGAAGGAAGGAGAGAGGGAAGTACGAAAGGGGAGGGAGAAAAATGGACGGAAGAAAGAACGGACAAAGAAGGAAAGAGTGGATGTAGAAAAGAAGGATGGAATGATGCAAGGGAGAAAGGAAAGTAGAGAAGGAAGGACAGATCTCATACAAATTTATTTTATTAATTGAACACAAAAGGAGATGTTCTCCTCAGTCACCATCCATGTTTAATTGCATTTTTTATCCATACAATAGCATTGAATGATGACTGAGGCCAACATTCTACCTTCCATCTCATTTTGTGTTCCACAAAGTCTTGGTACATATTTGGATGAGCATCAGTGTGTAATTCCTGTTTCACCAGCATTGACAGAATTTGCAAAATTATGTTAGTTAGTTTTCAAACAAGTTTCCCAATTACTACCACGTCTTCTATTGGTCAAAGAACAGATGGTCCTGCCCTAAACTCACATCATTGGTTGAGTGACCATTGCTGTGCACATACATGCACAGATAAACCCCAGGTTGTCCCTCCCTCTTCAACTTCCCTTGTCAGAGCCACCACAGTTAATGCACGCAAATTGAGCGCCATGCAGAGCAGCGTCCATGCCTCTCTGACCTGCCTTCATTGGCGACAGCCAGGTAATGATAGTGTTTGCCCTTAGCTTCGGCAATGTTTGTCACTTTTGTGAAATTATAAATACAGCCAGGCTAAGGCAGCAGCCCTCCATTAAGCATAATAACAAGCAAGCTAGCCTGGCATTGGCATAAAATATCATTGCGACACCGTCGTCAATAAAACACAAGTGAACTCCGGTAGGCTAGTTCCTTTGTCAGGCAACTGAAACAAATAAATATGCTTTATGTGGTTAATAGTCAATCATATTTGTATACCAGAAATGTTAGCCGACTGGTCACTCATCACAAGAAAGTGTGCAAATATATGTATGATTCCTCCACAGTTTACATGCTCATACTGCTTTGCAAAAGCTTTTAAGATATCGCCTAGTAAATTATCGATTATTACTCCTGCAACACAAAATTTACTGGTAATTGCAGGCAAGCCAACTGATTGTCATTTCAATACAATAGTTCAGGGCCTTTAGAAGATCAGATCTGAAAGTGAAACCATTCATCTCATTTTAAATTTTAAAAGCAGGAGAATGATCCTGATCCCTTCACCTCAGTACACAGAACGCCTAATTGTTGCAACTGAATGTAGGCCTAATTTGTAGTTTGAAGGGAAGATTGGTTGGTTTATTATTTTATTTATTCCGAGAACAGCCTTCTTCAATTTTGTATAAAGATTTGTTGATTTTGAATGGTTATTTATTTAATAGACCACTAAAGCATGGGCAATGTGGCTTTGTTTTCTTTGTTGTTGCCTGTTCTTGTGATAAATGTAGAAATAGCAGTGTTCCCCATTAATTGCCTAGACTGTGGCGGCCCGCCTAATTTGTCCCGCCACAGTTTCATAATGAACCGAAAGTATTTTTACACTTATAATAACATAAAAGATCTCTAACGTTATGTTTTGTGCCATTGCTTCGGCAAAGCATATCTCACTCCAGTGGCTGCTGGTGCCCAAATTTTCAGATGGGGCTCTTGAGCCAAACGCACCAGCGGGAACATCGAGAATTTTGCGCTTTCTGTCCTTCTGAGTGGCAAACTTCTCAATGACCCTATTATTGAAGTCAGGAATGCTTTGATAAAATGTGCCTATTCTAATCCACTTCTTTATTTTGCATTCTTACCCCAATTCTGTGGCCTTCGTCCAGTTGCGTAGCTATGTTGACTCTGCCAAGGATTGCTCTCTTGACACTATTGTCCATATGTGGTCTTGTAGACTCGTGTTTCATCGTCCTCTCTGATAAATGTTCTAGGTCCATTAATCCTAAAACAGTACGTGTTCTGTCACTGTCTCTTTTTAAAAAGTAGGCACGGAAAGCAAAATAGGGCATTTGCATGACTACATCCAGCTAGCAAAGCCTTTCTGTTGTACCATGAATGGGAGAAGCATCGTGTGTACATTTTGTTCTTTTCCTAGCCTGTTGTTTGATGTTGATGTCAGGTTGATCTGGGCCAAGCTCTTTTACCCGTAGTTTCTCCACCAAATTTCTCCTCTCAAATGAATTTTCATGAAGAGATCTTATTGAATTTGGGGGCAGACTGGGCAGCTGAGATCCTGCTCGTGTTCATTTTCCACGTATTACGATCTATTGGCAGAGACTGTCAGTCGTCCAATGAGACGATGGTGAGAGGGAACGTGACCATGTCAAGGGTCCTGACTGCGCATGCTTGGGGCGCTTCTCTCAGCGCCCCTCAGGCCATAATATCGAAGCTGCTGATTGGCCCAATTGCTTTTGCACATGTGAATATCTTGTGTCAGCATTGGTTGGCACTGCTCCACCGAGTGGTCGGGACTCTTGACGAGAGAAGGGATGAAAAGGAAGCTAATTTTCCCCCACATAATGATAAGAAAAAAACCTTTCCACCAGGAGGGACCCCTATGGACCAGCCGCCACTGTCTCACTCCCAGTTGCATCTGAGCAGCAAGTTCAACACATGTAACCACTTTTGCATCATTTCTTTGATGGCTCAAATGTATGCTCTAGTCGATTCTGTGTTGTGACCATTTGTGAACTGCGGTAAACTCCGTCTCATTTCCCATGTTTTGTGGGTGGGACTTTTGTCATGTCATCACCATTCATATCTATACAACCAATGCGTTTATGATAAATCCCTACTAGAGCACAGAACTGTTTACCAGAGCACAAAGTTCTTGATAGATCTAGCCTCTTAATTTTGCTCTCAAAGTGCACCAGATTGATGCATTTCACTTTAAAATGGAAAACAATTTAACATGGGGGAGGATGCCCCCCGGACCCTCCTAGAGAGTCTGAGGTCCACCCACCACAGTCTCACAAAATCTAGTGGCAAACACTGATAATAGTGAATGCTAAAGATCATCGTCTTTAAATCTGTTTAGTATTAAACATGTGCATGAGTGGATGGGTATTGAAATAAAAAAAAATATGCAAGTGAAAGATGCTATTGCTACTGTTTTTATCTTTATTTTGGATAAATTATTATGAGAGTGGGTGCCCTTTTTTTTGTTCGCTTGAGCGCATGCCCCCCAAAATGTCTGTGCATCGGCCTTCGGTGTCATGCTGGTTGGGCCATCTAAACCCACAAAATATTCCATTAAATCTTTAAGCAAAAGATATGTTTACCTCAGTTTACCACATTTCAGACTAACTCAATGAGGGTAAAATCACAAGCATATTTCTACCCCGACTAGATGGAGAAGGCGTACCTGAAGTGACTAATGGGAATCAAAAAACAATCAGCAAACACCTGCCGTGCAAAGTCATTTTTCAGTGCTGTTTCAAAGCGTTCATCCTGTCTTGGCACATTCTGTCATTGAGGATGAAACCAGCACAACAGAAGAACACAAGAGAGGCGCTTTCGCTCAGACAGCGAGGAGGAGGAGTGCTCTGGAGACTAATGTTTCAGTTTCCCCTGATCTGAGGTAAAACAAGCTTCGTCTTTGTGTCGACTGCAACTCCTCTTGTCCCGACTCCCTGGGGATTAATTGGATCTGACATCCAATGGAAGCGGAAAGAAAACCCAAGAAAATAAATTACAATCATTTCCACCCTCCTCGACTCATTTGTCTTATTTCAGTTTTAGAGTCAGCATGAAAACAAGGTCAGTCCCATTCTCTCTTTTACACTGTCTTAGACTGCACCCTCAACACAACATGGGTTGCATGAAGAAAAACAAACTTGAATTCACCATTGGGGTTGGTGGGAAAGCCAAATTGTTATGAGCAATTTTATATCACTTGATTAGAAATACTGTATAACCAAGGCTAAATTTGTGAGAGGCAAATGCACCAATATTTTGCATTCTTTTTGCATTCACTATTTTGTTATCGACAAATTGAAAATGCGAAAAATAGAATTGTGACATTTGCTGCTTCTGCCCGTTTCCATTCAAAAGGCCTTTTATTGATAAAAATGGTGTGTGTGTGTGTGTGTGTGTGTGTGTATGTGTATATATATATATATATATATATATATATATATATGTGTGTGTGTGTGTGTGTGTGTGTGTGTGTATATATATGATGTTGCATAAGTTTTGGTTTATCGCAACAGATATCTGCCCTGAAGCCGTTTCCATTTAGAAATGTGTGTTTATCGCTAATTTGCCTCCCAGATGTTCCTAATTTTTTCCTCTGAAGTTTGGGTAAAATGGGGAGAGTATTGAGACAATTCATTAAAATGAGTCAGTTTACTATCATTTTAATTTCACAAATAAAAACAATCAGATGAGGAGGAATTGCAATCAAAAGAGAGCAGTTACCCTTCTGATAGGACTGTAATATTGGTCCTGATGTTGCACCTATCGCAGGTTGGCACAGACCAGTTCCGACCCGTGGCCTTGTTCAAGCTGGCAACCTGCACCAAGTAGTGGCGGAAACTTTCAGTCTTAGTATAAGGATCATCCATCCATGTGTATATGCGGTGTGCACAAGTATTAAAGAAACATTGATACGGTGTAATATCAGGGTTTACATATGATACATTCCTGATATTCAATATTTTGATCAATCATCGAACCTAAAGCATCGCCATCGCAACTGCATTATGACCCGCATATTTCTCCAGCAACTTTTAATGACCAACTGAACTTGGTTATCATCTAATATATATAAAAATGTATATTTTCTGAAGAAGCAGTAAATGTGATCTTAGGTAAAGAGGGTTCGATTTAAAATATTTAAACATTTTAAAATGTTCAAAAGCTCATTTTCTGCAAGTGAACTCATTGGACAAATAGTTCTGATAGTTTATAGTCTTGAAAAAAGTCTAGAACATTCTGAGAACATCATTCAGCCGACTTTATTCATCTACAGATCAGGGTAAAGCTCATTTAAGTGTGTAAAGAAAAGGCATATATAGGTATAAAAAATAAAATAAAATAAAAAAATTTGTTTGGTAATTAATTTTTTAATTTAATGCTTTTTTGTTTGGTAATTTATTTAATTTAATTTAATACAGGAGATTTTGCCAACATTTTTACCAAAAGTAAAATTTGGGATATAAGTGTTTAAAAAGATATATAAATTGCACTGAAGCTTTTCTCCTAGTACTGTGTATTTATTCTTAATTTGAAACTTCTTTATGCACAGAAATGATATGTTTTTGTACTGTGGGCTAATTCCGTGACTGCCGTCTATTATTTTGAATGTTGTGGAAAACAAACTTTAATAAATAAACGGATGGATACTGCGATTAAATGAATCACAAACAGTGGCCATTCATTTGTTCTCCTTGCACTTGTTGATGACCGGTGCATGATACGAGATATATGTTGCACTCCTGGAAGTGTCACGTTTGCAGATCGGCACAACATGCCGTAAAGATCAATCCATAATCACGTACAATAAATTTGCTTTCAATACTGTCGTCATGATTAACACAGGCTAACGATTGGGGTAAACTCTGTCATGTGACACTACATTTTTGCGTTAATGCCAATTTTATTGACAAAAAGTGTTTCCAAACTAGTTTTTTAGCGACATTTGATGTATGAAAAATATTATATTGACATTTGTGACATTTTAGCGCTAATGTGCATTTCCATCAGCTTTATTTTGATGCGCTAAAACTTTTTCCGCTAAAAATCCTTGGATGGAAACGTAGTTTATGTGGCTTTGCCTTTTCCAGATTTCTTAAAAAATGCATAAAAAAAAGCTCTCATTCAACACAAACACCCACATCTCAGAGCAAATGCCAATGTGATAAGCAGACAGTGTTATCCTTCACCCATGCCAGCTGTCCACCATTTTTTCCGTCCACTGAATTCCCAAATGGAATGGCAAACACTGTTTATCCAAAACTGAAAAAGATGTGCAGGAGCCAAGAGTGTTGGAATTCTCTGGATAGTCAAAACCCACCGAAAAATGACCATGAAATCGCAGTCGGAGCTAAAATATCCAACCTGGTCTCATAAAATAAGCGTTACTCTATATTTGTTTTTATGTGCCGCTTTCTTCGTTACACACAAGTTCACGAGTACAATTGCTGATTTTATCAAAACATATTTTTCACTCTATTACTCACCTCCGCTATGCTACGATATAAAAACACTTCTTTAACACATGATTTGAGAAATGATACATTTGAACACTTGTATTACAGACCCACCTACATTGACACACTTATTCCAATATGAATAGCTTGCTCGGTTGCTCACCTTTGGATTCGTCAACCACGGACCTACTGATGAAAGTGGAAGCGTCATAGAAGTGACACAAAATGCCGTGGTTGCTTCAGAAAATGTGTTTTTCATTTCGAATTGGTGATTTAAAACTCTTTCGGTTAGGGTTAGGTGTAAGGATGTCTGATTTGTTCACCTCTCGTTTGCTTATAGGTCACTATTGGTTAGGTGTAGGGTCAATTTTTAGGTTTGGGAGGTGAGTTTTACTCATTAAAACCATCTGAAATTCACCTTAAAATCTACGTCTGAATATGACCTCATTTGAACATTTTCCCTTGTTACGTATCCCGTTGCACTCAGAAGTACATCAGATTGCACAAGTAAAATTTCACATTAAACACATTTTAAAGGACTATTCTGCCCTGCAAACACAAAATGCAGTAACTACATATTTTGTCGAAATTGAGAGTTGGAGCCATTATATTGAGTTTAATCTTTGTTTAAGCCACTAGAGGGCGTATGAGTGTTTTGAGTGTTTAAGTAAGGTGATGATGAGTTACATGTGTACGATGGAAGGTAAAACAAACTTTTTGACCGTGCCGTGAGTGTGCTGTGCAGCCGTGCAGTGTATTTTGCAGGGCTGTGCTCGTACCAATAACAGTCTGTTTTGAATGAAATATTTTTTGTTAGTGGAAAGTCGAAGTTTTGGAATATTCTTTTGCCATTTGTTTTGTTTGGTTGATTGCAATGCCAAATTGATAATAAACGGATTGGCATATCCGACTTTATCCCGAAGGTATGGACAATGCGTTTATTTTATTCAATGCAGAAGCACACGTCAAAACCATCTGCGAGTTTTGGCAGATTTGACTTCCATAGTATACTCGTATACTCATGTTCAGAGTGAGACTATTTGATAATTCACATTTGGCTTTTTTGAGTTTCAGTGTTGGCATATTTGTAGCTCTTTACCTTTCTCAAATATTTCACCAAAGACGAAGAAACACATCTTTTAACAGTAATGAAGACCTGTCTTCTCCAGCACAAACGTTTTAGCCTGTCTGTTCCATTTACTTGCGAACAAGTGAAAATATAACTCCATTAAGATTATGAGGATCACACGGTTCTTCTTCAAAAGAGAGTTGTCTGTTTTGAGAATTTCTTACCACCGTATCCATCTTTCATCCAGGATAACGGAGTGACATCAAACGAAGCGCTGAATGAGACATCAAAGTTCACTTCATCTTCCTCTGGTTCCTCTATACCGCATCCAGAGCCAAAAGCCACTGGTTCAGGTTTTCACCTCACCATCTGGTTCCTGCACCTGGTGTGTGGAACATTGAAGCCATTTAGCCCTTGAAATTAGATTCAATTAAAAGAATAGAAAGAATGGTTCACAGAAAAACAAAAATTCTGTCACCCTCATGTTGTTCTGTATACAGATTTGGGACAGTTTAGGGTTGAGTAAATAATCAGAATTTTAATTTTCCTTTAACATTACTTTGAAGGTTTTGCTCAGGTTTTACTGTCTTGTTTCAGAACTAACTACATAAGAACTAAGATGAGTTGTGATGTTGTTCAAATGAAAAAATACGGAGTGTGGTGATGGGGGCGTGGCCGAGCGACTTTGCAGAGAGTGATGCTGGGAGAGACAGAATGGTAAGGATTGACACCTGTGGAAAATAATTTCTATCAGCTGTTTTGTATTTGCAGTGAGAGTGGAGAGGGATTAAAAAGGACAATCCAGACCACCGGAGGGGGAGAGAGAAACGCATGCAGCAGTGATCATGTGTACATTTTATTTTATGTTGAAAAGCAGGTCTTTGTGTGTGCAATAAAGCATTTATGTTGGACATTTTAATCGCTTCCTCCTTCAAAAGAAAGTTAGAGACATATCAAACAGAGCTCAGATCTCAGATAGAATGTCATTCAAGATTTCAAATGAGTATGATCTCAGCTTAACAAGGTTTAAATTAAAAGAGAAATGTACACATAAATTAGACTTTGGGGAAAAATAAGTGCATGAGAAACATTAAATATTAATGTGTATGCACATCAAATTTCAACAACACAAATAAATGGGGGCCTGGGTATCTCAGCAAGTAAAGACGCTGACCACCTCACCTGGAGTCGCAGGTTCGCATCCAGGGCGTGCTGAGTGACTCCAGTCAGGCTTCCTAAGCAACCAATTGGCCCGGTTACTAGGGTGGGTAGGGTCACATGGGGTAACCTCCTTGTGGTCGCTATAATGTGGTTCTCACTCTCGGTGGGGCGCGTGGTGAGTTGTGTGTGGATGACACGGAGACCTAGATTATGTGGAGGCTCACGCTCAACGGGCCACGTGATAAGATGCACGGATTGACTTTCTCAGACACAGAGGCAAATGAGATCGTCCTCCGCCACCCGGATTGAGTCGAGTCACTACGCCACCACAAGGACTTAGAATGCATTGGGCATAACAAATTGGGGAGAAAATAATAATAATGATAATTTTGCATATCCTTGCAAAATAATTACTGTTTGGCGTGATGGCATCAGATTGAAATACCTTGGTATTTACACAGCACTCCAAGATCATTTGAAGTAGGGCTGAATGATTTGCACAAAAAAAATAATTATTAAAATCTAATTGCGATTATTTTTGAAAAAAATAAGTAAAATTGGCATCATAAAAACATTGCATAAAAAAATACAAAAAATAAAATAAATATATATATATATATATATATATATATATATATATATATATTCACATTTTTGAAACCTAACCCGCCAGAAGCTTTTATTTTGAAAAATTTGTACTTGAGTTGACAACAGCTTTTTAATGCAGTGAAATGCTCTCAAGTCAACTAAACCCCACACTAGGTTTTATTGGGGTTATAGGTGTTATTTTAAATGTGTATAGTGAATTGTAGCGGCCAAAGATATAGGTATGTGAAATTACGCAAATTTAATCGTTCAGCCCTACTTTGAAGAATACTATAATATTTGCATGGTATATATTTAAAAACACCATTGTCAAGTCAAGTCAAGTCAATTTTTATTTGTATAGCGCCTTTCACAACACACATCGTTTCAAAGCAGCTTTACAGAAGTTCAGCATTAACAGATGATAAAAATGTAATGTCTATAAAGTCGATAAATCATCATCCTTGTGCAGGGCTCCAAACTGCGACTAAAAATGGTCGCATTTGTGACCAAATAAATTTATTTGTGAGTGTAATTTCTGTCAAGGTCGCCATTGGCGACAGTAAAAGTTTACTCCCTTTTGATTTTAAAATTTGCATTACATTTCCCGAAATACATTACAAAAGTTTATATCAAAGAAATAGCGGGGAAAACGGAGTTCATTGCAGGAACTAACCATTTCAAAAAAGAGACTGTTAGAAAACACGGTGACAGTAACAAGCATAAAAATGCACGTGATCACATAATTGCGAAGAATGCTCCACAGACTACACTGTTAGCGAGCTGCGGGACGAAAAGGAATGGATGGAGTTAAAAAAATTTAAAATATTTGGCGCCTGTTTTTCCCCCTGTAGGAGCCATTGGCTCCTTAATTGATTTTTTTTTTTTTTTTGTACTTCATTGTACTTCAGTTATCGTCTCTGTCTGATGAAAAACAAGTATCTCCACTTTTAGCAATTATGACTTTTTACTATAGCCGGAATGCACCGAATTACCTCTTCTTACTTCTTGAATTGTGCATCGAAATGGCCAGTGAAAAGATGTTTAATCGGGCTATCTGTTCAACAAGTATTTCCATTGGCCTTGAGAAGTGTCCATTAAAAACCGCGTATGTCCCGCCATTATGTTGCGAACAGTTAGACTCGAGTCTGTAACTGAACATGCGCCATTGGAACCCATGATAAGAAAACCATGTATTTCCATGCTCGCTTATGGTTCACATACAACGCGAAACGAGCATTTCGCGTGGCGCGATTACATACAAAGTCGATGCAAATAGATGCAAATTCGTGCAGGGCGGCGCAAATAAAGCGAATGACTCGAACACGCAAAATCGCTTCATTTGCGAAAAATCCATCTGACGCGTTGTCGCAAAAGCCAATCAGCATTGAGATTGTCCAGATGTCACTGACGTACTGATATAGTAGCAGAAGAAATCTGGAAAAATGGATGGTAACATTGTTGTAGCGGTGTGTGGGCACCCGGAATTGTACGACACAACGTCATACATGTACAGAGACCGGACGAATAAAGACATCGCTTGGAGGAACATGAGTGAGGAAGTTGGATTACCTGGTAAATTCTGAAAATATGCGCGTCTACTCGATTCCAGCTATTGGTTGAACTTTACTATGAACCAAGTTGTAGAAGCCCCGCCTCCTTTCCTTTTCCGGAAGAGAAGTGGGAATACACGCGGGTTTGCATTACTCGCGTGAACGCAAGTTTAAACACGCATTTATAATCTAGCGGTCAAACTCGCGCGAGCAATGCGAGGCAAAAATTTGCGTTATATGTGAACGCACCATTACAAAAATCCAATTAAAATTCGGAATAGTTTACTTACACGTGTGTAATGATAAAATTCTCTTTATGGTGCTAAAGGTGACATGAATTTTTTTAAGATCGTTTATGAGAAAAATTGTTTTTTGACGCTCTTCAAAATAATTTTTTTGGAGATACGTGCTTTTCATCAGACAGCGACATTACGCCAGAGATTATTTATCTGAGATGGGCCACTTCTGTTAAAATGAATGGGAGAAATTAGAATGTTCAACAAAGGTGCTCTTGAGCGCCCGACAGTCAACGGATGTAGAAAGGAAGTCCCGCCTTACAGTTAAAAGAGCCTCTTTTTGATACAGACATCACCTGTCAATCTGTCCGTTTATGAAATTCCATTTAACTTAAATTAGGACATAATTGCAAATGCAAAATTAAACATATACACACTTTTAATCGGTAATTTACCCTTTTCCCATTTTTCTTTTTGGTAAAATAACTGATTACACATGTATAAGTATTGTCCTAATGTGGCAGCGTCACAAGGTTAAACGTCAAATAATGTGTTGTTGTAGTGCTTTCAATATAGCACATGTTGAATAGAATTTAAAAATGACTCCCTTTTGTTTTTATTAATATTTTTTAATGCTGTCCCAAAATTTGGGAATTGGGGTTGCAGATGTAAGTGCAAATGAACTTACATTTCTCAGGATAGTTGCTAGTGAAGTTTTTGGGACTGTGCATGTCCTTGTGGCCAATCAGCTTTGCCATGACATTGTTTTACTGTGGCCCACGAGCAAAGATGCAACAGATCGCTTACTTCCAAGGGGATTGCACATACCAGCGGAGTAACTGCCATTGAGATGAATGGGACTGCTAACAGAGAGCTCTATCCAGGTACATTAGAACTTGGAAATCACTAACAGCATCTTTAAGAACGTAAATAGGGTCCATTTTGATTTCATGGTTACGTAATATAATTTACTATTCAACAAATGGACACACACACACTCACACATTTATGCACTCAAACTACACACACCGTCTAAGTAGCTAAGTACACTTCTGCATGATAAAATACTCTCCTGACATCAGCATTACCACAACAAACAAACAAATAAATATTATCATATTGAAACATGTATGCCCCTCCTCTAAAAAGCCACAATGCATCAAGTTCCTTTTTTTCTGTCTTGAAAAGCATGATGAATATGAGACATTAGCGCACATGCTCAACTGCAGATGGCATAACTGTCGAATGTTGAGATTTGTTGTGTCTCGCCTCAAATTGCTTCAATATTTTTGCATATTAAAAGTGTGAAGGAGAGGAAAACTTAACCTGAATGTAAATAAAACGATCAGAACAACTCTTACAGATATTGTACCACGGGAGCCATAGTTTCCCTCAAAATAATGTCCCTACAAGTGTGGAGAATACAGCAAAAGTCTTCATTTGCTCTCAATGTCATGCCATTGCTGTCTTGGAGGAAAAATAGAGATATTAAAGATTAAAGAGATCTCGTTTGCTACGTTTCTGTCCTATGGCGTTACACACCTGTGTGGCTCTTTTAGCATGCTCATGGCAGTGGTTGTGCTTCAGATCAGAAATAATCATCCCTATAATTAAGCTTTTGTAATATAGGTTAGAACCAATAATTGGCTTTGTAAGTCAACCTGATGTTCTTGTTAAAGAGTCGGGCAGTGCTATTGGTTTTGTACCATATGAACAGATAAAAGCAGAAACATAAATGTTCTAATTGACCCAGACGCTGGCCACAGAAGAATAGTTGAAAGGTTTGGGATGAACATACAAGTTCAAGGTACAGTATGTGTGTGTATTTGTATTGTGTGTCTGCGTTTAATGTAATATATTGAAATAAATGGCCAAAATACATATTGGAAAATTTGATGGAAACATACATAATAATAAGACGCTGGAGTGGAACAAATATCATACATGGAGTCAATCAAGGAAACACGCTGGAGTGGAACGTAACAATACAAGAACTGACAAAGGAAGGAACAAACTAGAGGGTTTTTATGCACAAAAGTGCTGATGAAGGAATGGAGAACAGGTGAGGAGGATTTGGAACAGATGGCTGTGATAAGGGCAGTGCATTATGGGGAATGTAGTTTGTGGGAAACAAAGGACAGATGACACAAACCATTTCAAAATAAGAGTCCATAGAACAGAACTGAGAATAACTGTGACAATACTGTACAGTATACACCCTATATGTATTATTTAATATTTTTGTTATTTGTTTATTTTTTTAATTTAAGATATATTTAATATGTATTAAAGAATATGTAGAATGTATAAAGATTGCCTTAAATCTATTTAAAAGTACATCTTAGCAATACAATACAAAAGAACAGAAAGTTGCTTTTGCTCACGGTTTTGACAGGATATTTTTACTACATTTACACATTTACTACATCTTACAGTGTATCCAATATTTACTCTTTATCAATATAAGTGTTCCCTATATATACACTGGCAGCCAATAGTTTGGAATAATATACTGATCTTGCTCTTATGGAAAGAAATTGGTACTTTTATTAAATGTCTTGGTGCCAGATACCACAGGAATGCTTCAGGGGTCTTGTAGAGTCCAAAACTGGGCGGGTCACGTTGTTTTGGCTGCATACGGAGGATCAACAGCATATTAGGAAGGTGGTCATAATGTTTTGGCTCATCTGTGAATATATATATATATATATATATATATATATATATATATATATATATATATATATATATATATATATATATATATATATATATATATATATATATATATATATATACACACACACACACACACACACACACACACACACACACACACACTGGTGGTCAAAAGTTTGGAATAATGTACAGATTTTGCTCTTTTGGAAAGAAATTGGTACTTTTATTCACCAAAGTTACATTCAACTGATCACAATGTATATTACTAAACATTAATAAAGTAACAATTTAAAAAAAATGTCCATTGTCATTCTAGCTGCCAGTTTGTCCAGATACTCAGGTGACATTTCACCCCACACTTCCTGTAGCACTTGCCATAGATGTGTCTGTCATGTCAGGCACTTCTCACGCATCTTACAGTCCAGCTGATCCCACAAAAGCTCAATGGGGTTTAGATCCATAACACTCTTTTCCAATTATCTGTTGTCCAATGTCTGTGTTTCTTTGCCCACTCGAACCTTTTCAAAAGTGTCTTTTCCTTTGCCATTCTTCCCATAAGACCTCCTGAGTCTTCTCTTTACTGTTGTACATGAAACTGGTGTTGAGTGGGTAAAATTCAATGAAGCTGTCAGCGGAGGACATGTGAGGCGTCTATTTCTGATGTACTTATATTCTTGTTTAGTTGTACATCTGGTCTTCCACATCTCTTTCTGTCCTTGTTAGATCCAGTTGTCATTTGACTTTGAAGACTGTAGTGTACACCTTCAGTTTTTTGGCAATTTCAAGCATTGTATCGCCTTCATTCCTCAAAACAATGATTGACTGACGAGTTTATAGAGGAAGTTTCTTTTGTGCCATTTTTGACCTAATATTGACCTTAAGTCATGCCAGTCTATTGCATACTGTGGCAACTCAAAAACAAACACAAAGACAATTTCAAGCTTAATTTAATGTACCAAATATCTTTCAACTGTGTTTGATATAACAGCAAGTGATGTTCTAGTACCAAATTATCAATTTAGCATGATTACTCAAGGATAAGGTGTTGGAGTGATGCTGCTGTCTAGATTTGATCAAAAATGACTTTTTTCAAATAGTGATGGTGCTGTTTTTCACATCAGTAATGTCCTGACTATACTTGATCAGTTGAATGCCACTTTGGAGAATTAAAAGTACCAATTTCCTTCTGGAAACATCTAAATCTGTACATTATTCCAAACTTTTGGCCGTCAGTGTGTGTGTGTATGTATATATATATATATATATTAGATTGTTATTTGTCAGACTGTATGATATGAACGCATTGAGATCGCCATGGCACACTGTGCAACTTTCTGTCAGACTGTACGATGCACACCGGTGGTCCCAACCACCCCGATCAGAGAATGTGATCGTTAGTATAATATAAATATATAGATCGTTAATAACAGATAGAAGCGAAATGCCGAGATTTGCCCGGTGGAGCATTTTTTTTGTTTTCTGAAATTAAGGGCATCAGCATTTCCGTTGCTCCAATACCACTCCATCACCTGTCAAATAGGCCTTTAATAAGACATCCTGATCACAAATACACAAAATTACAAGAGCTTGTGTAGAGCGATAACTGGGCACAAATGGTGCTATGGTGCAGACACGGAGCAGGTTTATTTCCAAGGAGTTCAGTGTGAATTGGGAATTGGGAAGCGAGAAAGAAGTGGACTATCTCATCTGGCCATCGTAATTGCAGTTACACTATACCATGCTTAATTTCTGACACTGCCAGAACTTCGTGGGAGGTTAAAGATCATCACAAAGGCTATTAATCTGCCGTCGGTGAGCAAGTCACAATAAAAGTTGTAAGATTTCCAATTTTGCCCTATAGTGACAGAAATCCTTTAGAATTCCCCAAATTTGAATCAGACGGCAGAATCGTGGCCTAAATTGTGCAGAGAAAATATCAAAGCAATTGTCATTTATTTTTAAGGCAAACTTTTTTCAGTTAAAACATTTCACAAAAGATGCTTGTTTGGTTTTAAATGCTAAATTGACAGTGTTGAAAATGAAGACAAGACGTATTGTGACACTTTGTGTAGTGAAACGCACAACACGTGTTTGTTACTCTGCTAGGACATTTGTGTGAACTTGAGGGGAACTGACTACATACATCCACTAAAAATCACTGCCACACCAGTTAATTAAAAGTCATTGAGCAAAAATGTCTCAGAAAAGTGAAGCTCCAGCAGCATTTGAGCACAGATCACACTTGCTTTGATATTTTGTTATGTAATGCAATGACACATTTTTTAGTGACTTAGACTTAAGTGTCCAGCAAACTTTTTGGGGCCACTGTATGTATAATTTTTTTTCTCTCCCTGTAATCTCTGAATTCTTGCCACTCTATGTCACGCTTGTGAATTTCTCCCAGTATGTGACATAATCAGCATTGCTGCGTGACATGAAAAAGAAACATATTGATTTTTTATGCTGTACATTGTAGCTTTTAAGATACTGCTTTCATTATTGTAAAATTAGTGCTGCATGCTTTGATGTCTTTTATCTTGGACCACACACATGAGATTGCAGCAAAGCACCCTGGGTAATGCTATACTGGTTGAAGTTATGGATATAGATTACTTTAAGTGATCAAACTAAGTTTTTTGTGCGGCAGGTGACAAAACGTGAGAGAAAATTCCCAAAGTCTTACATTGAAGAATGGACCTGAGCCATATCCACATATATTTAGCAATGCTATAAAAAGAACACACCCAGAACAGCATAGCAACTGCATAGAAACTACATAGCAACACCCTGGCAACCACACAGAACACCATATTAATTTACAAAGCAACTTAAAGCTAAAACCTCTTAGAACAAAGCAACCACATAGTAGCACCCTTGAAACCATCCTAGCAACCGCAAAACAACACTCTAGTAACCACTCAGAACACCTTAGCAACTGCCATGCGAAACACCATGTAGAACACCATAGCAACACCCTGGCAACCTCAGCAAACCTTAGCAACCACATAGAAACACTCTGGTAAACACCTTTGCAACCACATAGCAACACTCTGGTAACCAGTCAGAACACCCTAATTACCATCATGCAAAAAAACATGCAGATCACCATAGCAACACACTGGCAACCTTAGTACACCTTAGCAACGGCCATGTGAAACACCATGCAGAACACCATAGTAACACCCTGGCAACCTCAGCAAAACTTAGCAACCACATAGTAACACTCTGGTAACCACCCTAGGAACCACATAGCAACACTGGTAACCAGTCAGAACACCCTAATTACCATCATGCTAAAAACCATGCAGAACACCATAGCAATACACTGGCAACCTTAATAAACCTTAGCAACCGCATAGCAACAATCTGTTAACCATTTAGAACACCCTAGCAAATGCATCATGACATTTTAAAAAAACACTCAGAACACCATAGCAACATCCTGGCAACCTAAGCAAACCTTAGCAACCACATAGCAATGCCATGAAACCACCTGAACAACCACATAGCAACACTCTGGTAACCACTTAAAACACCCTAGCAACCGCTATGCTAAAAAACACTCAGAACATTATTGCATCACCCTGGTAACTTCAGCAAACCTTAGCAACCACATAGCAATGGCCTTGTACACATAGCAATGGCCTTGTAACCACCCAAGCAACCCCATAGCAACACTCTGGTAACCACTCAGAATACCCTAGCAACTGCATAGCAACGCTCTGGCTACCTGGAAAAGAACAAGTCACCTGTATTTCATAAAATGTAAAAAAAAAACAAAAAAAAAACAACACTTATATATGTCTTGTATGCAACATATACAAGGACTCATTTCCATATTTCTCAGAGTTGTACATGGAAGGGATTGAAGCCTTTATGGGAAATGTTCTTCATAACAGTAAAGTTGCTCTTTATGGGAAACATTGCCAAATACGAAATCAACAGATAAGCATTGCAATTCCCTCAATAATATCTTTGTTTCCAATATTGCCCAAAAAAATAAAAAATAAGGACGTATGCATTGCACCGTTTAAATGTGCAGAAATGCATTGCATGCAAAGTAGTGTAGGCCGCTGTCTTTTCTCTCACAACAACGCATTGATCATTATATCTGTGCTTTATTTATGCATAAATACACAATCTCTCGTGTTCTGACACACAAGCATAAAGGCAGACTCTTGCAGCTCTGTGCTTTGGGAGGTTCATATGTTTACATCACAAGTACTTTAAAGAGTGAAGTAACATACTGGCTGACTAGTGTACCAACTCAGACTGCGCGTGTGTGCAAGCGTGTGTTTATCGCAGCGCAGCTCTGAATGTCTTTCACCACAAACAAGTATCTTCTGTGTTCATCAGCTCAGTGCGTCCCTGTGGCGTCTCCTTATGATTGATGTTGGCAGGCAAGCAGCTGCTTCATGCAAACATTGCAGCGTTGCTCATGCTACAGTCTCATAGGGCAATACTTCCATGTCTGCAAACAGCCAGTCGTTTTCTCTTCGACTTGTTTGGAAAGCTTGCAGAAGTGTTGATCTGATGCAGCCTTGTGTCCCATATAAGAATTTATGTATATTTACTATATATATATATATATATCCCTTTTGCAATTGAATTTGTCAATCTGTCCGAGATTGTATTGTATTTATTATAAGGGCTTTTTTTAAGGATGTTTCAATGTACAAATGCGTCAGACGGAGACGGACACTTTTGGAGAGCTTCACTTCGGTTGGAATGTGCCATAGACACAGCGTTTTTAGGTCGCTGTGTCACACTAATCATAGTTTAAAACGAAGAAAAACACGTCTTGAGATATTGCATTAGAAATTGTGCTCCATTCAGCTGTGCTTGAACGCAAGAACGCATCCTGATCCTGTGCTGTGGCTTGTGACAAGCAAGCCTGTTCTATGTACAGCACCGTGTTGCCTATAAACCTGGAGTTGCTTACTGCCCCCTGCTGAAAACAGGTGGTACTTCAAGCTTGAGTTGCTCAAATATGCTGTAGTATTTAACAATATGTCAAAATATTCAAAATCCTCGGGCTCTGGATACATTAAAAACAATTAGATTGTCAAGCTGACACCCCTGAGCAGGCCGCGGACCTGGGAGTTGATTTGGTCAAAGAGATACGGGAAATGTCGGCAATGCTACGAAGGTCATTGCCGACTTGGAAGATCTTGCTGTGATACGTCGATCGATCACTGCCATGGAGGCGAAATTTACGGATGTGGTCACAAGAATGGTGACGACGTAACATGATGTTGTGTTACGTGAGGCGAGGTGTAAAGGAAGGCTTTCTTCAGTCGGGTCAATTCCCTGAGGCCACAAGAAACTAGTTTTTCCACCACTTTTTGAAAACGCTCTCCATTACCACATACTTTGGAAAGCGATGACATTAGGACACTGAAAACAAACGTTTTCTACAAATACGTATTAGTAGAGATGTGGCCGATGTCAGTCGTTACGGGCGATTTCGATATTAGTTTCGCTATATTTCTGTGCTGTCAATTATTTTGCCTCCTGTGTTATCTTCAAGTTGGCAGTGCCTCATTGAAACATTGTGTTGATAGAAGAGTCTATGCAAAATCCACCATTTTCCAAATGCTATTATAACTCTGCATGCTTAGACTGACGTTAATGCACCTTTCTAGAAACGACTGTACAAAAGCTTATAACTCCTCACTCCTCTTTTAATCCAGAGGAAATCCTGATGGGTGAAGCACCCAGCCGAACGGAGCAAGGCAAGGTGTAGACTTTCTCAGCAAAGCCGGCCTGCTTTCCACGCTCTGTGTCCAGCAGAGGAGGCAAATTGATTGGGCCTCCAGTTTAATCGCCTGCCGTTTTCTGGAGGGCTTTTGAAGACTTCCTCCTTTTCTGCCCCATCAGGAACGGGAAGGAGAGAAAAGATAAGCCGGTGAAATCTGGCCTTTCTCCCCGCACAGGCGCCCGTCTCCCGGATAATTCCCCTCTGGAGACACATTCAAAGCAACAGGACTTAACCAGGCACACGCAGCGGCAGTGCTAGGGGGAGCGTGTCGTAGAAACTATGAATTGCTTAATCAGAGGTAAATTGCTGGGAGGACGTGAAGGCCTATAAGGCGATTGGTTTGTTGAGGGAGCACAAAGCGGGCACTGCCTTCAAGATTGGTTGAGGAGATGTGACTTTCATATAGCGAGATGGAGCACTAGAGCCGTTTAAGACCCGGAGCAATATGACCAACACTCTAGCGAGCTTACTTTATTCTCATTATACAAAAGACACAAACACTTCTCATTGAAAATAATACCAAAGGAAGGCATTGATGACAAGTAGCTGTGAGATACTTTACTTTTCACAACCTGGTTTCATAAAATCTCCTTACTAAATGATTGTTCTGTGAGTCATTGTACCTATCGGCAACAATTACTTTTATTCACTTTCACACAAATCATGAGTTGAGCTGATTATCAGTTTTTGCCCTGTTCCTCACACAATCTGCTATTATACAGTCTTACATCTACCGGTAAACACGTTTACTAAAGTGCATGACATGCATTAAATATTAACGTTTACATTGCACTGATAGATTGACACCGAAAGTGTCATAAAACACCACAAAATGATGTGGTTGTGTTTTACATCTCACATTTGCTTTTTCTGACGCTATCGGTTAGGTTTAAGCAGGGCTGGACTGGGAAGAGAAATCAGCCCAGGATTTTACATAGCAAATGGCCCAAAAGTTGGTTTGATGTCCTTTTCTGCATATGGCGGCGCCATGTTGTGGTCCATTCTGCATAACGCGGCAGCTCATTTTAGCTTATCGCAGCCCATTCAGCCCGTTTCGCGGACGACCTACTGGACCCCTCGGTTCTCACGACGGCCAGTCCACCCCTGATTGGCCCCAAAGTGCGTCGGCCTGGCAGGAAAATGCCCGGTATGCCAGATTACCAGTCCAGCCCTGGGTATAAAGTAGGGAGGTCGGTTTAGCTGGTTTACAATTCAATATTTGTAAGGAACCACGTAATCTCATTAAGGAAAAATTACGTTGTGTAACAGTTACGTTATTTTCATGAGAACATGATGAAATGTTAATGTTATTGTGGCCCGTGAGCATGAACTGTTTTACATTGGTGCCGAAGCCCGGCAAAGAAGAGGCGAGAAACCGGCTTATCGTGTAAATAAAGGTTTAATGAGAAACTTAAAAGACAAACACATAAGATGACGGATATGTCCGTAAGGATCTCTCTCTGCCGCACCACCCTCTGCAATCGGCCTTTATCCCTCTCAACGGCTTGATTAGCCTGATACGGGACCGGGTGTGTCGAGTCACGAGCCGGCCCCGCCCTCTGCCCTGCCACAGTTATTTTGTCAGTATGCAAAACTTTCTTTTTTAATGGCCATCAATGAAAAAAAGATGATTTTTTTGGGGCCAAATGGTGTGGTTACGGCATCTACAAACATGGGATGGTACTCTTGAAAATGCCAAAAATGCTAGGTAGCCCCCAGTCTCCTTTTTGCCATCTCAGAGACAGGTGAGGTTTCTCAAGACAGCTATTTCAGCGATATCTGTAGGTTGTAGGACATATTGTGCATGGTATTTCAAACGCCACAGACATAGATCTCCTTTAAGCCATGTTCCTGGGCCTAATGTGTACGATTCATTAGTACACGCTATCGAGAGCAACAGTCTGGTTCCGGAAGTTAAAATCCCATTCGTTTTTTTCCACAGGGGAATTGATTATTTACAATAACTTAAAAACCTGTAATGACAGACCTACTGTGAGTTTCGATGTTGTTCATCGATGGTGTACGCTTCTGTTGAAGCCATCAGTCTTTTTAATAAATCACGTTTACAAGCAGAATTTGTGAATAACTACACTACCCATGATCCTAAGGGGGAAAATCCACCAATCAGAGAATTGCAGCCAACAAAGCACACCAAAAGAGCTCTGCAGCGGCCACCTACACTCTCAAACGACTTATATATATATATATATATATATATAGTATGAATATTTTGCAATAAACTTAACATATATAGATTCTATACTTACAATAAATACTTTAAATCAATAGTTTTATATTTTGTCATAATTTTTCATCATTCGATCAAGCCATTTGCAATGTTTTATGGGATTGTAGTTAATTCCCTCATTAAAGACATTAAGGACACAGTCTTTGTCTTTTTGTCCGATTTTCAAATACTTTTTGGCTTCGAAACAAAGTTTGAAATGTTGTGATTCACTTTAGAGCCGTTTGGTTTGATTCACGTCTTATGGTGCGTTCACATACAACGCGAAGGAAATTTTCGCCTCGCATTGCTCGCACGAGTTTGACCACTTTGTGCTTAAACTTGCGTTTGCATGAGTAATGCGAACCCGCGAGTATTCCCACTTCTCTTCCGGAAAAGGACAGGAGGCGGGGCTTCTACAACTTGGTTCATAGTAAAGTTCAACCAATAGCTGGAATCGAGTAGACGCGCATATTTTCAGAATTTACCAGGTAGCCCAACTTCCTCGCTCACGTTCCTCCAAGCGACGTCTTTATTCGTCCGGTCTCTGTACATGTATGACGTTGTGTCGTACAATTCCGGGTGCCCACACACCGCTACAACAATGTTACCATCCATTTTTCCAGATTTCTTCTGCTGCTACGTCAGTACATCAGTCACATCCAGACAGTCAATGCTGACAGGCTTTCGTGACAACGCGTCATGCAAATTTCTTGCTCAAATTTAAACACTCGTGCGAATACACGAATGAAGCGAATGATGTCGCATGTTCGAGTCATGTCGCCCGGCACAAATTTGCATCTATTCGCGTCTATTCGCATCTTTGCATTGATTTTGTATGTAATCGAGCCGCGAGAAATGCTCGCTTCACGTTGTATGTGAACGCACCATTAGAACTCTTTTATGAAGGATTTTATTAAACAAATGAATGTTAAAAATACTTCCAGAACTAAGACGTCTTAAAAAGTGGCCGGACACTTCTTACTTTTCAACCCCTCCCCTCCACCCACCTGTGATTTACAGAGCACTTTTCACCATACAATCAATTACTTATGGATAAAATGGATAAAAATGTCCAGCTCTGCATTTCTTTCCTGTTTAATGTTCTGCTTCACCCAGATATACATCAGATTATGGAGGTAAACAATAGGTTGCAAACAGCATTTGGTCCAGTATTGTCTTTGGCAATATTTCCGAATGGAAAACTAGCTTACTGCTTACTGAATAATGCACAATGCCTTGGATGTCCATGACCCTGTCACCGGTTCACAGGTTGTCCTTCCTTGGACAACTTTTATAGGTACTAACCACTGCATACCAGGAACAACCCACAAGACCTGCCGTTTTTGGAGATGCTCTAACCCAGATGTCTAGCCATCACAATTTGGCCCTTGTCAATGTCGCTCAGACCCTTACACTTGTCCATTTTTCCTGCTTTCAGCACATGAAATTCAAGAACTGACTGTTCACTTGCTGCCTAACATATCCCACCCCTTGACAGGTGCCACTGTAACAAGATAATACATGTTACTTACTTCACCTGTCAGTGGTTTTAATGTTGTGGCTGATCAGTGTATATGGTGTACTAGCATACAAGTAAGAAAAATATCTTCTTTCATCTGGAATGTCATTGTGTGGTACACTGTCGCAGAAATATCTAGTATAAATGTATGCTTTATAATATGAAGCTCCATTTAATGCAAGTGTAACTGCTGCACTCTTGAGATGCTGTTTGCTTGAGTGCTTGATTGTGCACATCCGTCTTTTTCAGGACGCTGCCGCCACCAAGTGGCCAAACTGTGTAATGAAGACCAGAATTGGTCTAACTATCATGTCATGTATTATGCTGTATAAATGCTGTATGAAGCAGCATAATTTGTGTCAACAGTAATAATAGTAGGAGTTGATTGTTGTATATATATATATAAGGGATAATATATACTGAAAAGGGACACCGGGGCTAGTTGTCACACCTATTTTTAAAGTCAGTTCCTGTGGAGAGAAACACTTAATTTTTGCTACAAAAAGCTATTTGACATATCTTGCCTCCAATAGCATGTAACCTCAGAGGATGGGATAAGTTGTCACAGTAGGAACTTGCCATTAACTGCCTATTAAAGCTTTTCAGCTGTATTTAAATAGTTTTTTAAAAAGTATGAAACAAAATAATGAAACAATATGTAAATCATTGCTGAAGACATCACATAACGCAGTTTATACACCGTATTAAATTACATTTTAAAACATTTTCCCCATTAAAAATGCGACAACCTGCCATGTCTGAGAAATATATGTCCTAAAAACACTTTTTAAACTTAATTATGTAATCGACCCTTTCCAGCAACCGACATCTACAACGTTTTAAATATCATTACAAGTTAAATCAGCTTACCTCAAAAAACCCAATACGTACAAAAGTCCTTTTACCTTGGGTATTTTCGCGTAGTTATACTCTGATATGGTATTATCATCATACGTTTTCAATCAAACACAAAAACCGGTGAGCATGAAGTTGCGGTATCTGTCCACTAGATGTCACCCGCAGGTAAATATTTATTATCAACCTCAAAGTCCCTGTCAAGGCAAGTCAGTCCACTCGGCCACCATCTTTGAAGCACTCCCAGGCAGCTATTTTCTATGATTACAGGCGACAGCTTCTTTCTACTTGAATAGGAAAGAGCGAAGATTACGATCAAAGAACACATTTTAAATCAGCAGGTAAATCGGACAAATATGGTATAATAAATTGTGCTTCTTATTAGTTTAGATCACGCTAAATAACACACACAAAAACAACGCGTAGGAACGTCCGGCTAATGCGCATGCGCGTTGTATGCGTTTGAAAGGTTATTGACTCTTATAGCTGTGAGGCGGGACTTTTTCTTCTACATCCGCCATATTGGGCGTTATAATTTCTAAGTTTTCTGTCTTGGGCTAACAAGTCTTTGTTCCTATTGCACAATCAAACGAAGAAGTAGATTTGTTATTTATTTTACATTCCAAAACAAACGTTTGTAATTTTTTACAGGGCATTGAATGTAAATGACATGGTACAAAATCATTCAGTATCGTAGTATTTACATTATGCATGGTACTTAACAGACTTTCAAAAATATTTTATGTTAATTTTTTGGTTTATTTGAAAGAAATAGCCTATATGTACACATTAAAACATTAAATGTGCTTCACAGTGAGATAGTTTTGTTGTAAACAATCAAATCAAATGCTAAATATACGCCATCAGAAACGTCATTTACTGTTTACATTTCAAATGTTCTCATTTCTCTTGCCATACATTCCCAAATGATGTCTGCCTTATATTTGGGTATTAGGTGGAGCTGTATGTGTCAGATGATGTCCAATCTATAGTGTATGTTTGCTCATCTTTACCATAAACTCTGCTAGCGATGGACTATTTGTCTCTTTTTTTCAAGTTGTACATTTAAAGGGTGTGAGCAACAGTGTTTATGGTAACTTTGTTTCCCCAAAGTGCTAGGTCTGGCACATTGTAGGCTACTGTATAGATAATAACAATAATTTTTAACAAGTTCTCTCTCTTCAGTATCTGTGATCAGTAAAGTGCTCGAGGATCTCTTAAAAAGAGCTGCTCACTGGTCTGATCTGTTCAAACTTGATTTCAGGACAGACTCAGGAAACTATTTAAAGACTGACAGACATTTTTGCCCAGATTTTAATTCCACTTTTTCATCAGTGCATGAGCAACTGTGGCTCTTGCATCTCAGACATTCAAAGTAGTACGATTTGAAGACTTTAAATGCATTTTTAGCCATTAAAATGAGCATTCTACTGTATTTTTATTTAAGAGCAATATGTGATTGATACAAAGGATCAGCTACACAAATCATTTGCAACCAACACAACAAAGACCCTGCAACGTGTTCTGCTTTCAGGGTAAATTTTCAGATCACTATGTTTCAGCACAACCCTTAGATTAACAAAAAGCTTTCATAAACACTCTTTTGGGGGGCTGTTAAATGGGTAATCGTCCTCTTCTTCCATCTTAAAAGTTTGCAAGGTCTCATTCATGCGGCCAATAGGCATCTCATCTCCATTTCAGCCCTTTAGAGAAAGATCTGCTTGGGATTGTGCACATTTTGCATGGTGTTCCACTTGAGATTAAAAACACATTGTGTTTGTGTGTAAACTGTATCATGGAAAACTGGATTTAGAAGTTCACAGAGAATGTTGGTATACAAGAATTTGTTCCTCACGTGAACACACATCACATGCACTTTCAGTCTGTTGTGCATAAATTAGTATGTTACATACAAATGTTATAAAGAAGCTTATTTAGAAAATAAGAAGATCTTAAATATTCTTTAAAAGGAATTTATTAGTGCTGTTTGCAAGGGCAAAGACTCACGCACTTAAATGCGTAACTTGTTTTGGGGGCGCTACTTTAAAACTTACCAAGCTACATGCTACTCAAACTAAAGTCAAGCTGCTCTTTTCCACAAGTATCTAACTACACTGCAAATACAGTATTTCAATGATAAATAATATGCAAAAATGTTTGAGATATACAACAAACATATGATATTATAATTCTGCATTTAGAAGTTCTGTGTAATTAGGGTGACATCATTAAAGGAATGTTCCGGGTTCAGTTCAAGTTAAGCTCAGTCGACAGCATTTGTGGCGTAATGTTGATTACCAAAAATGTATTTTGACTTACCCCTCCTTTTCTTACAATAAAAAGCAAACATTTGAGTTACAGTACAGTGTGGCACTTACAATGGAGGTGATTTGGGTGCCAATTGTTGATGATTAAAATGTAACTTTTAAATTTATAGCCACAAGACGTAAATAATATATATGTAAACATGATTTTAATGTGATAAAACTGCATATTAACCTTTTCTGTGTAAAGTTATAGCCAATTTTACAACCGCGTTGCCATGACGATGTAATGTCATCAAATCCTACAACCCTAAAATGACCATTTAAACAACTTTACAGCTCAAATAATACAGAAGAATTGATTTAAGTGCCTTTATAAAATTATAAGCTTCACATTTCTGTGTTTAAACCCTCCAAAATTGGCCCCATTCACTTCCATTGTAAGCACATTTCTGCTTTCTATAAAGAAATAACCTTGAAATAACCTTAACCTAACCCTAATCTAACCCTTACCCTTTAAGGCCGTGCAAGCGCTCAAGTAAATCAGTGAATCGTTTATAAGACCTAGTTCATTTACACAAACCATCTGAATCAATCGACACACTAAAGGTGAGGTCACATTTACCTCTGCGTGGTGAAATTCAACAGGCGAAGAAGGCGTGGTCAGATGTTGAGCACGTTCATTTAAATCCCTTGTATAATTCCTTGCTTGGCTCCATTGCTGTAGCATCACTCGCTGGAAAATTTCGTTTGTTACTGGAAAAGCTGCACTATTGTAAAAATAGCGAAATTACTTTCAAGTAGAGTCGCTTCCCCAACACTGTGCCACACACATGAACGATACCTCAAATAATTTGTCTGATTGACAGATGCAACTCGAGATGCAACTTAGTGACAAGCAAATTGGTGTCCAGTCACAGGTCAAGCCGAGCGTCTGTGGTCATCTGGCATATTAAGAGGGTGTTGGAACCAGAGCCCAGAGGTCACACTAGATGGAGACTGGGGTCGAAATTGTCGTGGATCTCTTTCACCAAAGCCTGACTTCAGAGTCAGAAGCCATTGTACTGCTGGACACACAATCTGACCCCATTTGCAACCCAAAACACAACTGTCCCGACTCCTGTTTTTATGAACGGAAATAGCCCGAGAAGATTAGCGTGTCGGTCCGACTCAATTGTGGAGGCAAAAACAAGACATTCTCAAGCGACATTGTACATTGTGTCCGGTTAATTTTTGAGGTGTGTGACTTTAACCCTCAGAGACTCAATCATAGATGATATATTCTCTATTTCCCTCCTTGATCATATTTTTAGGAGGCTACTGATAAGCATATTTTGATTTGGTGAAAACTAGTTTTCCGCCTACTGTTATATTTACATTTTGCCTTCTTAATACAAAATTGATGTTGTTTGATTGCTGTAAACAAAAGTTGCAATTTTATAGTGGTAATTGTTTTAATATTGAAAGGGCATTGTTAGGGTGTAGGGTTAGGATTTTTTTCGCCACCTTTCGTCTGAGGCCACCAATTCGCGCATCTTATCACCTGGCCTTCTGAGCACGTTACCGCGGAGACAGAGCGCATGTGGAGGCCCACGCTATTCTACGTGGCATCCACAACTCACCACGCGCAGGGCTGGACTGGTAATCTGGCATACCGGGCATTTTCCCTGTGGGCTGACACACTTTGGTGGCGATTTCGTGAGAACCGAGCGGGCTGGTAGGTCTGCCGCGAAATGTCCCGAATGGCCCACGATAAGCTAAAATGAGCCGCCGCACTATGCAGAATAGGACAGTGAACACCTCTCCCCCCAACATATTTTGGGCCAGTTGCCATGTAAAATCATGGGTTGATTTCAATCAACTGTGCCCCACTGAGAGCAAGAACCACATTATAGAGACCACGAGGAGGTTACCCCACGTGACTCAACCCTTTCTAGCAACCGGGCCAATTTGGTTGCTTTGGAGACCTGGCTGGAGTCACTCAGCACGCTCTGGATTTGAACTCGCAACTCCAGGGGAGGTAGTCAGCGTCTTTACTCGCTGAGCAGCGCAGGCCGTACTTAACGGGACACTCTGTTCAACTTGGTTCCGAAATCGGCTCAGCGGCCAAAACTGAACTCAAGTTCAAAACTTGCTTCCAAAGTCTGGTGCAGCCCAACAAACCTCACTTTGTTTGGAATATAATGGAGAAACACAACTCCAAACCGTCTAAATGGCAAGCATTAAAAAAGCTTTGAGAAAAACATGTTGTCTTTGATATTTTTGTCTTCGGTGCTGCATAGTAGACCGCAGGGGTTTGTTTTTCCATGCAAATACCACAGAAAAATGGGCCATTATGTGTGAATGCAAGTTGCTCTAGGATGTCGGTAAAAAAAGATGAGAAAAAAGGGATGATTCTAACTTTGATGCCATGTCTTGTGTTTTGTCATCAGTGTCTTCTCTTGGGGCATACAGTACATAGAGGACATAGAAACAGCAGACTTTAATGTGTTGAACATTTCTTAATAATGTGTTGATTACAGATGACGATAAGTTTAGTATATCTAGATTAATATTTATTTATCTTTCTATAAAGGCATATCATTACTCAAAGCTCATGTAGGATATGCAATACTGTTTATTTTCAAAATAAATATTTTGCATTGTGAATTAAAGGAATATTTCATCCAAAAATGGAAATTCTGTCATCGTTTACTCACCCTCATTTTGTTTCAAACATGTATGACTTTCTGTCTTCTGCGGAACACCAAAAGGAGATGTTGGGGAGAATGAGGTAAATAATGACAGTTTCATCTTTTTTAAAAAATGTATATTTTATTAAACTATCCCTTTAATTGAAATTCAAATATGATAAACAACTTTTGAGGGCCTCTCTCTCTCTCTCTCTCTGTTAAAGCTGAAAAAAAAAGTATGGTATGTAAGTTACATACTAAAATATGAATGTCACTGCATTACCTAAATAAACATCAATCAAAGTGTCATTTGTTCTAAAGTAAGATGGCACACTTAACACACTTTTCATGCCAGACATTTAAAAAAAGTGTTACGTTCAAAGTAAAGACAAAGTGTTTCCAGCAGCAGTTTGAGTACAGACTTCACTTGTTTTCATATTTTGTTATCTAAAGCAATTATATAAGTGTAAATTAGGTGTCTAAATATATTTTGTGGCCACTGTACTGTATATACAGTATATGGCATACAAATTGCCCCTTATAACTCATGCAAAGTCATTTATGGCCATATTAAGTGCATTATTGTGCTACTTTGCACTTAAAATACACAGCTTCACAACATGACATGAACATGTGAAATTAATTGCAAAAGAAAAAGAGAATGGAAAATCCCTCCCAGTATCCACAGTCCCAGCCCTAACCGCAAAACGCTGTGAATAAAATATCCGTAATGACATTAAAGTGACATTGTTGTCTGGGACATTTAACCTCATCGTCATACAACTAAATTAGACAGCTCTGTGCTTTTTGAAGACCAGCCCGCATTGTAGCTCCCCATCGAGCGTTCACGGTGGTACGGACGTCCACTTAGTCTACCGCCCAGTCTCCGAACCAATCTCCATGGCTTTTGCAATTACGATAGGAACCATGAAGCCTATCCACTGGCCCGAGGGACAGCTGGGCCCTGTTATTTGTCAGTAAAGCTCTGTTTCTCAATGTGGGAAAACGGACCACAAAATGCCCCTGGAGGTCTGGCTGCATTCTGCCCGTTGTGCGCACAAGCCAGTGAAACGCCATTCTGGGCATCAAGGAACCGTTTTAGTGAAAACATGTTTTCTGTACACAACACTGGCATCTTTCAGAGCAAACGCTAATTGGAAAAACTTGAGATGGAGATTCAGGATTTAACAATGGCACTGTGTCTTTTACTGTACGGTACACCGAGGACCTCCTCGGAAAATCTATTTTTCCTGGTTCTTTACTTTTTGTTTTACGTTTAGGACACATAATACATTTCAAAGACATCCACACAAATTGCCATAAGCAAGGCCATGGAAGAAAATAAACCCTATTCCCTTGACTATACAGAAGGCCACAGTGAATGCAAGGCCATTCTGTAGTGCTAAATGGGCTTTTTGCTGTTTTGCAGGGATTGTTCACCAAAATCTAAATTCTGTCATTGTTTATTCACCCTCTTGTCTTTCCAAACCGTATGACTTTCATTCATTGGTAAAACACAAAAGATGTTCCCAGTGTTGAATAGCATGCAAAAACAAATTAAAGTATCATAAAAGTAGATCATGCATCTCGGAGCATATAGCTTTGGATGAGAAAAATTCCCATTTATACTGGGAATTCAGGGCTGTACAGTGCAACAGGGTTGCTCAGATTTGCTATTAAAAGTGAGGAATTAAGACAAAACATTTTAACCCATTTGCACATAATGTGTTAAAAAATTATTGCCCATTTGTGTCGATAAGTGTCATTTCTATCGGGAAGACAGGCAGGCTTGAGTGAGGTTTAAGATGACATTTATTTGATGAATGTAGAACAGAAAAGTAATGTCTCTCTTTGGCATAGGCCCCGTCTGGCGGTCCGAGGGAGTTGTACTCGGAACCGTCATATCCTGCCGGAGATAGGAGGCAGGGGCGAGGAGACTACCCCCGTGTGGGACGGGGCTCAACAGGTGGTGGTGGGGTGGAGGAGGTTGCCGTGTTAGCACACTGAAACAGCAATGTGATAGATTGTGAGCAGACTTATAAAGCAACGGCTTACATGTGATTGGCTAGGAATTACCCGGCTAATGATGCGATGATGTACAGCTGCTAGCCTTCCTGCTAGAACTACGCTGCACTCACATTTCCGCCAACGAGGAGCGTTACAATGTTGTCTGATGTCTGCTGTGCTAATGCCGTTAACAGAATGCCCTGGACGTGTCATCAGCGTCACAGAAATGTTCCTTCTATGCTGCGTGCTGGATGCGCATTACAGTCTGCGTGCAACAACAATAAAAAGAGAGAGGCAAAAACTGTTACGATTAAAAATAACATTGAAAAATGATTACTCTTGGTCCTCAGAACCCAAATAATCCAGTGTTTCTGAGGTCCAACAGTAATATAGTTTTACATGTTTTATTTTTAAATAAATTTAAATTAGTGCTAATGTACAATGTAGCAATGCACTAGCACTAATGCTAACACCTAAGAAATCGTAGGGCCCAAACATACTTCATGCAAGTATGCAAACGCAGACGCGCTTCGCCAACGTATGGCCAACGGCCTGTACGTGCACTCTTGCATTGCTCTGGCAGTTGCAAAGCTCGAACCACAAGGGGGCGAAAACGTTTTTGAGGCGCCACAAAACCAGATGTGGTGGAGTCAATATTTCGACAGTTGAGGAGTGTGTGCTTTTTTATTTGCTATCTAACTTGTTCAGAAAGACTTCCAAATTGCTGCTCCGCCATGACAGTTGATTGAAAAAAGAACATTCGCTGTAGCGCCCCTTGTGGCAACACTGTGAATACAGCGCATACTTGCGTTAGGTTATGAATTGCGCTCTGACACGTTTCGTGAAGTCGGGCTTGCACAGCAAGATGCGTCTGCACTTGCATACTTGAATGCGTGACGTATGTTTGGGCCTGTACTCTTCACTCAGATCTCAAAATTCACAGGTGCGCTCATGAGAAGAGTAGCAATGTCCGATTTTTGAATGAAACGTTTTTCAGCAAATCTTGTCCAACTCAAATGCTCTCTTCGGAGCGTAAATTAGGGCTACGTTTGTTATCTCTTCTAGCACTAGCAACGTAAATGTGCTTGGTTTGATGCCCAGAGAACGCAATGATAAAGTAGGAAACTGTAAAGTGTCCTTGGATATAAGCATCTGCCAAATACATAAATGTTTATGAACTAGAGGAGACACATGTGAGATTACTGGGATCTTCAGCCAAAGCCTCCTGTTAAAATCAATGCTGTCTAGTAGAACCAATTGAGATTTTAAAGCGATCTCATTTGTGTTTTTCTTTCCTCCTACACAGTTTCAGCCAACCGACCTCACTTGGCCTACAAGTGCTCATTTTTTTTTTTTTCCAAACTAAGTTAAAGTTGATTTATACACCCTGGAATAATTGAATACTTGAGTCAGCTAGGCCTTATGAGGTTATAAAGCCGCCCCATCATCAGTATCCCGTCTAATGACTTTCAAATGTAACCGGCTGCCTCAACACCAATTTTCACATCAATTTATTGCACGTAAACAAGCTGTCGAGTAAATGAACTGTGAAACCCTACCGTAAAGAAATCAGAGCAGAGTGGAAATAGAAAGCGGTCTGTGTAAATGGAGATACAGGGAAGGGTTCGGGTTAGCCAAGTACATGGTAATTTTCTTGAGTCACATGTGTTGCTGTGAATGCGGTGAAGGGTGTAAGACCTCAGAGACTTTTAACAAATTAATGTGAGTAAATGATGAGAATTTTCATTTTTGGGTGAACTATCCCTTTAATGGGCATAAATAGTCTTCATATAATATATGCAAATATTTTGATTTCAAAACCAGGACTCTTTTACCAGACAAGTTTTGTGAGACCCCCACTAAACAACTAAAACGACAGCATTTGTGGCATAATTTTGATTACCATAAAAATCTCCTTTTCTTTAAAAAAGCTGGGTTCCAGTGAGGCACTTACAATGGAAGTCAATGGGGCCAATCTGTAAACGTTAAAATACTCACAATCAATGGGGCCAATTTTTGGAGGGGTTAAACACAGAAATATGATGCTCATAATTTTATAAAAGCAGTTACATTAATTCTTCTGTTAAAACAAATGTATTATTTGAGCTGTAAAGTCGTTTAAATTGTCGTTTTTCAGTCATTGTAGGGATTTAGAGTTTGTTGACATTACACCGTCATGGCAACAAAGTTTTAAATTGGCTATAAATTTATAGAGAAAAGGTTAGAAAGTGATTTTATCATTCTAAAATAATGTTTACATGCATTTTGTTTTTGTCTTGTAACTATACTTTTGAAACATTCAAAAATTGGCCTCCATTCACTTCCATTGTAAGTATCTCATTGTGACCCCAAGCTTTGCTTTTTTTTTTTTTTTAAGTAGGGACGAGTCTAAATACATTTTGTGGTAATCAATTTAATGCCATAAATGCTGCCGATTGAGCTTAACTTTTTACTGAACCCAGAACTTTCCCTTTAACCGACTTCAAGCTACTACATAGCAAACGTACTTATGCTAATGTAGCTAGCTTGACCCCACAACAGTAGCAGCAACAATAAAACATTATTTGTCATTATAATCTATTTGATTCAGCAAAACAACACAAACTTCCTTTATTTTTCTCTCTATTTTACACTAAACAAGTACCTTTCTAATGATTTATTTCATACTCTACATTTTCGGATCTATGAATTTATTAGTTTATCTGTGTTTCATACGCTTAATTGTGCTTTACTATATATATATATATATATATAAACAATTCTTGTTTTCTCATCGCATTGCATATAAAGATGTAAAGGTAGATTTACACAACAAAGACTTCACGAACCACAAAACCTTGGAAAGGAAGACAGGCAACTGTGCATTTACACTTTAAAGCTTAACAGCCAGTAAATATACAGTAAACTGCATGGAGAGAAAGAGTCGGCACTTATTACACTACTTCATATGTTTTTTTGCACATCAGAGAAGACAATATAAATCAGAAAATATAGAAAGCAGTGGTAGGTTGCTCCACCCACTCCACCCACTCCAGTCAACCCCCTCCCAAACACCTCCACCACCCCCCCACCCCTTTATCGCCTCGGGAGAAAACCAGCTCAATTTCGTCTCTTTCTGTGCCAGGGATTCACACCGGCAATTTGACCTGTCAGCCGAGTCATGAATCAAATTTGAAAGGCGTGATTAGTCAAGTTGATTTATTAGAAACACGAAAGGTATATTTTCCTAGAAGAGGAGAGGACTAGGGGTAAGAGTAGTGTGATGTGGTGGAGGGCGTGGCCGGGCTGAGAGGATACATGCCTGCCGCTGAGTTGCCCAATCAGCGGGAGAGGGATGAACGAGGAGCCGCTGCCATCCACCAGGAGGCGGAGGGGCCGCTGCCATCTGCCAGGGGACGGAGGACCCAATGCCATCCGCTGGGAGGTGGAGGAACTGCTGCTGTCCACCAGGGGATGGAGAAGTCATTACCGTCCTTCCGCCGGGAAGCGGAGCCGCTACTGGCTGCAAGGGGGTGGGGAGCGGCTGAGGATGGGCCTGCGGGATCCTAAGAAGAGCCTTTTCTCCTCTCTCTCCTGTCTCTCTTCCTGTCTCTTGCTCTTTTTCTCTCTCTCCTCTCCCTCCCCTCCACCTACCCAGGTTCCCAGCAGGCAGGGAAGACCAGCCTGCGACGGAATGGCCGAAGAGGCAACTCCTACCCTCCAGGAAGGGGGAGAGTAAGTCAGACCAGAGATTTTCCCGGCCTGATTCGGGAACAGGTATGTGACAAGGAGAAGGGTGTGGCCAGGCCAAGAGGATGCACGGCCGGTGCAGAGTTGTCCACTCAGCAGGAAAGGGATAAAGGAGGGAGCCAAGGACACCAGAGAGAGAGGGAGAGAGACACACATGGCCATTCTGTGTGTGTGTTCCTCGATGTGTCATTGTGTTTTGGTTCTGAGTTTTATGTTGATTAAAGTCTTGTTGTTTGTTACTCCGGTTCCTGCATCCTACTTTCCCAAACTGTTACAAGCAAAGGGGGGTCAGGCTCCTCGAAAGGGGTCTGTACATATTAGCACTATTTAACTAAACTCTGCATTTCCCATCCAGAAATCTGATATATATGGAAGTAATAAAATAATAAAATTAATAATAAAATATTAAAAGGGGTCATTCCGACTTATAAAGTTGCATTCCGACTTATAAAGAAATAAAGTTGCGAGAAATAAACTCGAAATTGCGAGGTCAGTTGTGACTTTATTCCATGCAATTGTGAGATATAAAATCGCAATTTCGTGATATAAACTAAACGGCACGATTATATCTTGTAATTATGAAAAATAAATCACAATTACAAGGCAAAGTGTCGCAAATGTAAGATGCAACTTTATATTTCGGAATTCTGACAATATCAATTGTGACTTTATTGCTTAAACTTTCAATTTGTTCTCGCAAGTGCAAGATATAAAGTCGCAATTGCATGAGAGATTTAAACTCTTAATTTGTTACTGTATGTGGGCATAAAATGAATGTGGATAGCACAGCTCAGATCACTTGGTCTTGGAAGACGTTTTTGAGATATTATTGAGTTCATACTGAGATCTTTAACTTTGGGTATGTCTGCGAGACAGAAGTAGAAGTAAGTTTCTCTGTGAACTGAAAGGATGTCTGGTGGATCTGCCGAGGGTTGCGCTGGTGTGGCAGCTGAGGAATCTCAAATGGTCCGATTGATCACAGACTTTGGAAACTTAGGGTCTGTTCACACTTGGCAGGTTTGGTCCGATTAAAACGAACTCTGGTGCGATTGCTCTGTTTGTGCGGTTCGTTTGAACAAGTGTGAAAGCTGTCGCCCGAACCTTGGTGCGCACTAAACAAGCGAACCGAGACCGGCTGTAAAGTGGGACTCGGCCCGCTTCCAAACGAACTCTGGTATGGTTCGATTGATATATGAACACAACATGGACCAAAGACGTCAAAACGGACCAAAAACAGGAAGTAATTGTCAGAACCGCCTGTCAGCTGTCCTTGCAGCGTATCTTCATTTGTGTGTGCAACGGAGGAATTCCTAGCGTTGTTTTGCCTCTTTGTTTGTTCTCAGCTGGTAAAAATACCACCATATATACATTTACATTTACATTTATGCATTTGGCAGACGCTTTTATCGAAAGCGACTTACAGAGCCCTTATTACAGGGACAATCCCCCCGGAGCAACCTGGAGTTAAGTGCCTTGCTCAAGGACACAATGGTGGTGGCCGTGGGGTCACTTATGTATATATACATATATACATCCAACGACCGCATTTCTCCAGCATTGTTTTGGATGTTCGGTAAGTTCCGTCAAAAAGTATACATCATAAAAGCTGTCTGTGGCAGCGGGGGCGTGGCTGTGGCGGGAGCGACCTCCTGGCTGAGGAGGCTCCGGATGGCATGTCGGTCCTCTGCTTGAGCCCGCATGATCTCAAAGAACCGCCGATCTTGGTCCTCTCGGAGCTCCAGCAGGGACTGTTGGTGGCTCTGATGTAAAGCAGCGAGGGTCTGGAGGACTTCGGCCAGCTGGGAGGACTCTATGGGACGACCTTCCATGTTTTGTAGTCCCGGGTTTCGGCACCAGTGTAACAAGATTCTTGACAGGGCAGGGAAAAGAAGGACACGAGGACAGGCTTCTGCACACAGGTAAGGGTTTCTTTAATTCGCCAGCAGGTAATTTGAACATAAAATGAACTGAAGCAGTGGTAACATAAATTCTCTGTGAAAAAGACACTCTTGGGTTGCCAACACTGGACTGGCGTGGTTCTGTGTGTGACTGGAGGCACTCAGGCTCTTTTATCCCGCTCTCCCCGTACTCACTGAAATTAGAGACAGGTGTTAGACATAATTTAGCTCAGGTGCAAGCACCCTTACCGCTTTCCCTGTCCGGAAGGGCGCTTGACCACACCCCCGCTGCCACACTGTCCAAACAGGTCTTGACTTTTCCCTGATGGTTCGGTGTTAAAAATGCCAGTGTGAATGCTAAACGAACCAGGACTAAATGTATCATTTTCATTTTTGGTCTGGACCAAGAGGACCAAGAGAACCGAACTACAAGTGTTAACACAACCTAAAGGAGACAAACGTGAGAATACTGGGGTCTTGTTTTTTGGGGGGTTTTTTCAAGAGAAACAGAAGAAGACAAAATGTAGAAGACAAGCAAAAGTCTCCAATTGCTCTCCATTTAATCTTATTGCTGTCATGGAGAAACAATTGCCATTTTAAAGAGCTATCGTTTGTGATTTTACATCATCTCCTGATGTCTTTGCCGATTGTAGGTAACAAAGATGTGGAAGTAAGGTTTGTAAACTTGTGGAAGTAAACACTGCGGCTTTAGATTAATTTCAGTTTCGTTTAAAGAATGAACAGACGGTTCTTCAACTATGGAGAACTAAAGATTTGTAATACAGCACAAAGCATAGCACATGGTCTTAACCCTAAGCTAGCAAGTCATAGTTTTGCTTTCAAAAGCATGACAGTTTGTTGTATACAAAGTCAACCTGTGACTCATTGAGGCAGTATGCATGTTCCAGGCTATGCACCTTTGAGCAAAACATTTTCAAAAACTCTCACAAGCCCTCCTGCTTTGAGGTTTTACCATGGTAATGCCTGGATGAGCTCAAACTGTGTAATTATAAGTTGGTTTCTGTGGTTCTGCTGCAAAAAAAAGGACCACACAGATTCTGTGCCATATGTAGATGAAGACAACAGTCTTGAAGAAAAGTCTTTATCATTTATCAACAGGGACGCAAATAGAGAACTATTATATTTATAGGTCTTGTGATATTCAAGCATGGAAAATTATCACCTCGAGGTCAGCTCAAGTCACAAATGAGATTTCATCGCTCTGATATCGCAAATGACTATTTATATATAATAACATTGCACAGTGCCTGTATTTATAACTGTAACAAAATGCTCCACATTGAATTTCCTTACAATAACATTTCAGTTCAAATTATCTAATATTTTTTATTAAGTGACTTACCCATGTTGATACAAAGTCATAAATGTTGATATGGGTCATTCTCTGCGACATCATTTCCTGTTTCATGCTTTTCTTCTCACTTGACATAACAAAATGGCTTCACCACTCTGAAGGGAATCGCACACTGGACGCATATGGTGGACAACATGTTCGAAACAACTGTTTTCAATGAAGGTATGCACACCACCGCCACCTCTCGCCGTCTGTCTGTGGCACCCAGCTACGACTCCGGAGGCTGCTCAAATTTCTGCAACGCCACAGAGCTCAACTCGCATTTTTTCCATTAAATTCAACCTAAATCATTATCAAAGGACTTCGATTATTTACTTTAGCGTTCTTCATTCTTGAAGAAGGAATAAAACTTTTTTGTGTTCTGTTTGCAACCTGAACCGCATCGACATGCCCTGCATTTAATACCTGTACAGCGTCCTAGCCGCGACACGCCGTGGTGCTTCTTGTCCATTGTGCGACCGCCGTGACTATGACATGGTAGACAATAATATAGCTAACTATTATAATATTAATATTTGTATTTATAAAAAGCAAAGTGCTAAATATCAAAATTTGTTTTAATCCAAAAATTTTAAATCAGGTTCATAATAGTAGCACCTTATTCCCATATTCAAGTAAATATATATATATATATATATATATATATATATATATTATACACAGTATATATAAATTAATATAGACAAGTACTTGAATATGGGAATACAACTATGTGTATTGTTCTTGTAAGATAAAACTCACAGAAAACAATGACATAATCCCTGGCGTGGGTTTATAATTTATAATTTATACTTTTAATACTTTACATTGCTATGAAGGGGGGTTTGTTTAAATAAGACTCCGTACCATATGACAGTGTTGACACAAATAATTAAGTGCACACACACACACACACACACACTCATACACTACACTTAAACCTCCCTCCCTGGATAGCTTGTTGGGGCAGCTTCCTAAGCAGTATTCGGAGAATCTTTTTTTAAGTGTCCTGCGTTGAGTCACACTCAGAATCGGCTCAGTGCCAGCCAGTAACTGAGATAATCATGCACCAATTCCCTGCCACAACTGACAGCTTCTCCGCGCAAGAACTCACTGAAGTTTAATTAAGTCAGGCTTGATTGATTAAGATTGGCAGACAGCGATTGGCTTAAGCATCCACAGTAAACACAATTCTTCAAAGTGCTGCAGTAGAATTGATGTTTAAGGCTAGGACACAGCGGTTCATCAGAAATGGTTTGATCTGGACGGATGGACAGAAGACTTGACTGAGGGCAGATGATATTCAAGACCTGTTCTCCTGAACCTGGAAGGCAAGCCCATTAACAGACAATATATATGTATGCAAAATCACTGACACATGAGCTTCAGCATGGGTTGGATGTTTACAGTGCCGTTACCCTCAACACACAGGGAACCTTGACTTGTCAAACCATTTCTTCTTCCATGGTTTACCTTTGTACTTGCTGTAATACTACAGATTAGATCTACAAGTTATTATTTGCTTTGTTTTAATATACTGTATACAGCTTCATATTACAACGTGACATTGACAAATCTCACACTAATGTAGCGGAACTGACAGATTACTCATCCACTGTCTGCCGTCTCGATTCTTTTCTTTTGCCTTCAGCATTTTAGTTAATGTTTTAAATTAAAATGAGTGACGCTGCCAAATTCATACTTTACATATTTAGCATCCTGGCGGGCAATTCAAATTCGAAGTTTATAGCTTGTTCTCTGTGATGCAAATTAACACTGCCAGTGTTAAAAATAAATAAATAAAAGATTTCATCCATCCATCCATCCATCCATCCATCCATCCATCCATCCATCCATCCATCCATCCATCCATACATACATACATACATACATACATACATCCATAAATACATACATACTTACATACATACATACATTCCATCCATCCATCCATCCATCCATACATACATACATACATACATTCCATCCATCCATCCATACATACATACATACATACATTCCATCCATCCATACATCCATCCATCCATACATACATTCCATCCATACATCCATACATCCATACATACATCCATACATCCATCCATCCATACATACATACATACATTCCATCCATACATACATACATACATTCCATCCATCAATCCATCCATCCATCCATACATACATTCCATCCATCAATCCATCCATCCATCCATACATACATTCCATCCATCAATCCATCCATCCATCAATCCATCCATCCATCCATCCATACATTCCATCCATCAATCCATCCATCCATCCATCCATCCATACATACATCCATACATGCATACATTCCATACATACATACATACATTCCATCCATCCATACATACATTCCATCCATCAATCCATCCATCCATCCATACATACATACATCCATACATACATACATTCCATCCATACATACATACATACATTCCATCCAAACATACATACATACATACATACATTCCATCCATACATACATACATACATTCCATCCATCCATACATACATACATACATACATCCATACATTCCATCCATCCATCCAAACATACATACATACATACATCCATACATTCTATCCAAACCTACATACATACATCCATCCATACATACATACATTCCATCCATCCATCCATCCATCCATACATACATACATACATACATACATTCCATCCATCCATCCATCCATCCATATATACATCCATACATCCATCCATCCATCTATACATTCCATCCATACATACATCCATACATTCCATCCATACATACATACATACATACATTCCATCCATCCATCCATCCATAAATCCATCCATACATTCCATACATACATACATACATTCCATCCATCCATCCATACATACATACATACATTCCATCCATCCATCCATACATACATACATACATTCCATCCATACATACATACATAGATACATACATACATCCATCCATACATCCATACATACATTCCATCCATACATCCATCCATACATACATACATACATACACTCACCTAAAGCATTATTAGGAACACCATACAAATACTGTGTTTGACCCCCTTTCGCCTTCAGAACTGCCTTAATTCTACGTGGCATTGATTCAACAAGGTGCTGAAAGCATTCTTTAGAAATGTTGGCCCATATTGATAGGATAGCATCTTGCAGTTGATGGAGATTTGTGGGATGCACATCCAGGGCACGAAGCTCCCGTTCCACCACATCCCAAAGATGCTCTATTGGGTTGAGATCTGGTGACTGTGGGGGCCATTTTAGTACAGTGAACTCATTGTCATGTTCAAGAAACCAATTTGAAATGATTCGAGCTTTGTGACATGGTGCATTATCCTGTTGGAAGTAGCCATCAGAGGATGGGTACATGGTGGCCATAAAGGGATGGACATGGTCAGAAACAATGCTCAGGTAGGCCGTGGCATTTAAACGATGCCCAACTGGCACTAAGGAGCCTAAAGTGTGCCAAGAAAACATCCCCCACACCATTACACCACCACCACCAGCCTGCACAGTGGTAACAAGGCATGATGGATCCATGTTCTCATTCTGTTTACGCCAAATTCTGACTCTACCATCTGAATGTCTCAACAGAAATCGAGACTCATCAGACCAGGCAACATTTTTCCAGTCTTCAACTGTCCAATTTTGGTGAGCTCTTGTAAATTGTAGCCTCTTTTTCCTATTTGTAGTGGAGATGAGTGGTACCCGGTGGGGTCTTCTGCTGTTGTAGCCCATCCGCCTCAAGGTTGTGCGTGTTGTGGCTTCACAAATGCTTTGCTGCATACCTCGGTTGTAACGAGTGGTTATTTCAGTCAAAGTTGCTCTTCTATCAGCTTGAATCAGTCGGCCCATTCTCCTCTGACCTCTAGCATCAACAAGGCATTTTCGCCCACAGGACTGCCGCATACTGGATGTTTTTTCCTTTTCACACCATTCTTTGTAAACCCTAGAAATGGTTGTGCGTGAAAATCCCAGTAACTGAGCAGATTGTGAAATACTCAGACCGGCCCGTCTGGCACCAACAACCATGCCACGCTCAAAATTGCTTAAATCACCTTTCTTTCCCATTCTGACATTCAGTTTGGAGTTCAGGAGATTGTCTTGACCAGGACCACACCCCTAAATGCATTGAAGCAACTGCCATGTGATTGGTTGATTAGATAATTGCATTAATGAGAAATTGAACAGGTGTTCCTAATAATCCTTTAGGTGAGTGTACATACATCCATACATACATTCCATCCATACATCCATACATACATACATACATACATTCCATCCATACATACATACATACATTCCATCCATCAATCCATCCATCCATCCATACATACATACATCCATACATACTTACATTCCATCCATACATACATACATACATACATTCCATCCAAACATACATACATACATACATACATACATACATTCCATCCATACATACATTCCATCCATCAATCCATCCATCCATCCATCCATACATACATCCATACATACATCCATACATATTTACATTCCATCCATACATACATACATACATTCCATCCAAACATACATACATACATACATTCCATACATACATACATACATACATACATTCCATCCATCCATACATTCCATCCATCCATCCAAACCTACATACATACATCCATCCATACATACATTCCATCCATCCATCCATACATACATACATACATACATTCCATCCATCCATCCATCCATCCATATATACATCCATACATCCATCCATCCATCTATACATTCCATCCATACATACATCCATACATTACATACATACATACATACATACATACATTCCATCCATCCATCCATCCATAAATCCATCCATACATTCCATACATACATACATACATTCCATCCATCCATACATCCATCCATCCATCCATACATACATCCATACATTCCATCCATACATACATTCCATACATATATACATACATACATACATACTTCCAGCATTACATCTTCCCAAGTTCCACAGGTAAATTATGCCTTCAAATACACAAACTTTGCATGAGTAAATATCTATACTATCTGTTTTTTATAATATCTATATATTTTTTAAAGTAGTATTTGTATATCCATTTTGGCATACAGTATTTGTTTTCGCAATACTGATACACATTTGCTTTCCCATGTACAGTGTCAGCACATCCTTATGTAGACTCTTAGTTTCTTATTTCTAGTGCAATAAACGGCATGCATGCTATTCCCAAAGATCTGACACACCGCCTCAGGCTCTTGAGTCGTAAATTCATCAGTGTCAACACAGCTGCATGAAGACGGCTTTGAAGCAAACAGAAGTATGCTAATCATGTCAACACTAAAAGACATGATTTCCAATTACAAAACATTGTTAGAATGAAACATGCCATCTTTGATTTCTATTTGACCACATAACACTTTAATTGGAATATATGAATAAAGAAAAGAGGAAATAAAGAATTGAAACTATATTGGATGTTTTTTTAGAGTTGCAGGTGAGATGAGATGTTTTTCTGATCTGTTGCAAAACTTTTCATTACAAAGTATTCTAGGTTTCAGCATTACAATTTGAATGAAAAGTGTCCTTGAAAAGTGTTCATGAATGCAAACATCGCTTAGCATTTGGTATGTCCTACTTTTGCTTTAATGGCAGTTTGCACTGAAGCTGACCTGAAAAAAACCTGTTGATCATGTTACCCAGCATGATTTGAGAATGTTCCAAAGATGGGCCTGGGTGGCTCAGCGAGTATTGACGTTGACTACCTCCCCTGGAGTCGCAAGTTCAAATCCGGTTGCTAGGGAGGTTAGAGTCACATGGGGTAACACATGGTCACATTTAGTGGTTCTCGCTCTTAATGGGGTGTGTGTTAAATTGCGTGTCGATCGCCACATGCTGTGAGTATCTGCGGTGTCATGCACGACAAGCCACGTGATCAAATTTAGGGATTGACGTCTCAGAAGTGGAGGCAAATAAGACTTGTCCTCTGCCACTGGGATTGAAGAGAGTAACCGAGCCACCACGAGGGCCTACTAAGTAGTGGGAATTGGGCATTCCAAATTGGGAGGAAAAAAAGAGAATTTTCCAAAGAGCATTTTATGTGCTTCAATAGAAGCAAGATAATCTGACCGTCTGTGCAAAAAGTTGACTTGGTCAGTGTTACAAATTGGCTTCAATTTAATAAGCGACCTAGAAATAATGCTGAATCTTCTTGACATCACTGAGGGCATTTATATCCAAGCACTTACAAAGACTTTGCTTAATAAGTCGACAATGTGTGCAAATGCCTTAAATGGTTTTATTTTATCGGAATAAGGTCAAAAATGGTTTCAGCGAAAAATTATTGACAGGGTAGATTTTGTGTTGCACATAAACACATTATCATCCAATGTGCGCAGTTGTTGTGCAAATATATCAGCGTATTTGTGCGCTTGTATGCATGCTCAATGTGTGTGTGTTGGATAAACGGTTTAAGCAAAAAAACTTTTTTTTGCCCATTACTCTAATTTGGCATTACATTTTGACACCAAAATCCAGAGAGTAAATCTGATTTCAAATGTAGAGCTGCAGCCAAGAGAACGTTATCATTAATTAACCATTTAAATTTCAGTCTGCTTCACATGCAAAGCCAACATAGGACTTTAGAACATTTGGAATAGTGCTTAAGTCAAATATACTACTTTTATGGTGTTTTTATGGTGTTTTTTATGCTTTATGCAGCATGACTGATGTGGTCACAATGAATTGTATTCCGATGAATTGAATTTCCTTGAAATTCCTTTAACTCCAGTTCTTTCTTCACGTTCTCTTTTCAAGCTCTTCCAACTATTTTTCCTGACAACGGATCTCTGACAGTTAGCTGATTTACACAGAGAACTGAGTTGATGTTTAATTACCTCTCCCACCTGCACTGGGACCCTCCCTCCCATTGGGGTGTTGTTGTGGGGTGTGGCGTTGTAGCCGGAGGCATAATGGGATGGAATGGGTTTGGGGTGGAAGTGCAATCAGTCCGGTTAAACCCTTTAAAGAGTGTGTGAGAGATTGTTGGCCCTTAGCATTCTTCATTTGATTTACGCAAAAGTCTTTCACACCCAAATAAAATAATTTGCATATTTTTTTCTTGGCAGAAATAGAATTAGTTTTTGTTTCCCAGATCTATCAATGTTCATCCAATTCTTCCTCTGAAACACCACCCTGGCTTGCATCAAGTTTTGACACGCCGAGCTTCACTGTCTTAGATCTTTCATGTCATATTGGGATGATCTGTATGGAATCTGACCCCTGCTGTAGAAAGTGGCAGAGTCTTAATTGCTGTGAATGCATCACGGCTGGAAGAGCCCGGGGCCGAAATTCATTTGCATCCTGTTGGGTTCTTTATCTCTACTCATCATTATGGCACACCTGCCAAACTGCAAATACCACGTGATGTGGTTACCTGCACTGTTTTTCTTCACTTTTAAAAGCCTTTTAAAGTAGGTTTTGCATATTAATTCAAATGTGCATTCCTGCTTTGCTTGTTCATTTTTAACTTCAAACTTTTATGCATTTGGGTAACTGGAAAAGTATTTGGACACTCAAGCCTCGCTTAAAAATGCACAAATGTCTTTGTCTTATATAATAAAATATCAAACCAAGTGACATTTCATTTTATAGAATGAAAGCACAATTTGTGAGCGATACATTTCACAAAAATAATTTGATGAGGTTTGAACGGTATTAGGTTTTTAACAATTGGTTGGTATATTTTAATTCTGCAAACAGAAGTTCTGATTGCAGAATTCAATATATCACCTGATGGTAATATATTTAATTAGAGTAACATTACCTTATGAAAATTGGCATAGTTTTATTATGGTAACCATAGGTTAAATACCAAAACCATAGTAAAACCATCATATCCACAAAATTAACCATTCTTGGTAATTACAATATTACTATATTATTGTTACTATTTGGATGCTACCGTATTACTGTAGTGGTAAACTGCAATTGTTAACTTATTTGTTAATGTGTAACATTACTTTTGTTGGTGTAACCTAATTTGTCATGTTCAATTTGTCAGATTAAATAACATATTTTAATTGAAAAAACAAAAACAAAAACAAAACAAAAAAACATTTTATTTACAGAAGTTGTACAACATAAGGCGGATTTTTAGGTTACAATACAACATTTTTTTTTTACAATGCATGGTTAACTGTATCAAACCATGGTTTCCACCAAAAGCCATGGATACTATCGTCATGGTTACTACAATATTACTATAATGAAACCATCGTTTATTTTCGTAATGGTTAAACAAATAGGGCGACGACATAAATCTATACTTATTATACACTAATATAACTAGAAAACACCCTATTTTATATAACTCAATTGAAAAATGGTGATAAACAGCAGCGGTTAACTAAATATTTATCTTCATAAAAAAAGGCAAAGTCCCTTTAAGGCTGCGCTTGGCGAACTAGTTTATCTACATCTGTTTGAAAGAACCAACTCACTAAAATGAATGAAAATGAGTTTCCCATGCAAAATATATTGGAATCGTTTATTTAAACAGTTCATTTACATAAACTGTCTAAAAGAACCGGCGCACTTCAATAATTTGGTTTTCCTAGTGCTACTCCCCAACAAAGCTGTCTTCATAAATCCATTAAAAATCAATGCCACACAAGCTGAAGTTAGTTCTGAGAAAAGATCTAGGACTTAAGTGTCCAAATACTTTTTGGGGCCACTGCATGTCTATGTCCTTATATGTGCGTCCGGTTTGCAATAAGTGGATGGATTTCATGGATATATTTCATCTATATATTTATAGTTGTGCTACAGATATGCCAACAGAACTTGCATCCTCAATTAAGGCCAGAGGCAGTGCTGTCATGCTTTAAGAGACAAGGCAATCGAACCCGATCCCTTTCACACAGGTATCAATCCTTTCACAGAACTGTTTAGACAAAAGATGACAACCAAATTTATCTATCAGTCAGCGTTTGAGAAAACAAGGTCGAGCTATCACGCCAACACACAGTCATCCACAATTTACTTAAGCAACTATGAAGTTCATTATATTATGAAGCACCTTCCTCTTTCTCCACACATCTGCTTTTTTAAATATACAAACAGGATTCGACTGCATCCCTTTGTTTCTCTGCCTAATGTGTTGATTCAGGTATCTCTAATTCAGTAATCCAAGCGCCTGCGTTTGTCTTCTCGCAGCTCTGAGCCCTCAGGACTTTTGCTTTCATATGCTTAGCTGCTTGTTTAGGGGTAAATGAACACTAAAAGGGATCATATCTGACTGTTGCTTTGAGTTGACAGAGCTGATTAAATGACAGGCGGGTGTCCCACAGAAGAAAGGCTGCTCTCTTCCTCTCTGAACTGCGAGAACAACAAAGAACATAATGAAGTAAAAATGTCAAACGCTCCTCCCTCTTTCATGTGCCACAACTTAAAAAAAAAAATTATAATAATAATAAATTGCATAGATGCATCCAAACGGGACAGAGGCTCTTTTGTGAAGCTGTGCTGTTTTTCTTTTTTTTTTTTAAACACAACACTGTGTACTGAACGTTTCCAAGCAGTCTTCACCAGATGAGAGAGATTGCATGAGAAGACACGGCTTAATCCAAAGCAAATGTCAGCCCCTTTCACAGATACAGCCTTATACAGAAAATTCACAGCATTTTTCAGGCTATAGGTTGTGTGTGAACTCAACCTTCATGAAAATACTGGTAATTCTTTCTCTGGCAATTTCCCTTAATGAGAAGTTGTATCATACATTTCCATATTGACATATGAACCACATTTACCAGTAAAGGCAACCCAACTATTTTCCGGTAATTTACCTGGTTGCATGTGTGAAAGGGACTAATGTGTTTAGTTGTCTCTTTATATTTCTTTTGGTGGATGGTTAGAAAACATGCCATATATCGTGTTAAATCCATCCATCCATTAATGTCTCTCTCTCCATCCATCCATCCATCCATCTCTCGCTCTCTCTCTCTCTTTCTCTCTCTCCATCCATTCATCCCTCTCTCTCTCTCCATCCATCCATCCATCCATCCATCCATCCATCTCTCTCTCTCTCTCTCTCTCTCTCTCTCTATATCATCCATCCATTCATCCATCTCTCTCTCTCTCCATCCATCCCTCTCTCTCCATCCATCCATCCATCTCTCACTCTCTATCATCCATCCATCCAAATATCTATCCATCCATCCCTCCCTCTCTCTCTATCCACCCATCCATCTCTTTCTATCCATCCATCCATCCTTCCATCTATCCATCCATCCATCCATCTATTCATCCATCTCTCTCTCTCTCTCTCTCTCTCTCTCTCTCTCTCCATCCATCATCCCTCTCTCTGTCTATCCATCCATCCATTCATCCATCTCTCTCTCTCTCTCTCTCTCTCTCTCTCTCCCTCTCTCTATAGATACAGAGCTGTTTCGGTTGCTGCCGGCATGCTGCACGAGTCTATTTCTTTGTAGCTTGCTAGCCTGCTTAGCATTGCTTATTCCTCTACGCTCATCGTTTTATTTTACCACGTTTTGTCTTCCCCCAACTTTTCTACTGTTTCAACTGCCTGTATATTACCTCGCACCAGTTGTCTTTCTTTTCTTTGCTTTTTTCCACTTCTACATCTCACATTTCGTGCTTTTGTTTTCTCCTCTGTGTTTTACACGGATTATTGCATCAATCTCAAACATCTGCTGATCAGGAACGAACACAACAACAGCAAGCAATTGCATGAGGGATTCAAGAACAACCATAACAATTGCGTAAGTCATGGCATCCGCTCATATTATTGCTTCCTGCATTGCATGCCACATGTTTACTATAGCGGGGAGGGGTTTACATGTGATAAATGTAAGGAATCAGTCAGGCTGATGGAGAAGGTTAACGAGTTAGAAGCACGCATCCGAACACTTGTGGAGCTCAGTGAGAAAGAGAAGCTGGTAGATACTGTTTCGGATGCGGGTAGTACAGCGAGCAACATACTTTGGTTCCGGCTGAAGAGCCTCCCAGCAGGCGTTTGACTGACGTCTCAGTGGCATACTTGCTCAGCAAAGTGACACAACACTCCTGATCCTGTTAGGGTTTCCAATCAATTCTCCCCACTCAGTGATGCACCCACTGAGAATCATGTTGAAAGAGCCCTGGTTTTAGGAGATTCTATTGTAAGGAACATGGAAATAGAGACTCCAGCAACTATTGTTCAATGCATTTGCGGTACCAACATCAAATCATATTTAAAAGTGCTGGCTATTGCTAAACGTAGATTTACAAAAACTGTTATTCGTGTTGGCACTAACAGTCGGACACCACTAAAGATAATGTTAAAGAGGTGGCCCCCTCCCTGCTCGTCGTGATGATGACGTTTATAGTAGATTAGTGTCACTGAATAGCTATGGTGTCCAGAGAATAGCATAGGCTTCATAGACAATTGGAAGAGTTTTTGGGGTAGACCTGACCTGCCAAAGACCTACTTACTCTCCTCTCTAGTAATTTGGCTCATAGTCTTAATACCACTTGACTTGACTAATAGTGATAGTATTTGACTAACTGGGGCCCAGGTCAGGAAGCAGACAAACTGGTTAATCAAAATATCTGCTAGCTGCCTTGAGACATCACAAAGTTCACATAAACTATAACACACAGAGAAAGTATCACCTAGATATCACATATAGACTGTGTCTGTTTCCCGAACTACCAAACACAAACCCCTCACTAAATCATTTAGAAAAAATGTGATTAAGGTAAAACTTGAAAATAACACAAAGAAATAGAAGGTAGATCTCTAGATTAGATCTCTTTCAACCAAAGCACTAATTGTAAATTAAATTATTACAGATCTTATTTTGAATATGCTCTGTTTGACCAAAACCTGGCTTAATATATTAGTTTAAATGAATCTACTCCCCCAGGTTACTGTCTGAAGGGTCGAGTTGGAGGTATTGCTGCAATTTACAATGAAGTTTTTGGTGTTACTCAAGAGGAAAGGATATAAGTTTATGTATTTTGAACTAATAAAGCTAAACGTGACACCATCAGATACAATTAGAAAATCTCTGTTATCTTTTGCCCTTGCTACAGTATATAGATCACCTGGGCTGTATTCTGATTTCCTTTGTGAATTTGGCAATTATTTTTTTAGCAGATCTAATAGTTAATGTAGATAGATTTTTAATTGTTGGTGACTTCAACATTCACATAGATAATGAAAATGACACATTGGGGTTAGCATTTATCGATATTCTCAACTCTCAGACAAAATGTGACAGGAACAACTCATTGCCATAATCATATGCTAGGGCTGGGCGATTAATACAATTTTATTTTCAATTACGAATTTGGCTCCCAATGATTATGAAAACAAGATAATCAAGATAAAACGATTATTGTGCCGCATTCCATTTAGCAATGAAACACCTTGGCATTATATCTTTAAATCATCCTTCATTTAAGTTCAAATAAAAAGGAAGCGGGTTATGAAAATAAACTCCAAAACCGGGATTTCTCTGTGTGGTTAGTAGTAGTAGTAGTAACCCTTTATTGTCACATAGTCACAAGTAAGTAACCAGTGAAATTGGCCATCATCCTGCCCATACAAACATACAATATGACAACGGGGTAGACAGGGCAGGAAGACAGGGAATTGAGAAGATATACAGCATTACATGGGGAAAGGTGAGATAAAAAAAGCAACCCCCAGACTATGCTCCTGTTAGGATTACAGTGTGGGAACAGGAAAAAACATCTCAGCAACACTTAGCACATAATCAGTACATCTACAACATAACAAAAACTTGCAACAGGGTAGGGGAGTGGGGGATGGAGTTAATCCAGCACTGGCAAGCAGCCATCCGGACCTGCAGCCATTCTCGGCGCTGGTCACAGACCCACCTGTCAGACTGGGGGGTACGAAGCGGCGAAGGCGAGGGATGGGGTGTGGGGCGGATGCATATCTGTATTTTTGTAAAGTCTTGTGTGTGTGTGTGTGAGCCCAGAGATTCGCCAAAAGGTCACAATCCCAGGGTGTTTTGGGAGGGGGGAGGGGATGCGAGAGCGGCTCATTGCAGTGCTCTAACCAGGGGAGTTGTTGATCCATCAGCGGCCTTGGCCAAGGCCAGTGCTGGTTGGGGGGTGCCGAAACAGATAAGATTGAAATGTTTTGTCTTGGGGCGAATAGCTGCAATTTCTCAGGCTATTCTGCATGTCCGTTTTGGTCTCTAAAACGATCCATTTGCCTTTGCAAAGCTGTAAGCTCCTTCATGATGTTATCCGTATTGAGAGTCTGAGTGCTGACAGCTCTGCCCACCGCCTCAATCATGACAGGCAGCCTTGTGAGGCTTTGGACAGCTGTATCCGTCTTCTTAATTCTTCGATAACCCAGGGCAATGCCTAATCCAATCAGCAGAAGACCTGTTATCATGGTTCCGAATAGGTAGATATCTTCACGTCCTCCACGGAAAGAACCGCCAGACACACGACCCGCCACCTCTCCCACGCGTCCATCGTGTAGCCAGCTGCAAACGTTCCATCAGGGCAGTTAGGTTCCCCCGAACCCAAGCTTCTCCTCGAGAAGATGGTGTCAATTGCGTTGAGAGACCAGTTGACCAAATCCATAATAATTTCTTAGTTTGGAGAGCAGTGCTGAGAGAGTCTCTCAAATGTACAAGACAGTTGACTAGACGTGACGAGAGAGCAAAGCAGGGAGGTCAGGGGAGGGAGAGGGAGAGAAAATGCGACCGCCTTCACTGAGTGCCAAACGAGAAGGATCTATGTGATCTATAGTGCCGCATCTATGAGTTGCATGAAGTGACTGTAGAGATTGAACACTTCAAAATTCCACCAAAATGTATGTCTTGGTGAGGTATTCATGTAAACACAGAGAGTGATTTCTAAAGTGAACATAAACAGTGGGGAAAATGCAGATTTGAATTGAAATGCTAGATTTAATTCTGTCATATGGTGTTGATGTTGATACTATAGAAATTCTACCGCAGAGCGATGACATCTCAGATCATTACCTCGCCTCTTGTTTGCTGCGATCAGCTAATGTCACTCAATCTACACCATGCTATCGTTCAGGTAGAACTATTCTTTCGACCACTAAACATAGCTTCACTTATAATCTTCCAGATTTATCTCATATACTCAGTAAGCCAAAAAGTCTGAAGAACTTGATGTAATATTACAAAATAGAAAATATGAAATACTCTTGATAGTGTCACAACCCTTCAATTAAAGAAAATTTAAGAAAAAAGCCTTGCACTGTGGTACAATGATCACACTCATGCTCTCAAGAGAGCAGCTCAGAAAATGGAGCGCAAGTGGAAGAATACCAAATTAGCGGTATTTCTTGGCACATGGAAGGATAGTGTCTGTAGCTACAGACAGGCACTAAAATCTGCCAGGTCAGTATATTTTAGCAAATTCATAACAAATTTTTATTCTATTTATTCAGTACTGTGGCTAAATTGGTTAGAATAAAGCTATTTCTGGTTTGTTAATAGTTCCTAGAATACCTAAATCCACAAAAGGAGGTAGATCATTTCCCTGTTTGGCACCTAAACTATGGAATAGTGTCTCTAACACTGTTCGGGATGCAGACACACACTCAGTTTAAGCCTAGACTAAGGACTCATTTATTTAGCCAGGCATACACCTAATTTATCCTTCAAATCACAATTAGGCTGGCATCTGCGCTCATATTATTCTATTTGTTTCCCTGTCTCAACCTCGGGATTCATATCCCAAAGTTACCGGAGCCGGTCAGATCCACCTCCGTTCACGCTTGCTATGTATCTCTGAGTGATGACCATCCATCCAGTTATCTATCTATCCATCCATACGTCCATACGTCCATCCATCCATCCATCCATCCAATTATCTATCTATCCATCTGTCCATCCATCCATTCAATTATCTATCTATTCATCATCCATCCAGTTATCTATCTATCCATCCATACGTCCATCCATCCATCCAATTATCTATCTATCCATCTGTCCATCCATCCATTCAATTATCCATCTATTCGTCATACATCAATTCAATTATCTATCTATTCATCATCCATCCATCCATCCATCTATCTATCCATCATCCATCCATTCATCCATCATCTATCTATCTATCTATCTATCTATCTATCTATCTATCTATCTATCTATCCATCCATCCATCTGTCTGTCTGTCTATCTATCTATCTGTCCATCCATCCATCTGTCTATCTATCTATCTGTCCATCCATCCATCCATTGTCTGTCTATCCATCATCCACCATCCAATTATCTATCCATCCATCCATCCATCCAAGTATCTGTCTATTCATCCATCCATCCATCCATCCATGCACCCAATTATCTATCAATCCATCCATCCATCATCCATCCATCCATCCATCCATCCAATTATCGATCTATCTATCCATCCATCCATGTGAGCGCAGCGTAGTTCTAGCGGGAAGACTAGCAGCTGTACATCATCACACTATTAGCTGGGTAATTCCCAGCCAATCGCAGGTAAGCCATTGCTTTATAAGTCCGCTCCCAATCTATCACATTGCTGTTTCAGTGCGCTAAGATGGCAGAGCATTTCCTCTAACTTCATTATCCCAGCCAGACACATTCCTTCCACAGTCCCACAGACCAGCTTCTACCAGCAACCTTCGAGGTATAATGGGATCCACAATGAAGATGCTTGGCTGCTGGTCTCCCCAGCGGAACCTGAAATGGTCAACCTAACCCAAATCATCAAACAAGCTCAACTTCCCATCAGCCATAAGTTCTCATGCATATCTGGTGGTGGTTGGTGGCTCTCCCTCAGCACATCCTTCCCTACACAACGATTCAATTCAAGCACACCCCTTGCCAGGGCTTCCATAATCTCAAGCACGGTCCCTTTGCATAGGTATTGCACAAGCCAGCCGCCCTCGATGGAAAGCTCGCACCACAACGGGATATCTGTCAACAAGGTATTGCACAACAACATCGCCATTATCACATGGCGTTATGCATGCTGCTCACCTTGGCAAAGATGTCCATTAAACAACGGCCGCCATCGCTCGAGGGCTGGAGCCCCATGGAATATCTTTCTATGAAACGTATTGCACGTAACATCGCCATTTTCGTATAGCTTTACGCACGTCGCTCACCTTTCGGCAATGATACCCAAACAACTTTTCCCTCGTCGGAGGGTTTTCATATCAATGTTTTCTTTCAACAAATGGATTGCACGCAACGTCGCCATTATCGTATGGCTTTACACATGTTGCTCACCTTTTGGCAAAATACCCAAACAACTTTTCCCTCGTCAGAGGGTTTTCATATCAAATGTTTGCTTTCAACAAAGGGATTGCACGCAACGTCACCATTATCGTATGGCTTTACGCACGTTGCTCACCATTTGGCAAAGATACCCAAACAACTTTTCCCTCGTCGGAGGGTTTTCATATCAAATGTTTGCTATCAACAAAGGGATTGCATGCATCGTCGCCATTATCGTATGGCTTTACGCACGTTGCTCACCTTTTGGCAAAATACCCAAACAACTTTTCCCTCGTCGGAGGGTTTTCATATCAAATGTTTGCTTTCAACAAAGGGATTGCACGCAACGTCGCCATTATCGTATGGCTTTACGCACGTTGCTCACCTTTTGGCAAAGATACCCAAACAACTTTTCCCTCGTCGGAGGGTTTTCATATCAAAAGTTGTCTTCCAGCAAAGGAATTGCACGCAACGTCGCCATTATCGTATGGCTCTATGCACGTCGCCCTCCTTTCAGCAAAGATACCCAAACATCTCCCTCGTCAGAGGGTTTTCATATCAAATGCCGTCCTTCAGCATAGGGATCGCATGCAACGTCGCCATTATCGTATGGCTTTACACACGTCCACCTTTCAGCAAAGATACCCAAACAACTCTTCCCTTGTCGGAGGGTTTTCTAATCAAATGGTGTTTACCTTTCAACAAAGATACTGCACAGCAACGCCGGCCTAATGTAGGGGCATAACATCCCGCTCGCCTTATAAAGATTATGCATCACCAGGGGCCTCGACGGAGGCCCAAAATCACACTCTCTAAAAAAAAAAAAAAAAGGCTTCCTATTGCAAAGGCTTCCCACAACCATGCCAGAGATACCACAAATTGCATGCCAAATTCAGATGCTCACATCTTTAACTTTTCTCCTCCTCCAGAATGAATGCCTAACACAAGACCCGGTTCGTACCAAACTGGATCATCTCTTTTGGAGGTAGTATTCTACTCTCTTTTGGGGGTAGGCTCCTCGCCCCTGCCTCCTATCTCCGGCAGGATATGATGGTTCCGAGTACAACTCCCTCGGACCGCCGGACGGGGCCTACGCCAAAGAGAGACTTTTCTGTTCTACATTCATCAAATAAATGGCATCATAAACCTCACTCAAGCCTGCGTGTCTTCCCGATAGAAATGTGAGCGCAGCGTAGTTCTAGCGGGAAGACTAGCAGCTGTACATCATCACACTATTAGCTGGGTAATTCCTAGCCAATCGCAGGTAAGCCATTGCTTTATAAGTCCGCTCCCAATCTATCACATTGCTGTTTCAGTGCGCTAAGATGGCAACCTCCACCACCCCACCATCACCAGTTGAGCCCCGTCCCGCACAGGGGTAGGCTCCTCGCCCCTGCCTCCTATCTCCGGCAGGATATGATGGTTCCGAGTACAACTCCCTTGGACCGCCGGACGGGGCCTACGCCAAAGAGAGACATTACTTTTCTGTTTTACATTCAACAAATAAATGGCATCTTAAACCTCACTCAAGCCTGCGTGTCTTCCCGATAGAAATTCAATTATCTATCTATTCATCATCCATCCAAATATTTATCTATCCATTCATCTGTCTGTCTTTCTGTCTGTGTCTGTCTGTCCGTCTCTCTTTCTATCTTTCCATCCATCCGTCCATCCAATTATCTATCTATCTATCTATCTATCTATCTATCTATCTATCTATCTATCTATCTATCTACACATCTTCATAACACAGACCTTCTGGCAAAGGGCAAATTACATATACTGTAGGTGCACAAAGAGAAAACAATGACTAATTTAATCTCTGTTTCCAGCTGAGGACAAAAGTTGACAGAAGCCTCTCTGACATGCTCTGATATTCTCCTTTAACTGCAACAGACTCACCTCCACATAGTTAATTATACTCTTCGGCCTCACCTGGTAACTTCTGCCCTGAGGAGTGTAGAAAGTGGTTGAATGCCTTAAATACATTTTGAAGGCAAACCACACGGGATGTGCAGTAACTTTCATCCATTGATCAAAAAAGTTTCTGAACACCCAAAGAGCAACACATACAAGCGCAAATACCATACTCTTTAAGTTAGTTTGTAATTGATTGCACAAAGTTTTGAAATGCAGATGTCTGAAAAATTCACACCTTCAACAAAAGACATTGCTCCTCTTATCTTGGCTAAATCTTGGAGGTTTGACTTTTGTAGCAATTCAATTGTAACGTCACCCCACCTGCTTTCACTCATGGTAATTATAAAGCAACACAAATGAGTATGTTCCATTGTGAGGGAGGTAAAAAAGGCAAGGTAAGAGGAGTCATTGTGTAGCTATGTGTTTAGTATAGTTTTTTCTTTTGTGTGTGAACCCGTGTGCTATTATCCCCCCCACCTTTACTGACTAAGGCTTGTGGGTAATTATCAAGAGATGGTGATCTAGGTGGCCCACCACACCCACATTTAGTTTGGCATGTTGTCTGCGCTCCCTTGGTCGTGCCTGCTCGTCTGTGCATGACAATAGGCTGGGCAATGGACCCGGTAATTACAGGCCAGGGCTGCTATTCAATGGCCCACCTGAAACACTCTCTCAGGAGCAGAAGGCAAAGTCCTGCTGACCCCGGCTCAATCATGCACAACAATCGAGTCTGGGACAACCTTGGAATTCCATTCGGATTGGTGTGGCATTTGTAACAGCTATTGTTGTGGTTACTGTTGATGGGTCATTCCTGTTATGCATTAACTTTAGAACTATGCAACCTTTATTGAATGAATACAATTGTTGTAAGTTTTTTTTTTTTAAAAAAAGATAAAAACGGTATATCAGTCTTTCTGAAACATGTAACAAGCTTAGGCACTTCAACTTTGTTCATGATTATTGAAATAGTAGCAAGAAAATTAGGGAGGAACTTAACTGAATTTAAATAATGAGTTAAAATGGTTGAGAGTTAGCTCACATCTAGGTAAAAAAAAAAAAATATTATAATATACATTTTTTATTATTTTTTTTTTTATCAAAGAGGATGGGATGTTTTAGAGTTAGATAAACCAACAATTACCATAGCTAATACTTACTTGTGTTTGCATTGTTGTTTTCCCATCAAAATTATGTCACTTCCTGGAGTGAATTCAAACAATACCATAAAACATTTCTATTAGAGAAAGGAAGATATATATATATATATTTTATATATATTGGAAGTGTTTTATTTTGTACATAGTGCAACATTCACACAGTGCAACATTCATTCAAACTGTAAAATTTTATCCAATATATTAAGACATATATGACAAGTACATGAACATGTACTGCATAGAAAGAATGACCCTGTTGCTCAAAGAAATTACAACAGGAATATTTTACTACCGTATTCTATGAATAGATATAGCCCAAAATTGTCAGTAGATTTAAGATAATTTTTTATTGTTGTTAATTTGACTAATCTACCATGTTGAATATGTTGAATTTTGCCTCTTAAATCTTAGTTTCAAGTAAAAAAAACACACACACACACATTCAGTTTTAATGCATTACACTGAAAACCCTAACAAGTTCATTGCACTAATTTGATTGAGTAAACTCATTCCCGCAATTCCATTGAGTAATGGGGTCTCCCAAAACTTTAGTATTTAAGTTCAATTAACTTGGTTTTCAAGTAGAGTGAACTTAACTATTTAAGTTGAGTTAACTACATGCAGTCGACTTAACTCAGATTTGAATTTAAATATTGACGTTTCTACTGTTGTACATTTTCATTGAATTGATTACATTTTAGATCAAACAACAGCACAGCTCAAATAAAGATGATAACTGATTCTAGGTCAGTTATTGAATCATTCTTTACAGAAATGCATATATGCACTTCATGCACATGCACAAAGAGAACTGAGATAATGTGACCAGGGTCCAACTTGACCAAAGAGACACAGATCACCCTAATTGTGACATCACACTAAACGGCTATTTGCAACAAAACCTCAATAATACAACAAAAGAGCAAAAACATCTATGACTTTTTAATAACAATTATTTCAATTCCCCAATCTGTTCCCTCTGACCAAGGAAACATAATTCAAGCAACAAGGGATTGTGGGTATTTCCCATAGCCTCAATTTTGTTCTCATTAGTTTGAGTTATTAACACTTCGAATCTGAAGTCTATGCATGTTTAAGAAATATAAGTTCAATGAACTTAAATATTTGAGTTCATTTGAGTCCAAAACTTGACATTTCAAGTAATAATTAATTAAGACAACTTTTTTAGAGTAATGACAACTTTTGGGTTTACAGTGTACTTTTCTCTTTTCATGTTAAAGCATTTGTGCTATTTCATGAACTCAAAGGACTGAGTTAAAACAGCATGTCAAAATATTGGCAGAAACGCTCGATTTGTGCATGCACTTTGCAGTTTGCAAATTCTCTTAAAACATGCTATGCACACATCAAGTGGGACTTGAGCTTGTAAACACATAAAAACAACACCAGCACTATGATATTTCTTTAGTTGTGAACACTAGAGGACGCTCTCATTCTGTTCCCACCTCTCTGCCAGACAGTGGTCTTCACTATGGGTCTGTATAAATGAGTAGGATAAAACTGAAAACATAAAGTTCCATCTTCAACTGCTTTCAATTTATGCGATTTTTATTGTTTACAGGTATTTACAAACTGACTTTAACTCTTTTAAATAGGCCACAGATGTTCATCAATTCAGTAACATCTATAAATAAAAAAGCATAAAAGATGGGAAAAGGGAAAATACTTTTTAAAAGGAACATTACAGTTAGGCTGCTTCATTTAAAAAGTGAAAAAGAGACATTTACTGTATATAAAGTATATAAAGCTAATATTAGTCTGTTTAACAAGTCTAGTAAATTGAAACGTGTTTGTGAAATAAAAAGAGACAATTGTTGACATACAGTTAGAGTAGAGATAATCTCAGATCATTCTCTTGGCAGAATTTGATGAGAAATCTTGACTTTTGATTGCAGACTTTGGTATTTTTAAGACATTGTTGACATCTCTTCTGAAACTCTAGACGAGAGATGAGGTTAATGGGGTTTTTTTCTCAGAAGAAGCATCTGAAGGGCAAGAGACTTTAGCGAAGGTCTCCATTTGCTCTGTTAAATTTAATATCAATTGGAGAAACAATTGAATAATGACATTAACTGATATATCTTTGAAGGTTCGGGAAGTATTATCATGTGAACTTTACATATGTATAGTCATTGTTCTGAATTCTCCATGTTTAGCATAATAACGGGCACAGAATCAGCGCTGTATGTCACTGAATAGAGCGCAATCAGCGCAGTTGCGGAGCCTACGCAGATTTAGTAGACTGAGTATGCTAGACTGAGTATGCGTAGTGCTGTAGGGTTACATCAGCCGTTCTGACAGGAAAGTTCGCGGGATTGCTTGCATTATAAGGACATTGTACGAGTAACGGACAAGTAAGTCCAGTGTTATTTGAATATTAATGTTATATTGCAAGTGTATTTGTTGTAGATAGTGTTTCTAAGTTTATTTGTCTATATTATAGCGCCCGTTTTGCCGCACGTGAATTGGACGCTGTATTATATGCCGTCAATCCTTTGAAGTTTGAATAGCGATCGTTACAACTTGTATAAGGAATATTCATGCACGAATATTGTATGTTGAGTTTCTCATTATATCAACAATGTAACATTTACGTGATTTATGTTGATTATTATTTTCTTTCATTGTTTTAGAAAACCTTGCACATGTCGATCCATGTTGATGCCAAAGCAATCATTAAAAGGCTATCATCTATTCATGACTCCGAGTTCTCTGACAAGAACACTGTGGCGGTCAGTGCACATTGATCCAGCTAAAACTAAAACTAAAACTGAATTATAACATGGTCCTTCGAGCCGGATACTGACTACTACAGATATGTCATTGCCTGATGATAACCCGTCCAGTTCAGATCAATCAGCTGGGAGACCGGTGAGACGGAGTACACTTCCTAAGCACCTGGAGGACTACGTTATGGACTATAACATTTCAAGGTCAACTAGTCCCCCACTAAGCTCACTAGAAACACATACAGTGCCTTTAGCAGTAAACCGAGCTGTGGACAGAGCATTATCCTTGCCGAGTATGTCTACACCAGTACGTAGAACAGAACAAGTTCAAGCAACTGATAAAATGTCCCTGAGAAAATTGATGGAAAATATCTCTGCAGCTGAGATGGAGGAGTCAGCTGAGATTGCACAGCTTACAAGCAGACTGTCTCTTTATGAGAAAAGGCAGCAGCGTCGACAGGATATGTTAAAACGCATTAATGATTTCCTACTGGAGGAGGAAGCAGATAACCTCTCACTCCAAGAAGAAGATATAGCATCTCAGAAGGGAGCACTTTCCCCTGAGCCTGGATCAAACATTACCTCGACTGCTCCACGCTTTATAAAGACACCAGTTGACTTTGCAAAATCTCCGCCTGATATAATGAGCCCTACACAAAAGGGAGTTGAATTACCTCCAATCTCACAAGTTCCTGTTATACGAAACGTGGCACAGGATACCATAAAAGCTCAGTCTGCCCAGCAAACACTTGCACTGAATAACCTGAGTTCAGTTGACTCAATTCCATCATCATGCTTTGTGTCTCCACAACTCCCTATAGCTTCTGATACTGCCTTACAAGGACAGTTACTCCTACAAAGACAGCATGAAGATAAATCACCTCCGGAACTTAGAAGGTCCTTAGGAGTTGAAGGTGGCCCCTTTCTGTTCGACCAGCAATGGGCCACTAATCCTCAGACGGCAATACATACGATGCAACACTCTGTACCTTCCGTTTATGCTGGCAGTCGTACTAATTTTCCTGGTGCCTACCCAGCACAGCCTAGTTATGCTGGTGCACATGGTGTTCATTACCCATCACAGCAAGTAACCTGGCCACAATATGGTAATTGTCAGACAGCTCCTCCACCTCCCATTAATTTATATGGAGCGCCAAGACCATCCATACCAGACTTTACTGTAGACAGTGAAAGGGATTTCGCTAATCTGAAACTTGCTTTGGATAATCTACTAGACCCACATCCTGAGTTGTCAGAGAAATACAAATATCACGTGCTACTTGAACATCTGAAACTTCCAGAGGCTCAAATGATTGGACAGTCCTGTCGACATGAAGCACGGCCATATACAGCAGCAATGCAGGCCCTACAGTTGCATTATGGACAGCCACATCAATTAGCACAGAGCGAAATAGCAGCAATACTCAACGCTCCAGATGTGAAGGTCGGGGAAGCCAGTAGTTTCCAGTCATTTGCCTTAAGGGTTCATCTTCTTGTGAGTATGTTGCTGTCCCTGGAGGGCCAGAGGGGCATTGAACTCAGCTGTTGTTCCCATGTAGACCGGCTCCTCAGCAAACTACCCAAGTACCTCAGAGACAATTTCATTGAGTTCCTACAGATGCAAGGCAAGTTGAATGTCGCCAGCCTCAATCCATATAATCTTCAGGACTTTTCTGGTTGGCTGCAAAGTAAAGCTCAACAACAGCGTCTGTCCAGTAGACTAGTTGAACGTTATCAGAAAGAAAAATCCTCCTACTCACTTCAGGGAAAGGATTCAACCCGATCGAAAAGACAGAATGCTTCAGTCTACCATGGTACAGAACCCCAAAGTGTCAAATCATTTAAGCCTGTATCTCAACCCTCTCAATGGAAGAAATCCAAAGTCCATTGTCTATTCTGCCACAGCAAAGAGCATTACATAACCCAGTGCTCAGAAATGAAGGAGCAAAGTACAGAAACTCTCATGCAATGGATAGCAGAAGGGAAACGGTGCTGGAAATGCGGCCGTTCCCATCAGCCAGAGGACTGTAATTTGAAGAAACCATGTGGAATCTGTGGGGAGATACATCTCCAAGTCCTCCATGGAATCGCTGAACAGCGATCCAAGAATAAGCACACTAGTGCATTAAACAGTAGGATCTATCTCACACCTTCCAGTCCCTCAGGTCGAGTACTACTGAAAGTTGTGCCAGTGCTTCTACATCATGAGGACAGAACAATTGAGACCTTTGCGATATTAGACGACGGAGCTGAACGTACCATGCTGCTACCAGCCGCTGCTCAACAGCTTCAGCTGGAAGGGAAGGAGGAAACTTTAGCCTTACGTACTATACGTCCTGATGTCACATTCCTGACTGGCTTAGTTGTTACCTTTGATGTGTCCTCCAGAAGCAATCCAGTAGTCAAGTACAGAATCCAGAATGCCTTCACTGCGGATGGATTAGATCTTGTGGAACAGAGCTACCCAGTGAAAGCTCTTCAACGTCGATATGTCCACTTGAGAGATATTCCATTGCAGTCATTCAAGAATGTTCAGCCCTTGTTGCTGATTGGCTCAGATAATAGCTCTCTGATTACTGCAGTGGAAACAATTCATGTAGATACTCAGATTGGACCAGTTGCAGTCCGTACAAGACTTGGGTGGGCTCTTCAAGGTCCTGAAGGTCTTTCAAATCGGTCCACTTCCACTCATCAGAGTTATTTTATTACCGCTGCAGCAGCCTATGACACCCTCTATAGAGACGTAGAGCGACTGTGGAAGTTAGATGCTCTACCTTACCGCAGTGAAAAGCTGTTAACTCGATCTAAACAGGACCAAGAATCCATTGAGATCCTAGAAAGCAAGACCTGCAGGGTGTTAATCGATGGAGTTCAGCGATATGCTGCTCCCTTGTTAAGAACTGATAATTCCACCAAGTTCCGTGCTCCTCAGGAGTCTGTTCTTGCCAATCTCCGCAGTACCGAAAGGAGACTCCGGGATCAACCAGAGAAGGCAGCCGACTATCAATGTGAGATGAATAGACTTATTCAAGCAGGTTACGTCAAGGAGATCACGGTTGAAGAAGCTAATGAATCGGAGGAATCCTGGTACCTGCCACATCATCTCGTCTACCATAATAGTAAGGCACGTCTGGTGTTCAATTGTTCATTCGTCTACAAAGGTACTTCACTCAATGAGCAGCTCCTGCCAGGACCAAACCTGGGACCATCCCTGCTCGGGGTCTTACTGCGATTTCGACAGCACTGTGTTGCGATAAGTGGAGACATTAAGGGTATGTTTCACCAGGTTCGACTGTTGCCTGAGGACAGACCCTTACTAAGATTCCTCTGGCGGGATTTACTACGGGAGATCCCGCCGAAAGTATATGAATGGCAGGTGCTACCGTTCGGGACAACCAGCAGTCCTTGCTGTGCTATCTATGCACTACAAAGGCACGTCAAAGAACACCTACGTAGCACTACTGACCTCATCCAGTCTGTCGAATCTGGTTTCTACGTTGATAATTGTCTGGAGAGTCTACCTACTGCTGAAGCAGCCAAGACTAGAGTGGATGACTTGCGTGCAATTCTGGCGGATGGCGGATTTGAAATTAGGCAGTGGACAAGCAATCGATCATCAGTAGTGGCTCACTTACCATCTGATGCTAGATCCCAGGACATGGAACTGTGGCTTGAACACAATCGGTGTGACCCTCAAGAACCCGCATTAGGGCTTTGCTGGAATTGTAGAACAGACACACTGGGTTACAAGTACCGACCTATCAAACATTCAGCACTAACAATGCGTACAGTTTACAAGATACTAGCGAGTCAGTATGACCCTTTGGGTTTCATCACGCCTTTTACCACCAGAGCCAAAATTCTCATACAGCAGCTATGGTCAAAGAAGAGAGACTGGGATGACCCAGACCTCCCTGCAGATCTGCGTGAGTCTTGGAATGTCTGGGAGAGTGAATTACCACACCTCAGCTCAGTTTCAATCCAGCGTTGCTATGTTCCTGAAGTAATGGATAATCCTGAACTTGAGCACCACCTTCATGTTTTCTGTGATGCGTCGGAAAGGGCGTATGGAGCGGTAGCATACCTCTCTACAACTTATGAGGGCACGACCAATGTCTCCTTCATAATGGCCAGGTCAAAGGTGGCCCCAAAACGTCAACAGACCATACCACGGTTAGAGTTGTGCGCAGCGCTGGTTGGAGCACAGCTGACAAAATTAATCCACACAGAATTGACATTCTGCTTGAAACAGACCACGCTATGGACAGACTCTACAACTGTCCTAGAATGGCTACAGTCAGAGTCATGCCGGTTCAAGGTATTTGTCGGCACACGTGTATCCGAAATACAAGAACTGACAGATCAGCGATCATGGCGTTATGTCGACTCACTTAATAACCCAGCTGATGACTTGACAAGAGGCAAAACACTTCTGGAGCTTACTAGACCGAGCAGATGGAGTAATGGGCCGTCTTTCCTCTTGCAAGCTTCAGATGAATGGCCTAAGAGACCACACATCACTCAGCCACATAAGTCCAACGAACTAAAAGGTCTGACTTTCTGTAGTTTTGCATCGGTACCACAAAATATTCCAGACGCAAACCAGTTGATTCATGGAAGGAACTTGTCGAGGCCGTACGTCAGCAATGCTATGGGGTGGCAGAGCCGAATCAGACTCGATTGATTAACAGTTACCGTGAAGCAGAAGCTATTCTACTGCGAGCTTGCCAAGAACAAAGTTTTCCTGAAGAGATTGTTTCTCTGAGGGCAGGCCAGTCAGTTCACAGCAGCAGCAGACTCAGAAATCTAGCACCAGAGCTGGACCAAACAACAGGCCTCATAAGAGTCGGTGGGAGGCTACGGCAGTTACAGCATGTCAGTGACCTTGATATTCATCCCATTGTTCTCGACCCTCGTCATTCAGCTACTATGCTTCTAATTAAAGACTATGATGAACAACTGCTACATGCTGGATCTGAGAGATTATTTGCAGAAATCAGAAGACAGTATTGGATTTTGCGAGGTCGACAAGTCATTAAGAGGTACCAACTTCACTGCCCAGAATGTCAGAGATGGAGAGCACAGCCTAAAGTTCCTCAAATGGCAGATCTGCCAAAGGCTCGTCTACGCATCTTCCACCCACCTTTCTTCTCAACAGGCGTTGATTGTTTTGGGCCATTCATTGCCAAGATAGGCAGACGAAATGAGAAACGGTGGGGAGTGATTTTTAAGTGCCTAACGACACGTGCCATTCATTTGGATCTCCTTAATTCACTGGATACAGATGCCTTCCTACTAGCCCTCCGCAGGTTCATTGCCCGGCGAGGCAAACCAGCAGAACTCCTTTCAGATCAAGGCACGAATTTTAAAGGAGCTGACAGGGAACTCCAAACAGCTTTCAAGGAACTGGAACCGCAGCTTCAACAACAATTGGCGAATTACCAAATTGATTTCAAATTCAATCCCCCTAATGCACCGCACTTTGGAGGAGCATGGGAGCGGGAGATTCGCTCCATCAAGAGTGCACTCCAGGTCGCTGTGGGAGCTCAATCATTGTCAGAAGATGTACTTCACACCATCCTAGTTGAAGTGGAAGGGATCCTCAATTCCAAGCCTCTAGGGTATGTTTCAGCTGACGTGGCTAATCCCGACCCTATAACACCAAATATGCTTCTCATGGGGCGGCGGGACGCTTCTTTGCCACAAGCCATTTACGCTCCTGAGACTATCGGAAGACGTAGATGGCGGCATTGTCAGAACTTAATAGACCAGTTTTGGATCCGTTACCTACGAGATTACCTGCCAACCCTTCATCCCCGCTACAAATGGCAGCATCCAACGGAGCCCCTTGCACTGGATACCGTGGTGATGATAATTGACCCCAACCTACCACGAGCACGGTGGCCTATAGGTCGTGTGGTGAAACTCCTTCCAAGCAGAGATGACTGCGTACGAACTGTTGATATTCAAGTACAGGATAAAATCTACACACGACCTGTAGCCCGTCTTATCCCACTTCCCGGACTGCCAGATAATACAGAAAGTCCGCAAACATAAAGAATTCTACTAATCATCACATTTGTTTCTCAAATGTGGGGGCGGCTGTTCTGAATTCTCCATGTTTAGCATAATAACGGGCACAGAATCAGCGCTGTATGTCACTGAATAGAGCGCAATCAGCGCAGTTGCGGAGCCTACGCAGATTTAGTAGACTGAGTATGCTAGACTGAGTATGCGTAGTGCTGTAGGGTTACATCAGCCGTTCTGACAGGAAAGTTCGCGGGATTGCTTGCATTATAAGGACATTGTACGAGTAACGGACAAGTAAGTCCAGTGTTATTTGAATATTAATGTTATATTGCAAGTGTATTTGTTGTAGATAGTGTTTCTAAGTTTATTTGTCTATATTATAGCGCCCGTTTTGCCGCACGTGAATTGGACGCTGTATTATATGCCGTCAATCCTTTGAAGTTTGAATAGCGATCGTTACAACTTGTATAAGGAATATTCATGCACGAATATTGTATGTTGAGTTTCTCATTATATCAACAATGTAACATTTACGTGATTTATGTTGATTATTATTTTCTTTCATTGTTTTAGAAAACCTTGCACATGTCGATCCATGTTGATGCCAAAGCAATCATTAAAAGGCTATCATCTATTCATGACTCCGAGTTCTCTGACAAGAACACTGTGGCGGTCAGTGCACATTGATCCAGCTAAAACTAAAACTAAAACTGAATTATAACAGTCATAGAACATCTCTCTCTCTCTCTCTCTCTCTCTCTCTCTCTCTCTCTCTCTCTCTCTCTCTCTCTCTCTCTCTCTCACACACAAACACACACACACACACACACACACACACACTCTCTCTCTCTCTCTCTCTCTCTCTCTCTTAATTAACTATAATTATATCTTAAAGCCTTATCCACAGCACAGAGGTCAAATCATGTTAAACCCAACGAGCATCTAACAGAATATGGCAATATTGCTCACAAAATCTGTCTTGAGGATATCCCAGACAGATATCCACACAAAATTCCTCTGGATACATGAGCGGAGAGTGTTTCTCAACATCTGCCTCTGAGCACCAAACCCATGATGCTCTTCTAATTAATGAGGAGGCTTCAGCGCCTTACAACAACCATTAAAACCAATGTGAGTAAGCAAAGGTTGCCATCTGACTGTCTGTGGAGTGGAAAAGATGGCCACAACAAGGTCATCTTTAATTAATTCTCCCATCAAGGGCATTATGATGTAATCAGCTGTTACAGTCGTGATCTGTTGACGAATTTATATTCAAATGTTAAGCTTTAAGACTTATTCAATTATATTGCTAAATTATTCATTATAGAATAAGAATGTACATTTTACTGCATGACATTTCCCTTCTTTGGAAAGTTTCTACTTTAGCAGTATAATGGTACAGTGATGTATAAGATAGTAATATCACAGTATATTGATATATATGAGGTTCTGCCTCACTACCGTACTCAGATATAATGGTATTTTATTTGATCCATGTGTTAAGGGAGCCAGCTGATATGTGATAGCCATGTTGCGGTACATGTAAACCTCACTCCCCTGGCTTCCAGAGGCGCACTAGCGACTGACACAGAGGCTGTAGCCTTTAGCCTCCTCGTTAGTTCACCTGCCTCCCATGCTGGCTAACGCCGGTTTGAATCCCGCTTGGAGGGGGTTGAGCAGGACTGGTAACACATGTCAATAAAACAGTAATACCATGTGCCATTTATATATTCTTTAAATTAATTTAAAGTCCAATCAATTTAATCAAATTTTACCATGGTGTACCCATATTTGTTGATCTTTTAACCCATGAAAGTATATTTTCATACAAATGGCACTTAAGGGAATATTCCAGGTTCAATACAAGTTAAGCTGTAATGTTAAGGTGTAATGTTCATTTCCACAAAAATTAAATTTGACCCTGATTTAAAAATAAAAAAGAAGCAAAAATCGAGGTTAAGTGAGGCACTTACAATGGAAGTCAATGGGGCCCATTTTTGGAGGGTTTAAAGGCAGAAATGTGAATTTTATAATTTTATAAAAGCACACAAATGTATTCTTTTTTAAAAAACTTTTGTGTTATTGAGTGACTCAACAACCAATTTAGCACAGTTTTGAGGGAAGGTAGAGTCACATGGGTTATCCTCCTCGTGGTCGCAATATTGTAGTTGGGGCGCGTGGTAAGTTGTTTGCAGAGAATGTGGGAATAGTGTGAGCCTCCACAAACTCTATGTCTCTGCGGTATCGCATCCAACAAGCCACGTAATTATATGCGTGCACTGACAAACTCAGTTGGGAAAAAAAGTTGGGAGGCAACTGAGATTCATCCTCTGCCACCCAGATCGATGTCTGCAACTGTGCCACCACGAGGACCTAGTGAGTATTGGGAATTGGGTATGCCAAATTGGGGAGAAAAAAGGATACATATTTTTTAAAAGAAATAATTATTTTATTATTATTATTTCAGATGTAAAGTTGTTGAAATCACAGTTTTTGCAGGATTACAGGGTTACGTCATCATGGCAATGAAGTAGTACAATAACTTTACACAGAAAAGGTTAGTAAACGATTTTATCACGCTCAAATCATGTTTACATGCACATTGTTCACATCTTCATGCTATACTTTTGAAACAGTGAGTATTTTGGTGAGTATTTTAACGTTTATGGATTGGCGCCATTGACTTCCATTGTAAATGCCTCACCGTAACCCAGATTTTTGCTTTTTTTAAAAAAAAAGAGGGATGAGTCTAAATTATTGTGGTCAATATTTTGCCACAAATGCTGTCAATTAAGATTATCATGTGTTGAACCTGGATATTCCTTTAAGATTTATTTATGTATCTATTTTCAAATAAGGAGGATTGTCCTAATTACAAATAGATAAATAAAGCTTTCATTGCTGTAGATGAAGCATAAAACTGCTTTTGCGGTGCCATCTACAAAGCTGCCCATACAGCAATCCCACAAGGCTATCAACCCCTCTATGTCCCATGCCTGGATGGAGAAAGTGCAGCCCCCCTACAAGCCTACGAAACATCAGGGGACCCTGAGAGAGCAGACCATCTCATTGACTCGTTAACCACAGCTCGGTGCAAAAAATGGGAGGAGAATGTAGCAGAGCTGAATTTCACCCACTCTAGCAGGAAATGCTGGAGGATCATCCGCTGCCTTGGAGCTGCACAGAAATCCCCAACTCATAGCCGACCCTCTGTCACACCAAATCAAGTCTCGACCCAACTACTCACTATTGCAAAAGCAGCCCAAGACAAATACACCAGAAGAACAATTATGAGTGAGCTAAAGACACAATGCAGACAACTCTTGCAAGCAACACGGTGCATTTTGAGGTTGCTGAACTGGAGAAAGTCCTGTAGGGTATGAAATGTCGAAAGGCAGCAGATATGACAACATCTCTCCAGAGTTCATGAAACATTAGGTCCCCCAAGCTCTAACCTGGCTGTCCCAATTCTACACTAGGATTATATACACAAACTCACTCCCAAAGAAGTGGCGAACAGGAAAATCATTGCTATAGCAAAACCTGGTAAAGACCACAAACTACCAGCAAGCTACCACCCAATCTCTCTACTATGCGTTCCCTCTAAAATCTTGGAATGCCTTATACTACGATGTATATCTCCAGGAGTAGAGAAGATCCTCTGTGTAGATGAGGCCAGTTTCCGCAAGGGCCGAGAACGGAGGAACAAGTACTGGCCATAACCACCTACATTGAGAATGGCTTCAAGAGCAAGCTGATTGAACAGTGTTCCTTGACCTCACAGCCACCTATGACACTATCTGGCACCAAGGCCTTCTACTAAAACGTACAATAGTACTCCCCGCCTGGGCAACAGCAACTATCAAAACACTGCTAACTAACCGGAAGTTCAGAGTTCACCTTGGACAGAATAACAGCACTTGGAGAACACAGATAAACGGGCTCCTATAAGGATCACTTCTCGCCCCAACTCTGTTTAACCTCTAAACAAACAATTTACCCAACACTAAATCCCACAAATTTATTTATGGTGACGACATCTAACTGACAACCCAAGCACCAGTTTTTGATTCACTGGAATGTGTCCTCACTGAAGAATTCTCAAAACTAGACAAATACTGCAAAACCTGGAGCCTAAAACCAAGCCCAACAAAAACAGTCATCCATATTATGTATTCCACATTCAAAACACAAATTCTGCCAAAGAACTAAACATCCTACTGAGCAGACATAAGCTGAAGCACGCCCCCGACCCAACCTATCTGGGAGTGACCCTTGACAGGACCCTTTACAGCAGTAAAGGTGAAGTCCAGAAACAAACTGCTTTTCAAAATGGGGGGGGGGCAGCAGCCCCACACTGCGTACATCAGCACTGGTCCTTGCATACACTGCAGCAGAATACTTTGCCCCTGTCTGGTCTAGGTTCACTCACCCACAAACCCGACGAGTCACACTTACTCAAAGGATGCTCCAAAAGGTCAAAGATTACCCTCATAAACCAATCCACGCAGACATCTTCAATCCACCTACTCTCCTTCTCCCATCTAGACAACAAATTTGGAAGAAAGCCCCATCTGCCGACTTTACCACCTAATCTGCTTGGGAAAAGGAATGGGAGCACAAGGATCCCCCAAACAAACATCTGGTGTCAGATCCCACTCTACAGATCCCTGGCACCAACCTCCCAAGGAGATAGTGGTCAACCCTCAACAGATTCAGGACCGGCCACGGCCCCTGCTTGGCCAGTCTTCACAGATGGGGCAGCAGCCCAAGCCCACTGTGTGCATGTGGAGAGGAGCAAACAATGGAACACATCATTGAAGCTTGCCCTCTCCAAAGACTAAAAGGAGGATTAGTCACTCTCCATTCAGCAAATCAGGAGGCAACTGCTTGGCACGAGGACTTTGCATGCGCTAAATAAATAAAATGGAACTGAATGGTTACCACATCCATGTACCACAGCATGTACCTGGTACTCTAAGCCTAAGCTTAAGAACAGCATGACACATGCCACTTTAGTGTTAAGATGTTGATTGTTATATCATTATCTTAAGTGGTGAAATAATGTATTTTTAGAAATAACATTAGAATCAAGTTTAAGTGTGTGACTAAACAAGTGTTCTGCATCACAGTTGGCTGGCGGTCGCAGCCACAGGAACATTAAACTGTCCTTTGTGGAGCATTTTCAAGGCAGATCCATGTAGGCTGAGGGAGGAGTCGTGTCGTGTGAACGGTCCGTCATGAAGTTAAATGATGGGAACTCTTATGACAGTGCAGTCAGGTTACAATGTGACCACACTTTAACACTGCTCACTCTCAGACACATGTAATAATCTGTGTGGGTGTATACATTTAGTTAAATATGGTAGATGTAATGAGATACACGATGGTATAAGTCTAGTCAATTTTCCTGTATGATGAGAATAGAGAAAATAATTTAATCCGTTGCACTGAACAGTCGCTGTTGATAAGAGTTTTAAAGTGAACATGAAACATGTTGCACAATGAGAAAAAAATGTAGGCTGGGATTTTAAACATCAGGAACTGATTGGATAATGGGAAGTGGGCTTACTTTAAAGTATGTTTTGTTGAACGATTACAAAGACAAATCAGTATCTTTTTTTCTTTGGAATAATATGCGCAATTAAACCTGGAACGTGCATCAACTTTGAGTTCATCTGGACTTCTTTGATTCAACTTTTCACTTTGACATGCTGACAGTATAATTTGTATAGATTTGTTTTACTGTTATTACTGTAGATTAGAAAAAAAGCATTTTCACTAGTGGTCTCAGACTTTTGGACTATACTGTACGTGTAATTGAGAAAGAGAATTGGAGAGAGAGTGCATTTCTCAGACTCTCTCGCTCTGGTCTCATGGGTATGGAAACAATTAGAGGAGAACAAAGCAAAAAAAAAATATAATTTAAAGTCAAGAGGAAATGTTGAAAACATGAGTTTGGTAAATGACCTCATAAACACCCGTCTCGCCAACCCTCAAACACACACACACACACACACACACACACACACACACACACACACATATTCCTGAATGCTTCGACTTGAGTCTGTATTCAATCTCGCTCTCTCTCTCTCTCTCCTCACCCCCTGTACAAGCTTTTCATCTGGAATTCATATGGGCTTCATTTCTCCCTCCCTCCTGCAATTCTTCCCCAACTATTTCCTTTTTCAATTTCCAGAGGAAGTTGTTAAATGGTTCCTGAGCCAAACAACCTTTTTTTTCTTTGCTCTCACCCCCTGCCTTTGCGGCTCAACACCAACTCCAATGCCATTGCTAACTACAACTCGCATTATCATCATTGCCAAGATATCAAAGTCTGCAATTGAAGGTCAGAGATCTCATGAACATTTCTCTTCAAATTCTTTCTAGACCAATTGATCTGAGCAATGATGTCCATGTTAATATTATAGCTCTAAATTCTTACTGTATGTCAACGATTGTCAAATTTTAGGAGAAACGTCTGCGATAAACTTGATACTTGAATGAAACTGAGCCAGAGACCATTTAGCAGAGACGGGCCACTTCTATTTAAATTAATAGGAGAAATTGGAACGCCCAACTATGAAGCTCTAGTGCCCAATGGTCAGCGGATGTAGAAAGGAAGTTCTGCCTTACAGGTAAAAGAGCCAATCACCTTTTAGATACAGATATCGGCTGTCAATCAGCTCGCTACTGTGCATGCACGTTTCCTATACAAGCTGGGAAAATTGCATGTTTTAGCATAATATGAGGAAAAGAAGCACAATTTATGATTCCAGTATTATCACATTTTATTGCTGATTTGAAATATGTTCTTTGATCATAATTTTGACGAACTGTTTTTGAGATTTTCGTCTTTCCTTTCAAGTAAAAAGGAGCTGCATTCCAAAGATGGCCGACAGTGGACTGCCTTGCTAGAAAGACTTCGACCGAGTGCTCCATTACATCTCCTAAGTTATGAAAGAGCAACCTCTGAGCAATAAACCTTTTCATTGGGTAACAATGTTTTAATTCAGTATTACTCGCAAAGTTCATCTCAAAAGTCAAAAATTATATCTCTTTAATATCTCAGTTGTTTTTAGTAGATAACAATGAGATGAAATTTCTTTTTTCTGCAGTGGAAATTAGACAGACAGACAGCGTTGCTATGTGGTTGCCAATGCATTACAGTGCATTTACTAATGTGTCCTGTGTGGGTTTTTAGAGCGTTGCTATATGGTTGCTTAGGTGTACTGGGTGGTTGCTACGGCATTACAATGCATTTGCTAATGTGTCCCGAGTGGTTTTTAGTGCATTGCTATATGGTTGCTAAGGTGTTCTGGGTGGTTGCTAAGGCATTACAATGCATTGCTAAGGTGTCCTTAGTTGTGTTTAGAGCATTGCTATGTGGTTGCTAAGGTATTCTGGGTGGTTGCTAAGGCATTACAATGCGTTTGCTAAGGTGTCCTGGGTGGTTTTTGGAGTGATGCTATATGGTTGCTAAGGTGTTCTGGGTGGTTGCTAAGGCATTACAATGCATTTGCTAAGGTGTCCTCAGTGGTGTTTAGAGCATTGCTATGTTGTTGCTAAGGCATTACAATGTGTTTGTTAAGGTGTTCTGTGGGGTTTTTAGAGTGTTGTTATGCTGTTGCTAAGGCATTACAGTGCATTTACTAATGTGTCCTGAGTGGTTTTTAGAGCATTGCTATATGGTTGCTTAGGTGTACTGGGTGGTTGCTACGGCATTACAATGCATTTGCTAATGTGTCCCGAGTGGTTTTTAGTGCGTTGCTATATGGTTGCTAAGGTGTTCTGGGTGGTTGCTAAGGCATTACAATGCATTGCTAAGGTGTCCTTAGTTGTGTTTAGAGCATTGCTATGTGGTTGCTAAGGTATTCTGGGTGGTTGCTAAGGCATTACAATGTGTCTGCTAATGTGTCCTTAGTGGTTTTTAGAGCATAGGTATGTGGTTGCTAAGGCATTATAATGCATTTGCTACAGTGTCCTCAGTGATTTTTAGAGCATTGTTATGTGGTTGCTAAGGTATTCTGTGTGGTTGCTAAGGCATTACAATGCATTTGCTAAGGTGTCCTGAGTGGTTTTTACAGTGATGCCATGTGGTTGCTAAGGCATTACAATGCGTTTGCTAAGGTGTCCTGGGTGGTTTTTGGAGTGATGCTATATGGTTGCTAAGGTGTTCTGGGTGGTTGCTAAGGCATTACAATGCATTTGCTAAGGTGTCCTCAGTGGTGTTTAGAGCATTGCTATGTTGTTGCTAAGGCATTACAATGTGTTTGTTAAGGTGTTCTGTGGGGTTTTTAGAGTGTTGTTATGCTGTTGCTAAGGCATTACAGTGCATTTACTGTGTCCTGAGTGGTTTTTAGAGCATTGCTATATGGTTGCTTAGGTGTACTGGGTGGTTGCTACGGCATTACAATGCATTTGCTAATGTGTCCCGAGTGGTTTTTATTGCGTTGCTATATGGTTGCTAAGGTGTTCTGGGTGGTTGCTAAGGTATTACAATGCATTGCTAAGTTGTCCTTAGTTGTGTTTAGAGCATTGCTATGTGGTTGCTAAGGTATTCTGGGTGGTTGCTAAGGCATTACAATGTGTCTGCTAATGTGTCCTTAGTTGTTTTTAGAGCATAGGTATGTGGTTGCTAAGGCATTATAATGCATTTTCTATGGTGTCCTCAGTGATTTTTAGAGCATTGTTATGTGGTTGCTAAGGTATTCTTGGTGGTTACTAAGGCATTACAATGTGTTTGCTAAGGTGTCCTGAGTGGTTTTTAGAGTGTTGTTATGAGATTTCTAAGGTGTTCTGGGTAGTTGCTGAGGCATTACAATGCAGTTGCTAATGTGTCCTCAGTGGTTGCTAAGGCATCACAATGCATTTGCTAAGGTGCCCTCTGTGTTTTTAGAGTGTTGCTATGTGGTTTCTAAGGTGTTCTGGGTGGTTGCTAAGGCATTACAATACGTTTAATAAGGTTGCAATGGAAGGGCTTCTTGGTGATAGCTAGGTGATACGTTTGTAAATATTTCATTTAAGTACAAATATTCCTAATTTAAATATTTTATTTAAGCATAAATTTGGTCTCAAAGAACAATAAAGTTGTCCTTAGGGTGAATTTAAAAATGACTGCAGAAACTAAAAATAAATCTATGGTCATTTTGGCCATCTGTTATGATATAACTTGTTATAAAATTTAAATGCAAAGTAACATTTTCTTTCTCTCTAGCTCTCATCTCTCATTCTTCTCAAAGGCTTTGAAGGACCCACTGTGCTTTCTTCCAAGGCAGACATTCCCCATCCCAAACCGCACTCCTCTGCAATCCATGCCCGCTAACCCTGCTCAGAGCCGGTGTAAACCTCCCCTGCCCCTCTCTGCAACTCCCTATCCTGCATACATCAGCCCAGCTGCTGTGTGAGGGCGACGCTGGAGGTGTTGAGCAGCAGGTCTTCACAGTAAGTTGTGGTGACAGGTGTCAGTGGCGCACACACCCGCCGCTCTGACGACTGTCCCTCTAGCTTACTGTCGGATGCACCGCACTTTTCACAAGTCATGGAAACACATGCATATAAACCCGGACGTTAATGTACCTCGAGGATCTGGCCTCCTGGTCTGGCATCCTACACACGCCTGATGCCAACTCTGGTTATGTTATAGAGAAAAGGTGGGGAGAGAGAAATATATAGAGAAAGCAGCCAGCAGCCAAAGCTACCATATAAAAATTAAAAGGAGCAACTAAAATGAAGAGTAAAATTAGATTACTGGTTTAAAGCTCTTTATTAGGTGGTTGCTAGGTTATTCTGGGTCATTGATAGGTTGTTCTAGGTGGTTGCTTGGACATTGCTTTGTGGTTGCCTAGATTTCCAGAGTGGTTTTTAGAGTGATGCTATAAATTTGCTAAAGTGTTCTTGGTTGTTGCTAGGGCTTTGCTATGCCTTTGACTATGTGTTTTTTTTAGGGAGTATATATGCAGGGTATATATATATATATATATATATCTCCTAGAGTATATATTGCTAGGATGTCCAGAGTGTTTTTTAAATTGTTGCTATGCGGCTGCTACGATGGTAAATGGTCTGCACTTATATAGCGCATTTTTAACCTTAACGATATTGTGCTTTACACTGTGACTCATTCACCCATTCACACTCAAATGGCAGCAGAGCTGCCATGCAAGGCGCTAGCCTGTCATCGGGAGCAACTTGGGGTTCAGTGTCTTGCCCAAGGACACTTCGGCATGTGGAGTCGTATGGGCCGGGATTCGAACCACCAACCCTACGATTGGTTGCCTACCCGCTCTACCAACTGTGGTTTTTAGATCGTTTCTATGCGGTTGCTAAGGTGTTCAGAGTGGTTTTTAGATCATGGCTATGTGGTTGCTATGGTACCCTGAGTGGTTTTTAGATTGTTGCTATGTGGTTGCTAAGGTGTCGAGAGTGGTTTTTAGATCATTGCTATGTGGTTGCTAAGGTGTCGAGAGTGGTTTTTAGATCGTTGCAATTCAGGTACTGTTTTGTTTTTAGATCATTGCTATGTGGTTGCCAATGTGTCCAGAGCGGTTTTTAGATCGTTGCTATGTGGTTGCTAAGGTGTCGAGAGTGGTTTTTAGATCGTTGCAATTCAGGTACTGTTTTGTTTTTAGATCATTGCTATGTGGTTGCCAATGTGTCCAGAGCGGTTTTTAGATCGTTGCTATGGGGTTGCTAAGGTGTCGAGAGTGGTTTTTAGATCGTTGCAATTCAGGTACTGTTTTGTTTTTAGATCATTGCTATGTGGTTGCCAATGTGTCCAGAGCGGTTTTTAGATCGTTGCTATGGGGTTGCTAAGGTGTCCAGAGTGGTTTTTGGATTGTTGCTATGCAGTTGCTAAGGTGTCCTGCTTTGTTTTAAAGCATTTCAATTCAGGTACTGTGTTGTTTTTAGATCATTGCTATGCGGTTGCCAATGTGTCCAGGGTGGTTTTTAGATTGTTGCTCTGTGGCTACTAAGATATCCTGAGTGTTTAAAGCGTTGCTATTTGGTTCCTGTGTTATTTTTAGATCGTTGTTTTACAGTTGTTAAGGTGTCCTGAGTGGTTTTAAAGCATTGCAATTCGGTTACTGTGTTGTTTTTAGATCGTTGCTTTGTGGTTGCTAAGATGTTCAGAGTGGTTTTTAGATTGTTGCTATGTGGTTGCCGAGGTGTCCTAAGTGGTTTATAGATCATTGCTATGCAGTTGCTAAGGTGTCCTAAAGGGTTTTTAGATCATTGCTATGTGGTTGCCAAGGTGTCCAGAATGGAATTTAGAGCGTTGCTGTTTGGTTGCTATGGTGTCTTGAGTGGTTTTTAGAGCAGTGCAATGCAGTTGCAAGGATCTCTAAAAAAGGATGTTCTAGGTGGTTGCTATGGCATTGTTATGCATTTTCCCGTGTGCTCTGTGTAGTTTGTAGAGTTTTGCTATGCGTTAGCTGACTGGGTTGAAGATTGTTGCTATGGAGTTGTTATGGTGTCTAGGTGGCTGCTAGGGAATTCATTTGTGGTTGCTTAGGTGTTCTCTATGTCTTTATCAAATTGCTGTGTAGTTGCTAGGGTGTTCTTTATGGTTGCTAGGGCATTGCTTTCTGGCTGTTAAGTTGTATTTTTGTTTTTTTAGCAAACTGTTATGCTGTTGCTGTTTCAGGTGGTTGATTACTTACTGGCCCAATTCAACAGAGTCCAACTAAGCAGCATAATCTTTCAAGTCAATAGCACAAATCTGAACAAATCCCAAACCCTAAATATGAGCCATAGTAATAGTGGTGCATTTCCGTTTCATATTTTAACATTGTTAATAACGTTGAGGTAAAATATTTATTTCTGGTCTAAATCCAGTGTTTAAGCCTCTGCACTTATGAATAAACAATAAGTAAATATATACAACAACTGACTGTATGTGTTATAAAGAAGATAAAGAAGCTAGCTGTTCTGAAACCTAATAAGCTGCATACCAAGAAAGCATTTTAAGGCATCATAGGTGCACAATTATCCTGCCCAAGAAGTAATGTCACAATTGCTTGATATAAGGTTTCTGTCTCGTAATTTGTCAGAATTGTGAGATGTAAAATCAGGTCATGTCCATACTAATTCTTTCAATTTTGAAACCTTAATTTTCACTTTCCTTATGCGGTAATGGAGAGTTTATGGAGAGTAAAAACACTTGCAGTGATAAATTGACAGCATTATTTTAATCACTATTTTAATTTGACTTATATTTAAAAAAAAAAAAAAAAAAAAAAATATATATATATATATATACACATATATATATCATCTTTTTCTGTTGGTTCATTTAATGGCTATAATCAATGTAGTGCACTTATTGCAACAACTGCATTTTCTTCATATTAACTTATTATATGTCTTAGGGACATATTAAATAATTCATTATTTTCTTCAAAATTCTACAAACAATACCCCATAATGACAATGGGAAAAAAGTTTGTTTGAAATCTTTGCAAATTTTTAAAAAATAAAAAACGAAAAAAAGCACATTTACATAAGTATTCACACCCTTTGCTCAATACTTTGTTGAAGCACCTTTGGCACCAATTACAGCCTCAAGTCTTGGGCAGTTTCTCCCATTCTTCTTTGCAGGACCTCTCAAGCTCCATCAGGTTGGATGGGGAGCGTCGGTGCACAGCCATTTTCAGATCTCTCAGAGATGTTCAATCGGGTTCAAGTCTGGGCTCTGGCTGGGCCACTCAAGGACATTCACAGAGTTGTCCCGTAGCCACTCCTTTATTATCTTGGCTGAGTGTTTAGGGTCGTTGTCTTGTTGGAAGATCTGCCCCAGTCTGAGGTCCAGAGCGCTCTAGAGCAGGTTTTTATCAAGGATGTCTCTGTACATTGCTGCATTCATCTTTCCCTCGATCCTGACTAGTCTCCAAGTCTCCTGACTAGATCCTGACTAGTCTCCCAGTTCCTGCCGCTGAAAAACATCCCCACAGCATGATGCTGCCACCACCATGCTTCACTGTAGGGATGGGATTGGCCAGGTGATGAGCGGTGCATGGTTTCCTCCAAACATGACGCTTGCCATTCAGGCCAAAGAGTTTAATATTTGTTTCATCAGACCAGAGAATTTTGTTTCTCATGGTCTGAGAGTCCTTCAGGTGCCTTTTGGCAAACTCCAGGCAGGCTGTCATGTGCCTTTTACTGAGGAGTGGCTTCCGTCTGGCCACTCTACCATACAGGCCTGATTGGTGGAGTGCTGCAGAGATGGTTGTTCTTCTGACAGGTTCTCCTCTCTCCACAGAGAAACGCTGGAGCTCTGTCAGTGTGACCATCGGGTTCTTGGTCACCTCCCTGACTGAGGCCCTTCTCCCCCAATCACACAGTTTGGTCGGGCGGCCAGCTCTACGAAGAGTCCTAGTGGTTCCAAACTTCTTCCATTTATGGATGATGGAGGCCACTGTGCTCATTGGGACCTTTAATGCTTCAGAAATGTTTCTGTACCCTTCCCCAGATCTGTTTCTGAGGTCTACAGACAATTCCTTGGACTACATGGCTTGGTTTGTGCTCTGAAATGCACTTTTAAACTGTGGGACCTTATATAGACAGGTGTGTGCCTTTCCAAATCATGTCCAATCAACTGAATTTACAACAGATAAATCTCAAGGATGATCAACGGAAACAGGATGCACCTGAGCTCAATTTTGAGTGTCATGGAAAAGGGTAAGAATACTTATGTACATGTGATTTTTTTTTTTTTTTTTTCATTTTTTATTTTTAATAAATTTGCAAAGATTTCAAACACACTTCTTTCACGTTGTCATTATGGGGAATTGTTTGTAGAATTTTGAGGAAAATAATGAATTTAATCCATTTTGGAATAAGGCTGTAACATAACAAAATGTGGAAAAAGTGAAGCGCTGTGAATACTTTCCGGATGCACCGTATCTCTACTCATAACCTCGCGTCTTGAGAATAACCTGATTTGACATCTTTTAAAACATGAGAATATGCACAAGGTTAATTTGTATTAATTTATTCATGTTCTGCATGTTGATGAGGATACAGAAACACAGTGTTTTAATGAAGACACTTTGTACTCTTTGTGTCCCACTAATTAGTGTCACATTTGAGCAAATATTGCAGAAGGAGACAAAGTGCCAAGTGCTATGATTTTAATATCCGTGAGAAGAACAGCAGAGACATTTTGACAAGTTGCTTTCTCACCAAACGAGTTCATAAAGCACGAGTCAATGACGTTTGACGTTTCAAATGGCGTCCCCCAAGAGCTGACCAAACGTAATCCCAACAATGTTCATTTGCATTTATGCAAATTATTCTGCTAATCTGCATGTCTTGCTAATGAACAAGACAGAAATTGTGCATGTATGTGAGTACGTGTTTGTATGAGAGAGAGAGAGAGAGAGAGAGAGAGAGAGAGAGAGAGAGAGAGAGAGAGAGAGAGAGAGAGAGAGAGAGAGAGAGCTTGGTTAATTAGGAAATCTTTGCTTTGGATTTTTAAATGTCAAAGTGCCAGAGGCTTCCAAATGCTCCCTTTATAACATGACATGATTTAAGTGACAAGTGCACTGACAGCTTGCTCTATCTTTCTTTCTTATTCTTTTTCTTTCTTTCTTTCTTTCTTTCTTTCTTTCTTTCTTTCTTTCTTTCACAGGTCTAATTTGGAGCATGATGCATGCAAAAAAAATTTCAGACATCTACGTTTGACAAAAAATAATCAATGAATCTTTTCGTCATCAATATTTTACGTTAAATGTATGAGTGCATATTTTATTGAAATTATGATTTTTTTAAATTGCAAAAATGACTCAATGAATATAATGTCATGAAAACTACATGTATGTATGTGTAATTATACAAGAAATGTTTAAAGTAGTTTAAGATGTATAGCATGTGCCTGTCTTTGCTGTAAAATAAATAATTGTTTCTAACTAAATGTGATATTTAAATGACAAGCATACAGGATCTAAAAAAAATGCCTTTTTTCTCCATTAAAATGCAAAATGATCAAAGTCATGTAATATTGCCGTTTTCACAACTGGCATTTGTAATGCATGCTAGGAGAGAGTTCATAGCGCAAGGTTTTTGCGCAGTGAGCAGTGACGCATGCATGAGGATGCACTCCATAATGACATCCAGCTGAACATTTCCAGAGTAATTCACTGATTATCTCTGACTCTGAACACATTTTCTCTGTCCTTAAACAACCTTTGTGAAAATCTAAGAACCGGGAGTTTAAAGAGCATCTATTTTGTTTTTTCAAATATTACTTTTCATGTAGTGTGTTATACAGCTGTTTGTGAATGTAAAAAAAAGTTTCAAAAATAAAAGTGCGCGAAAAATGGTGTTATTGACTCCTAAAAGAAAGAACCGATTCTGAACACTTAAAATGAGTCGCTAGTAATTCCAGATACTTCCTGTACTAACCTACATAATTTGGTAACAAAAAAACCCACCTCTGGTCTTCATTGGCTACTCGCGAACAGCTTTGACCCGCCCTCAAACACTACACTAAGCGGTAGACCAATTACAACAGACTGGGACATCTGACCAATCAGAGCAGAGTAGGCTCTCTGAAAGGAGGAGTTTAGAATGAATGCTTTAGAACGGATCATTGAGTCATTTTTGACACGGAAAAAAAGTTAATGCTGCAATTTCAATTATGAGCTAATTGTTTTTTGGCCTTGGATGCATGTAAATCTTTTGTATGAGACACTAAAACAACATTAGGCACGTTTAAAAACAATAATAGGTGCTTGTAGAGCGGAAGAGGGCGGGGCCGGGCTGGAACAATGCACGCCCGGTCCCCAATCAGCCTGATGGGGGCACACAAGGGATAAAGGCGGCCGGTGACGACAGTCCGAGAGAGAGAGAGAGAGAATTACAGGCAGCTGCTCTGTGTGTTTATGATTGTGTGTTTTTCGTTTATTTCTTCATGAAACTATTATTTATATTGTCAAGCCGGTTCTCGCCTCCTCCTTTCCCTTATACCTGCTTTACACTAGTGCTGAAACCCGGGAAGGAGGAGGGATGTCCGTCGCGGCGTCCTCCACACTGTCATCCACCCAGGGGAGTGCCGCTGCCATTCACCGGGGGACTGAGTAGCCCGACCTCCCGGACGTGGAGAACGGCCGCCGCCCGCGAGGCGAGTGGAGACTGGACTCCCCGACTGCCTGGAGCGAAGGAGCCGCTGCCAGGGGCGGAGGAGTGCCCTGCCATCCCCCAGAAACGTGGAGGGGTCGAGAAGACCACCATCCCAAGGGGGCGGAGGAGTGTCCCCATGGGTCGCCAAGATAGCGGAGGGGCGTTCTGTCCGCTGGGGGTCAGTCTGACTCCAGTCTGCCTGGGGAGGAGCGGCTGCCGTCTGCCTGAGAGGGTGGAGGAGTGATCGGAGAACACGCGACAACGGATCAGAGAAATGTTGAGTACGTTTTTTTTCCTCTCTCTCTCCTCTCTCTCTCTCTCTCTCTCTCTCTCTCTCTCTCTGTCTCTCCGTGTTGGCCTATCCCTCACCTATTTTGTTTTTGTTGTTGTTTTTGCCCTCTTGTCTCCTCCCAAAAAATTACTTCAAAAATTACTTTTTTTGGTGTTACTATGGTACATGTCCATAAAACATGGTACATCCATGCTATCATCCCCAAAAGACATGGTACATCCATGTCCAAAACATGGTATGATATAAGTAACACCAAAAATGGAGTGTCTATTTGCACCCCGGTGTAAATAGCATCTGCCACACAGTGCAGCTATTTGCACCCCGATAGTCTAGTGGAAATATATGATAAACTAAACATTAGATATTGCTGCAGTGGCATGGGTGTAAAGATGGTGTGTGAATGTGTACTGTTGTCATAGCGACTGCGGTTCAAATCTGCGTTTTGTCCCACTATTTTTCCCATCCAATTTCCTGTTTCCTCTATAAATAAAAGTTATTTGCTCATGGTGAATGTCGAGGAGAGCAGAGAACGGTTTGTTCCAGAGGCGGGGGTCTCTCGATCGCACTCGTTCCACGGCTCACCGTCGCTTGTGTGTAGATTGCATCACTGTATTACTAATGATGTAGTAACCATGTTTTTTTTGTTTTTTTTTGTTTGTTTGGCAGAAACCATAGTTTTAATGCAATTAACCATGGTGTTAGTACAGTAGTAATATAGTAACCATGATTCATTTTGAGGTTACTGTAAATTAACAACAAAATACCATGGTGAAACTATGGTTACCGTAGTAACAGGTAGGTTAAGGTTTGGTTTAGGGTTAGAGGTTAATGTAGTTAGTCTGTGGCCATGCTGTATGTTAGCTTTTATATATTTACATATACATGTACATAAGGGTGCAAATAACATCTGCCTAATAAAATACTACCATGGTACCATGTCCGGTGGGGGGTGGGTCACAGTAGTACCATGGTAGTATTTTATAACAAACATCGTACATATTCAAAATGTGGTATTGCCATGTAATAAGTCTGAAGAAACATCCAACCACGGTACCACATCTAAAAGAAAAACAAAACAACAACACGTTAGTATGTGACACTTTTATGTTTCATTATAATTGTGCCACATTGAGACTGACATATATTGACCTTGTTTAATTTGATGCAAATGAAAAAGAGGCTGTAAGGGAACAATATACATGATCGTCCACACAATGTGTTTTCTGTTAAGGTCAAATCTAATTTTCGCAACCTTATGTTTTCTGAAGATTTTTGTACATTGGAATAAAGATATAACAGAGGCCCTCACGGCCTTTTTTTCAAATTAAACATGACCCGACTAAAGTTGATAGCCAGAACATTTAGTTTTAACGTTCTACAAATAAAAAAAAAGTCAAGACTAAACATCAGAATCTGGTCTGTGACACACATCAAAGAGCTCGTAGCGCATTTCTCGCGCTGTCACGGTCAAAGGAATGTCGTATCTCTGATGTGATTGACAGCTCAGACAGATGCGCGGCGCTGGTGGCCGCCGCTGGAACATCACGAGGGCCAGAGAGAGACACAGAGAGTAACGGCCCTCGGGGCCCCTCACAGACAATCAGTCAGTGTCGGGATGGAGAACTGTCAAAATCGAGCTGCTCCAATTGTTTCATAGACAACTGACAATAAGCATCACATCTGCATTAATGAATGGTGCAGAATCATTTGTAGATTATCTTCTATATTTATTACTCGTCCTTCAACACAATGCAGTAAAAAAGGACCATCTAGTATTAATACTATGGTATTTTAAGTATCTTGAAGTAAATACCATGGTATATGAATATGGTTGTAATAAAGTGACACAGTAAATACTGTAAATCAAAGTTGGGTCTTCACTAGAAATTTTTTTTAAAAATCATTGATTTTAGACATACAGTAAGCACAGTAGAAGTTCAATAGTATTATCACCTGATTGCCACGGTAACAATGAGCAACTCATTATGACAGTCATGAAATATCACAGAATTGCAGCCAGACTGTGCTGTAGAGTTTCTAGAAAGATGGGTGTGTGCTGTTATTGATGTGTAATGGAATATGAACTGTCCCAAAAATAGCTTGCGCCGGCATAATGAAGATATGATCTAAAACTGGAAGCAATTACATTATTTTCCAGTGTTTGTTTTAGTACACACACAATAAAATTATGTGAGGGCAGAGTAAAGATGCCTCGACTGCAGAGTGTAGTCATCATAACTTGTTAGGCTGCAGTCTGCAGACTAACAAGTGTGGAGTGTAGAGAGTGTAGAGAGTCAACTGCATGCTGGTCTAGAATCAGTGTGATAGGGTCAATGGCAAACAAGGATGTTTAAGTTGGTGGAAAGGAAAAATTGGTTAAAAACATATAGTTCAAAGAAATATCAATGCAAGTTAAGCTCAATCGACAGCATTTGTGGCATAATGTTGATAACGACAAAAATACATTTTGACCTGCCCCTGGAAGTCATGGAAGTCAAAGGGGCCAATTTTTGGAGGGTTTAATTCTTCAGTTAAAACTGTATTATTTGTTGTGGCAGGGCGGAGGGCGGGGCCGGGTCGTGATTCCGCACACCCGGCCCCTAATCAGACTAATTAACCCTCGAGAGGTATAAGGGCCGTCCGAAGATGGCAGTGCGACAGAGAGAGAGATTTACGGACAGCTGTCCGACACCTGTGTGTGTGTTTGTCTTTTTGTTTATTAAAAAATTATTTATATTGTCAAGCAGGTTCTCGCCTCCTCCTTTCCATTAATCTCTTTACATTTTGATTATTATATGTATTATTTGAGCTGTAAGGTTGTTTACATTCGTTATGTTTTACAGTCGTTTTAGGGTTTGTTGACATTACATCGTCATGGTAACAAAGTTGCAAAATTGGCTATTAACCAGAGACGGGACACTTCTCTTTAAATGAATGTGAGAAATTGGAACGCCCAACAAAGAAGCTCTCGGTCAACAGATGTAGAAAGATAGAAGATACTTCTGAAGATATGGATTTAAACACTGGAGTCTTATTGACTCCTTTTATGTTTCCTTTATGTGAATTTTGGAGCAACAAAGTTCTGGTCACCATTCACTTGCATTGTATGGACCTACAGAGCTGAAATATTCTTCTAAAATCTTCATTTGTGTTCTGCAGAAGAAAGAAAGTCACACATCTTGGATGGCATGAGGGCGAGTAAATAATGAGAGATTTTTCATTTTTGGGTGAACTGTCCCTTTAAGCATAACCTCTGCCATCTTTGACACAAAGACATTTGAATAGTTTATTTGATTATTTTTGAGATGAAGGAAACAAGCGATAAGCGCAGAGGAAAATTATTTTAACCCGAGTGTAAACAACACAGAGGAAGTGGATCTTCAGAGCGTATCATGGGCTAAACATCTCTCTGGGTTTCATAGATTTCCTGCACATACATTAAATATGAGATATTTTAAAATATCAGACTGCATGTTGCATAGACGTATGCTGCCTCTAAGACTTTTCAGGGAAATCAACCTACGAATGGCTTTCTTTCTAGTTTTCTTTGCATATTAAACTGAGAAAGTACTTTTTAACATCAGAAAAATGTCACACGTCAGTTTAAAATTTCCACTGAATGACGTTTACACATGCACGCAAGTATATGCGAGTTTGTTTGCGCATGCATGCGAGGCATGCAAGAACAGTTTTTCCACTCTCTCTCTCTTTTAAGTTGAGTTACCTGTGCTGATGACTGCAGAAACAACAAACACCCCACAAATGACAGACGGGATTTTATAAAGCAACAGATAAGATTCAGCGCATGGATTACATGCAACTTCTGTCTGCACCTCAGGATTTCAGAGTTTACAAAGCGACAAAAGCCGCCCTCTGCACACACCCATGCTGACAATATTTCCCACAATGCCATGAACGATCAAATCTAGACTCTATTGAGCGTGGGGGTTGTAACGGCTCCCGAATGCAGCTCGGATAAAAGCTATTTAAATCATAACATTTTTACATTTTCAGGAGAGAATGTGAGTGGTGCTTCCCAGGATTACTTTTGAAATGTATCCACTACAGATTACAGAATACATGCAGTAAAATGTAATTTGTAATGTATCCCGTTAGATTACTCAAGGTCAGTAACATATTCTAAATACTTTGGATTACTTCTGAAAGGACTAAATATTAAATGAAACAAATGACAATAAAATGTAATCTCTTCATTAATCAAAAAACTTCTTGAATGTAACTGTATTCTAAATTCCTATGAATAAATTGTAACTGTAGTGGAATACAGTTACTTATATTTTGTATTTTAAATATGTAATCCCATTACATGTATTTCGCTACTTCGCAACCCTTGTGCTTGCCCATGCAAAACTCACAGCTACAATGCTAAGGTGTTAAGGAGGGTTGCTAGGGCGTTGATATAAGGTTGCTAAGTGCTTTTTAGTATATTAGCCCAAGTCAAAAGTCTCTATGGCCTTGTTCAGACTGCCACTAAAAATCTGATTTTTTGCATATCCAGAGTGTATCCAGATGAGTTTTTGATAGTCTGGACAGCAAAAAATCCACATAAAATCTGATTTTTCCGCATCGATGGTTTCAAATGCGATTGAAATCTGATTTTTTTCAGATGCGTCTAAGTCCGGACACTCTGGCTGCTCAAATGGTCTTTTGCGTCACTCTTAACACGAAACACAACAATGACGTCACAAATCGGTGACTGCAGCACGGGACATCCCAATATTTATCAGTCTCCTCCGTCGCTGAGTTTTTCTTGTGCGACGGAGGAGTTCTGCACCATGACTGGACAGGGCGCTTATTTAGAGAGCGAGATGATGCACCTCCATTTTTCCCGCATCTGTTTTGAAAGCATCGTCATGTGGGTACGTCTACGTTGTTACAAATTCAACCCATGCAGATGGGTTGCTATGTCTAAACGCGCAATTCAAATCTGATTTGATCATTTGCAATTAATAGTGTGGACAGTCTGCCTGAAAAGATCTGATTTGATAAAAAATCTGATTCGCCTGCAGTCTGAACACAGCCTATGGCATTCTGGTCTCCATATATGGCCCTCCTTAAATGCAAGTCTATGGGACTGTGTCACCCATTTTCACCCATCAGGTAAAACTGTAAATCAAATTTTTTGTTCTTGCCGAGCAAAACCTGTTTCTATTGCGCTAACTGAGCAGGATTTACACATACCTAACTTTTTTAGCACCTGTTTGCATTCACGCAAGACATAACCGACAGTTACATAAATTCCTCGCAGAAATGTAAGCGCAGCGTAGTTCTAGCGGGAAGACTAGCAGCTGTACATCATCGCATCATTAGCTGGGTAACTCCCAGCCAATCACATGTAAGCCGTTGCTTTATAAGTCTGCTCACAATCTATCACATTGCTGTTTTAGTGTGCTAACACGGCAACCTCCTCCACCCCACCACCACCTGTTGAGTCCCGTCCTGCACGGGGGTAGGCTCCTCGCCCCTGCCTCCTATCTCCGGCAGGATATGACGGTTTAGAGTACAACTTCTTCGGACCACCAGACGGGGCTTACGCCAAAGAGAGACATTACTTTTCTGTTTTACATTCATCAAATAAATCATCTTAAATTTCACTCAAGCCTGCAAGTCTTCCTGATAGAACGGGCAGTACGACCATGAAACGCATTTGACCGTTCATGCACGCAGCTGCATTACTGAATACAGTGAGGTACTGTGTATGCATAATTTCAAGAATTAGTTCCTGTGTATCTGCACCTAGTTTACAATATCTCTCATATTTACCCAAATTGAAACAGAGCTCTCATATTAGACATCTCTAGGTTTTCCCACACTTTTCCGTCTGTGCGAGAGCAGCATCCGAAGTGCACCGGGTGCACGCAAACTATCGCAAGCCCTTACGTCAATCAATCATGTGCAAAATTCAACTTTCACTAGTTAAATGCTAATTCTGTGTAGAATTACTACTAGTAAAAATTCTAATTTGGATATCAGTAATTAGGTTTGCACTTTAAAGCGTTAATCCTTGATATCAAAAATGAAATTCCAACTAGAAAAGGTTGTCAAAATGCAATTACATAGATTTTTTTATTAATTTCCTACTAGTTATCTGGAAATTGATTTGAGATATGAATCTGCTAAAGAGTATTTACATTATTTTTAAAGCCTTTCTCAATAGTTTCAACAGAATTAAAGATAACCAAATAAAAGATGTAAAAAATGTGCACTTTTACTAGTTGTCATTAATTCCATTGTTGACACCTAGAATGAACATTTGTACTAGTAACAATGTAATTATTGATATAAAAATTATAGTTTTGTGTATGTTGACTTTTATCTTAGAAGACATTAATTAAATATACCTGTAATCTGTCAGATTGTGAAATTCTACTAGAAAAAAAATGCAGTTACAGATATCAATAATTGTAGTTTTTGACTAGATGAAATGTAACTTTTTATATAAAGAATAATCATTTTAACTAGTTCAAACTTAATTAATAATATGACATGTGGAAGTCCATTGCTGATATCAAGAATTGCCATTTTAACTATTGAAAATTGAATTCTAGATATCCACAATTCACATCCTTCACGTGATTGAATGGTGAAAGGTCTTGTGATATGCATGCAGCTCACCACTAGCAAACACCACTAATTAAAACTGATCTACGAGCAGTATTTTGAGTGACATTCCGTGAGAGATATGCGACAAGGTGAGCCTTGGAAAGTTCTCCGGGAAGGAGTGCGCCGCATGCCTGTTGTAAACAAGACAAGTTGCAGCAGGCTTTGCGATGTTCATGAATTACAGGAGTGCAACTCATCTTCTCTATGGCCACTGCGACAGCACTTTGAGTTTAGCTGCACTTAATAACCTCCAGTTTGTTTATTTAGTTTGGAAAATGTGATGAGTTCAACTTGTCTGTAGTGTGTGTGTGTGGTGTGTGTTTTTGCAGAAAGCCATTTGTTATACGTGTGCGTTCAGTCGAGGATAAAAACACGCAAAGCATCCTGTCCGTCGAGGTGCTGTCGTAAAACATTAATGGGTTGACTCATTGCGCCATTGCTGCTGCATTCTAACGCCCTCAAAGCCATAAATAAAAGGCTTCCTGACGCTCTCCACAACATACCTTGCATTTTTCACACGCGTGTACCTTATACATATATCTTCAGCTTTAGTGTGTCAATAGGAAATATAAATGTTAAACTCACAAACTTTACTTTAGCAAATAGTAAAGATGATAATAGAAGAACAGGGAGCCCTGCAACAGATGTCATGACCCCCACAAAGCCCCCCACTGAACATCGTGTCAGTTTGAGAGAGAGAGAGATTTCATTTTCAGATGTAGTTTCATTAATTAATATTGTTTCACATAACAATTTTGCATTGCACAATTTAATTTGATGGAAATTTGAATTGAAATTGAAATGTATAAATCTTAAAAAATGGGGTAAAATATTTTTGACAGAATTTTTGTGTCACAAAATGACATACCCCAAGCTTAAAAATAAAAAAATATCAAATTTAATCACAATTTACCAGCAATGGCCTGGCAACCACCCAGGACACCCTTGCAACTGCATAGTAATGAATATAAACCACATGGAAGTGCTTAGTAATTGCAAAACCAAGACATTTCTCAGTATTTTTCCCAATTTATATTCTTTTTAATAAAGAGACTCAAGCCATGAATCACCAACCAGCTCCCAGATGAATCTGAACATTATTTAACATTGTTGCTCAATGCTACTCAAAAAGTAGATGAAATAGAACTAAAAGACAAAGGTACAAGATTGTGTACTTAAATTCATTAACAAGGCAATCCACTACTCATTCCATGAAGCATTAGAAATGATCTGGATAATACATTATAAAAATTAATTCCTCAATGGAGAAACCTTCTTCCGGAACCCTGCTGTTGCACTCTATTATCTTGTGGTCTTGCCAACACAAACAACTCTACAAAGACACAAATATCCCCCATGTCCTCTACAACATGCTGTCCTTTGATGAAGAAAAAACTGGCAGTAAATTTCAGCACTTACTGCACGCTCCTTCTGCGATTAGTGATGTTAACAAGCTCCCCCGGCTTAAACTAATGAGAAGTGCCTATACGCAGGGGTCACTATGGGGCCCCTAAAACTTAGAGCCAACCACCCCTTCCTCGGCTGCTCCATTTCTCCTCCTTAATTTGCTCTCTCTCTCTGTTCAGCACAAGCTCTCTCTCTCTCTCTCTCTCTTTCTCTATCCTACTGTGGACAGATGGGGGGGGCTCTCATTAAGACAGGATGTACCAGCGTGCAGTAAACTGCGTTTTCCCCCCTTTTTTCTTTCATTCACACTCTTTTGCATTCTCTTTCCCTCTCTCTCTGAGAATCTTTGGTCTGGTGGAGATCAGTTGCAGATGTAAAGAGTCTAAAAAGCAGACACAAGGTCGGCTTCATCTATCCATCCATCATCTTTCCATCCATCTATCCATCCATCTATCCATCCGTCCGTCCGTCTGTCCGTCAGTCTGCCTGCCTGCTTGCCTGCCTGCCTGACTTTCCATCCATCCCTGCCTCCCTCCTTCCATCCATCCATCTTTCTTTCCATATATCAATTCATCGATCATCTATCTATCTATCTATCTATCTATCTATCTATCTATCTATCTATCTATCCTTCCTCCATCCCTCTGTCCATTCATCCATCCATCCATCCATGGTCCATCCATCTATCCATCTATCCATCTATCCATCCATCTATCCATCTATCCATCCATTCATCCATCTACCTATCCATCTATCTATCTATCTATCTATCTATCTATCTATCCTTTCCCATTATCAGCAGCTTGCATTACAAATGTAAACATCTGCAGCATAACACCTGTCAAACAGCACCATATTGACTCTACACAGGAGCACATACTTTATTGTATTGAGCAAGAACATGCCTAAGCCTGTCCTGTGTGTGTGTGTGTGTGTGTGTGTGTGTGTGTCATACATTTACATGACAGAACTAATGACATGTTCTATGTTGAGTAACTCAAGCCCAGCAACAGACTTAACCAACATTGGTTCTGAATGATTGAATCTCTTTTGAAAACTGGTCTCAGAACAGTCTGAAAGGCACCTTATTTATGTATTACCTCCATATACAATCACAATGGCAGCATTTTCCAGCTTTCGGACACAGCCAAAATCATAATATTGACGCAATGCCATATCTCACGTCATGCAGTTGAAGTGGAGTTACATGTGTGTATTTCTTTCTACTCACATTAAGCTCACAAGCTGTCGCTAAAGGCATGACGTCTAACACGATGGAGGACAATGCACAGAGAATAATCGGGACAGTCCTAAATGATAATTCAATTAAAAGATCCCCTCACAGGAGCTTGAAACAGCTTCTCTTTAGATCTAATTGAGTGCACCTCCTATGGCAGGGGATGTGGCTTAAGTCCTGAGGGAGGGAGGCTCACTTAATTTACTAATTAATCATCACAGGACTCATCTGCATAGCCATAGGCAGAAGAAAGACATGGAGAGACAGACAAAAAAAAAAAAAAAATCGCCTTCTGTTTCGTTTGAAGATTTTGACCTTCACTTTCCTTACAGTACAGCTTTGTTACAAAATCTACTGTTTTGCATACCTAGACAGTATTTTAAAGCATTATTGCTTTGATGCCGAGGCTGTTCCAAAACGTATATTTCATAAATATGATGCCTTCTAAGATATCTCGTTTTGGCCTAAATCTAAGGCAACACCACTTGTATCGGTCTTGAAAAAAAACATCCAAGATTGTGGGCGACTCAAAATAATTATTGATTATAAATACATTTCATGAAGTGTCAATGCTAAAAACAATCAAGAACACCTTAGCAACCACAAAGCAACTCGCTAAAAAACACACACAGAAAACCTTTGCAACCACATAGCAACATGCTAAAAGCTCATCAAGTAAAGACGCTGACTGGAGACATGAGTTCGAATCCAGGGTGTGCTGTGTGACTCCAGCCAGGTCTCCTAAGCAACCAAATTGGCCCGGTTGCTAGGGAGGGTAGAGTCACATAGGGTAACCTCCTTGTGGTCCCCATAATGTGGTTCTCGCTCTCGGTGTTGCGTGTGGTGAGTTGTGCGTGGATGCCACGGTGAATAGCGTGAAGCCTCCACACATGCTATGTCTCCGTGGTAACGTGCTCAACAAGCCATGTGATAAGATGCGCGGATTGACGATCTCAGACGCGGAGGAAACTGAGATTTGTTCTCCACCACCCAGATTGAGACGAGTTGCTACGCCAACACTAGGACTTAAAGCGCATTGGGAATTGAGCATTCCAAATTGGGGAGAAAAAAAAACATGCTAAAAAACACTCAAGAACACCTTAGCAACCACATAGCAACATCCTGAACACCTTAGCAACCACATAGCACATACTAAAAACACACAGAACACCTTAGCAACCATATAACAACATGCTAAAACACTTAGAACACCTTAGTAATCACAAAGCAACATTTTTAAATATTCAATAACACCTTAGCAAACACACAGCAACATGCTACAAACACTCAAGAACATCCTAGCAACCACAGAGAGACACAATAAAAACGCTCAGAACACCTTTGTAACCACATTGCAACATGTTAAAAAAACACTCAAAACATCCTAGAAACCACAAAGCAACACACTAAAAACACTCAAAACACCTTTGCAACCACATAACAACACGCTAAAAACACTCAAGAACACCTTAGCAACAACATAGCAAAATGTTAATACTTAGAACACCTTAGCAACCACAAAGAAACAAACTAAAAAAACATACATGAACACCTTAGCAACTACATGGCAATATGCTAAAACTCAGAAAACCTTAGCAACCACAAAGCAACACACTAAAAACACTCACCTTTGCAACCAAACAGCAACAAGTTTGGAAAACACTCAGAACACCTTAGCAACCACATAGTGACACTAAAAACACTCAAGAACATTCTAACAACTACAATGCAACAAACTGAAAACACTCAAGAACACCTTAGCAACTACATAGCAATATGCTAAAATTCAGAACACCTTAGCAACCAGAAAGCAACACACTCAAAACACCTTTGCAACCACACAGCAACAAGTTTGGAGAACACTCGAGAACACCTAAGCAATCACACAGCAAAATGTTAAATTTCAGAACACCTTACCACATAGCAAGATGCTACAAACACTCAAGAACATCCTAGCAACATAGTGACATACTAAAAACACTCAGAACACCTTAGAAGCCACATAGTGACATGCTAAAAGAAATTCTCATAACAACGTACGCACACCAACCCTTACAAAAATCTAGGTCTGCCACAAAATTTGTTGCAGCAAGTTTGTGGCACCTCTTTTGTAAGGGAACACACACTGAAAACACTCGGGAACACCTTAGATAGCACATTGAGACATGCTAAAAAAACGTACCACATAAAACACTTGAGAACACATTAGCTAAAACACAGTAACATGCTAACACGTAGAACACTAGCAAACACAAAGCAACACACTAAGAACACACAAAACACCTTTGAAACCACATAGCAACATGTAAAAACACTCAAGTACACCTTAGCAACCATATAGCTACATGTTATCACTTAGAACACTGTAACAACCACATAGAGACATACAAGAACACCTTTGCAACCACATAACAACATGCTAAAAACTCTCAAGAACACCTTAGAAACCACATTGCAACACTAAAAAAACACTTAAGAACATCCTAGCAACTACAAAGCAACAAACTAAAAACACTCAAGAACACCTTACCAACTACATAGCAACATGCTAAAACTAAGAACACCTTAGTAACCACATAACAACAAACTAAAAACATTCAAGAATATCCTAGCAACCACAAAGCAACACACTAAAAAGCAACTTAACAACAACAAAGCAACAAGTTTAGAAAACACTCAGAACACCTTAGTAACTACATAGCAACATGCTTAAACACTCAAGAACACCTTAGCAACCACACAGCAACATGTTAACACCCAGAACACCTTAGCAACCACATAGCAACGTTTAAAACACTCAAGAACTCCTTAGCAACCACATAGCAACATGTTCAAATGCAGAACACCTTGGCAACCACATAGCAACGTTTAAAAACGCTCAAGAACACCTTAGCAACCACATAGTAACATGTTCAAATGCAGAACACCTTAGCAACCACATAGCAACGTTTAAATACACCAAGAACACCTTAGCAACCACATAGCAACATGTTCAAATGCAGAACACCTTGGCAACCACATACTAATACTCTAAAAAACACACAAGAACAGCCTAGAAACCACATAGCAACACGAAAAAACAAATGGCTTAGCGACCACATGGCTATACATTCAAAAACGCACAAGAACATCCTAGCAACCACATAGCAACACATAAAAAAACTCAGAACAGCATAGCAACCACCTGGCAATACACTAAACAACACTCAAGAACATCCTAGCAACCACAAAGCAACATGCTAAGGACACCTCCACAACCACATGTAGCAACACGCTAAAAAGCATTGAAGAACATCCCATCAACCACAAAGCAACACAGTAAAATCTCTCAGAATACCTTAGCAACCACATGCTGGCATCCACCACCCACAGTTCTGATTGGAAAAAAATCAGCCAATAAGCATTATTATTATTATTATTATTATTATTATTATTATTATTATTATTATACTCCTTCACCCAATATATGTGTGCACTGTTTATTTTTAGGCTAATTAGAGTTATCAAAATTAGAGTTATCGAATTAGTATCACTATTTAGCTTAGCATCATGCTAACAGATACTCGTATTAAGACCTTAAACAGAGTTCGTTTTAATTTCATGTTGACTTTAAAGTTCTTCTGAATGTCTTTTGTCTTACTCAATAACACTTGAACAGAAATATTGTTTTATGGTGTGCAATGACTTCTTGATGCTGATAAATTGTGTGCATTCTGCAGGGTTACACTGAGCTTTGGGGTAGGACAAGTGTACGTGTGTGACAATGTGACGCTCACTGGAAGAGACAACGATGTAATTTGCCCTTCCAACACCACGGGCTCTTGCATAATATAAGCCTCTCTTCCCCTCGCAGAGTGTAAAAAGCATACGTGTTAGCTGTACGTTTCAAACTGCACAAAGAATATTTCCTTCAGACAAGCATTTAAAGACAAAGTTCTAATCTGACAACATTTATTCACCCTCATGTAGTTGCAAACCTGACTTTTTTCTCTCTGTGGAACTCTCAGTTTAAGTCTGCATTTAAAGCCTCTCTAATATCATTAGTATAACAAACACAATTTAATCCAATTTGTTGCATGTAACTACATTCAAACTTGTGATGTTTATTATTTAACACCCAGTCAGAGATAACCAGCATAACCAGTGTGTGTGTGTGTGTGTGTGTGTGTGTGTGTGTGTTTAAATGAATAGTTCAGTCAAAATGAAAATGGCGTCATCATTCATTCACTCTCATGTTATTCCAAACCCGTATGCCTTTATTTCTGTCATGGAACACAGAAGAACCATTTTTACTGTCCATTGCCCCTGTTAAATAAATAAATAAATAAAATAAAAAATAAAAGTTCATAAAAGTGAAAAAGACGAATATGTAAGGGGACATGAGGTTTTTAAATTATGACATAATTTTCCTGACAATATTGTGAGCAAACAGAATTTGTGTCAGCGATCACTACACAAACAAACACAGACTTGTTGCAATAAATCATGCAAATAATAACTGGCCTGCTTACTCATGCAGTGTGTGTGTGTGTGTGTGTGTGTGTGTGTGTGTGTGTGTGTGTGTGTGTGTGTGTGTGTGCACGCTCTCAGTTTCTTCTATACAGTTATTTCTAATGAAACTGTGCCTGTCTCCACACGTCTCCACACGTCTCCAACTCTCTCTCTCTCTATCTGTTTGCATTGTCTCAAAATGCCCTGAGTAACACAGCAGAGGAAACACTACTGTGACAAGATTTTCATTTGATAAAAAAATAAACAAAACAAATACAAAAAGTGAGTGGCACTCGCCCATGCTAAAATCTCTGCCATGTTTCTACTATGTTGCTATGTGGTTGCTAAGCTGTTCTGAGTCATTTTACTGCACTGCTTAACAGTTGTGTGCAGGGTGTTACGGGCTGAGCAAACACCACTAATTAAATCTAAATATCTGTTTCTCTCTCAAGGAATAAAATCTACTTATTATCCACTTATCACAGGAATCATGAGGTATAATAAAGCACTGTTCGCTTAAGGCAATCTAAATTATCTTTCCAGTTAATGAGCAGCTAATGCTCAAAATGAAAAGGAAGGAATGTGATGATATCGAATTAATTAAGAAATATGCAAATTAGGGCCTGGGTAGCTCAGCGAGTACTGATGCTGACTATCTCCCCTGGAGTCATGAGTTTGAATCCAGGATGTGCTGAGTGACTCCAGCCAGGTCTCCTAAGCAACCAAATTGGCCCGGTTGCTAGGGAGGGTAGAGTCACATGGGGTAACCTCCTCGTGGTGGTGATTAGTGGTTCTCGCTCTCAATGGGGCGTGTGGTGAGTTGTGTGCGGATCGTGGAGAGTAGCATGAGTCTCAACATGCTATGAGTCTCCGCGGTGTCATGCACAACGAGTCACATGATAAGATGTGCGGATTGACGTCTCAGAAGCGGACGCAACTTTGTTGTCTTGCTGGACACACCTACATCACTGCAATTAATAATTTCCTTAAAGAGATAGTTCACCCAAAAATGAAAATTCTCTCATTATTTACTCACGCTCATGCCATCCCAGATGTGTCTGACTTACTTTCTTGTGGCAGAAGATTTTTAGAATATCTCAGCCTTGTTGGACTATTCAATGCAAGTGAATGGTGACCAGAACTTTGAAGATCCAAAAAGCACATAAATGAAACATAAAAGTAATCCATAAAACTCCAGTGGTTTAATCCATGTCTTCAGAAGTGATATGATAGGTGTGGGTGAGAAACAGGTCAAAATGTAATTCCTTTTTTTACTCTAAATCTCCACTTTCACTTTCATTTTTACATCTGAATGTCACGTGTGGTGCCTGTTTAGTTTAACTTTCACTTTCATATCTGAAAGTGAAAGTTAAATTGGAGATTATGAGTAAAAAAAGTACATACATATTAATCTGTTTATCACCCACACCTATCATATCACTTCTGAAGACATGGATTAAACCACTGGAGTCTTATGGATTACTTTTATGTTTCCTTTATGTGCTTTTTGGATCTTCAAAGTTCTGGTCACCATTCACTTGCATTGTATGGACCTACAGAGCTCAAATATTCAACTAAAAATCTTCATTTGTGTTCTGCAGAGAATGAGAGTGAGTAAATGATGAGAGAATATTCATGTTTGGGTGAACTATCCCTTTAATTGTTTAAGCATTAAGCTAATTATAATTACATAATATCTCTAACCCTACCCTTAAAAGAAAATAATCATAATTATTTAATTAAATAAATTGTATTCTTAATTTTATTTCATTTGTTTTATCTTAGTTTATTACTTATTTCTTTAATTATTAAATTTGATTTATAACAATAATAATATATATTATTATTTTATTTTTTTTACTTTATAAATGAACTAGAACTGTTGAGAAATACATGTGAACGCCTGTGATTAATTTAAAATGCTTAAAGGAATGTTCCAGGTTCAGTACAAGTTTATTGATTACAACAAAAATGTATTTCGACTCGTCCCTCATTTTCATTCATTTCATTAATAAATGAAAACACAAGGTTACAGTGAGACAGTTACAATGGAAGTCAATGTGGCCAATTTTTTGAGGATTTAAACAGAAATATGCTCATCATTTTATAAATACACTTACATTAAATCTTCTGTTAAAACTGGTGTATTATTTTAGATTTAAAGTAGTTAAATGGTCATTTTTACAGTAATTTTAGGGTTATAGTTTTTGTTGAAATTACATCGTCATCGCAATGAAGCTGTATGGCAATAACTTCACACAGAAAATGTTAGTAAGTGATTTTATTACTCTAAAATCATGTTTACATGCATATTGTTCATGTCTTGCGACTATACAGTTGCAAAAGTGAGTATTTTAACGTAAAAAATTGGCCCTTGTTCACTTCACTTAAATTTTTTGCTTTTCTTTAAAGCAAAACAAATCATCGAATACGCTTTACAATCAGTCAAACTCCCACTTACAATTTGGGAAACATTTAAAGTTACTGAAATGTTTGGTGCTATTTTAGTGCATTTCTGTCTTTATACTGCGGAATGTTTTGTTTGGGAAATTGTTGCAAAAAAATTAAACAAATATTCTAAAAACGAAATGTATTTTGACAGGAAAAGAAGTACAAAGTAACATTTTTGCACTTTATTTAATCAATAATTTATTGTGATTAACTTAAATTGTGCAATTATCCAAGATAGTTTAATCGACTGAAATGACAATTAATTGAATCATTTTTCATTGCAGGGCATCCCATTGAGGTCAACATCATGATTTTACAAATGCATATAAAATTAATATAAAATCGCACAAGTTGCATATGAATTTATAGGAATTCTAGACGGATGTGTAATGAGGAAGTAAGCGAAAGTTTGTACAAGCTTCTTCATTTTATGCCCCTTCCCAAACTCCATATCTAAACTGAACCATAGAGTCCAAAAGCATGATTTGAAAGAAAGCGCATGTTATGTATGACCGAAGAAAGTAAATGTCACGTTTTAGAAGAAGACAAGGGAGAGTCACCTGATTGGCTGTTGTAAAACACACACAAATTTGTATATCCCAACTCGTACAATTTCACACAATTTAGCCAACTCTTATGAATCTGTTCAATTTGTCTGTATAATTATGTTGGTTTTTACAGATTTAGCCAACCTTTCAGGACTATTTCACTCCCAAAAAAAGCTAAACACTCTCTCACACACACACACACACACACACACACACACACACACACACACACACACACACACACACACACACACACACACACACACACACATACATACATACATACATACACACACACACACACATACATACATACACACACACAAACACACTCACACACATACATACATACACACATACACACACGCACACGCACACACACACACACATACATACATACATACACACACACACATGCATAAACACATACATACATACACACACACACACACACACACACACACACACACACACACACACACACACACACACACACACACACACACACACACACACACACAAATACATACACAAACAAACACACTCACACACACACAAACATACATACATACATACACACACTCACACTCATGCACATGCACATATATACATACATACATACACACACACTCACACTCATGCACATGCACATATATACATACATACATACACACACACTCACACTCATGCACATACATACATACATACATACATACACACACACATACACACTCACACACACACACACTCAAATTAGGAGTTAGAGATGCACATTTTTTCCAGTATTTTTCAGTGAATTTTGATTAAATGACATGTAAATTAAGTGTTCATATATATATAGGCAATATCTATAGCTGTCTATTCTTCTGTATTGGACACTAGCAACACTATTCGGCTGACCACAAGTGTATACAGTGAAGTAAAGCACAAAGTCAGCAAACATTAACATCATTATCAAAATATTCCAAGATGATCTTTCCGGGTTGAATATGAATCCACTGTGTCATTTCAACAGCATGAGGAACAGCTATACCACAGGGCCAATGTCCAGATATATCCATACCCTATACATCATATACATAGCCCTGCATGTGAAATATATACATGCCTCTGCGTCTTACCATCTCCCGCTCGCTGCCGTCACATTTTATTGCATTATCTTAATGTTGATGGCAGTGTATAATGTATTCAGCTGAATATTCTGTCCACATGCAGTATATGTCCCCTGTGTGTGCATGTAGAGCGCGAAAGCTACAAGGTGTGACCGTTTCCTTCTGCGATTCTGCGATCTAGCTTTGAAAAGGACGCAGAGTGTCAGATGAGGCCGAAATTCACGCTGAAGTTCACTTTGGACAACACCTGCCCCAAACACTCGCCAACACACATACATATAGGCTAAAGTCCTATTCGGACGGGACGGCATTTCCTCTGAGGAGGATACGTAAATTTGCATTTCACAGATGTCTGTGATTTTCTTGCGCAAATTTTTTCTTTTTTCACAATCCTAAACGTTAAACAAATAATACCAGAATGGGTGTAGGTTTGGTTTGAAAGATGGTAGGGGCATATTGCATAGATAAAATTTTAAGTTTGGTAAAACGTTGGAAAAAATCTATTAATTTCAAGCATTGGACGTAAGATATCCGCCCCTGAAATCTCCAGAACGTGATCATTTGTTATCTTAGAAACAACTGTGATTGGTAAATCCTGCTCATCGCTGAGAAAAGTAACAGGTGCCATGTGACAACACAGTTTATGAGCCGTTTCAGAAGAGGTAGGACAATAATAAACCATTTCTGTATGGTAACATTTTCCAAATGTTGGTCGGGATGATTTCACCTCTAAAGAACTAAATTGTGCCCAAAAATGACCAAAACAATTGTAAGTGGGGTGGCCAATGGGGTGGCCAGGCTTTGGTCCATGGTGGTGCATTCTCGACTTTTCAAGGAGGTGCTATAACAGACATTAGCATAAACTGTCTTCTCTTTCAGGTCTGTTACTCTCACAGACAGTAAAGCAAATGTTGAAGAGAATCTTCCTGAGCAAGTTAGTAAAACTGTCAACATTACTAAACTGTCGTTAGTAATGTTGATTACTGCCAATGCCACTCAAAAATGTGCTTAAAAGGAACCCACCCTTGCAATGCATTCTGTTGGCTAAGCATACACATTTGCATACTTGCGTAAAGTATGTTTCTGGCCTTAAAGGGGTAAAAACTGGGGTAAAACTCTGGCCTTATAGTGAACTGTCCCTTTAACGCTCTAACTTGTAATCCAGTCATCAATGCCCCAATGTTAATTGGCTGAAGGCTAAATGTATGCTCACGATACACTGATTCACGTCATAGGGAGCTAGACGCAAAAATACACATTCAGTCTTGTGCCCCAGGTTTCTCCCTCCACCTCCAAAACCCCCAAATCCCCGACACGCCTCGCTTCCAGGTCTTTTGATGCCAGGCATCTCTCGCGCCTGAGCGCCCTGCCCCCCAGATACTCATCACCCCCACACCAGCATTCCCTGTCTACATCCATTTATCCATTCTTCTCCTCTATTACTCTACTCCTCTCTTTCTTTTGCTCTCTTGGATTGGTTGACGTCCGTAGCCGTTTGCGTTCATGGTACTCTCTCGCTCCCTGTCCATCACCCTTTTGTCTGGATCTCGCCAGCCCCCCTAATTTTTGGAGAAAATAGCTGAGGGCCAGATGAAGGCTTTGGCTGCCTCTTTGCGTTACCAGCTAAGATAAATATTTCCCAGGATGACTCCCGATGACCACAGGATGTTTACATGCAGCTCCCCTCCCACCCTTGGCCTTGCTTTGCCTCTTTCATCCTCTTCCTTTGCTTCCACCCCTCCAGAAACACACACAGACGTACGAGTGTGTATCAAGAAGATCACCTTCACAACTTTTGATTCAACTGCCTCTGACCTCCTTGTTTTGCCACAGATTTGTGTGACCTCATCTTGTAGGCCAAGTACACAAACAGGCTTACCATTTAGCGTAGCATAGCATAGCATGCTTGAGTTTTGAGAAGAGCTTACGTGCTAAGCTAAAAAGTAAAGACAAACATAAAGAGACGGGAATAATGGTGGTCATCTAAAACAAACTAGGTTTTTTTTAGCTAACTGAAATGAAAAAAAACTAACAGGTATATAATGATTTAGATCAACTCCCAGATAGCACAAGCACAAGATACACGTAAAAGCATAGCATCTTAAAAACGTTGTTTTGTGTACAACCATCTGTACATCCAGGTTTTTACATGTTATATTATTTCAGTCTGTTAGAGTTGAACACTTTTGTCTTTGTGCACTTTACAGTCAACTAAAAAGTTATTTTTATTGACTAAAAAGGCATGTAATAAAGTAACATTGAGAACATCAGCATATTGAAAGTGGCATAGAATTAGAGTCAAAAGGACTGAAATGAACAAATATGATGTGACAAAATGTTAACTAAAATTAAAGATATTTTTTGGTCAAAATATTAAAACTTTGCGTAAAAATAAACAGATCTGAAGACTCGTGGACAGTGATTTTCAATGGCTAAGCGACCGTAATTTATTCATTTTCAATAAGAGTTGCCGCTTGAAGGGGTGGTGACGCAATCACTTTAAAAATCAGTATTTTTGTCTTATTTTCCAGTAAAAATATCTAAATATACTTAAAACAAGAAACAATTACTTACTTAGCTTTGTAGGTCCATTCAATACAAGTGAATGGAGACCAGAACTTAGAGGGTCCAAAAATGACGTAAAGGCACCATAAAAGTAATCCAGAAGACTCAAGTGGTTTAATCCATGTCTTCAGAAGAGATATGATAGGTGTGGGTGAGAAACCGATCAATATTTATGTACAATTTTTGACAAGTGAAGATTTATAGTAGAAAAGGATTTAAATATTGATCAGTTTCTCACCCACACCTATCATAGGACTTCTGCCGACATGGATTAAACCACTTTTTAACCACATTTTTTGGACTTTCTGAGTTCTGGTCAACATTCACTTGCATCGAATAGACCAACAAGGCTGAGATATTCTTCTAAAAATCTTCTGCCACAAGAAAGTAAGTCATACTAAAGTCATACAGTAAATGATGAGAGAGTTTTCATTTTTGGGTGAACTATCTCTTTAAGGAAATGTATTATTTTTTGAAGTAATATTAAGCAGCACTGATTCTATGTTTTGTCTTGACTTCATTGAAAGTCACATGGCAGTTTGGACAATAAATAACAATACTGCAAAGTATTTTTTTCTTGTTTTCCAGTAAAAATATCTAAACATTCTTAAAACTTGATACATTTACTTAAAGTAAAATTACATAAAATATTGTGTCTTGTTTGAAAATAAATCAAATAAAATTAAACGAGGTTTGTGCTTCAGACACGAAAAATATATTTGCCCTTAATTCAAAGGGAAAACTAATTTATTTGTCTTACTCCATTAGCATTTTTAAGCATAAACCTCACTTAATTTTGTCAGTTTTCTCTGAAAAAATGTCTTCATATCCTATGTGATTTTGCATAAGTAAATACACACATTTTTTTTTGTATTTTTTTTTTGTATTTATATATATATATAAATACAAAAAAAAAAAAAAATACAAAAAGAAAATATATATATATATATATAAAAATACAAAAAAAAAATACAAATATATATATATATATATATTACACACAAAAAAATACAAAAAAAAAATATATATAAAAATACAAAAAAAATACAATATATATATATATTTTTTTTTTTGTATTTTTCTATATATATATATATATATATATATATATATATATATATATATTGTATTTTTTTGTGTATATATATATATATATATATATATATATATATATATATATAATGTGTAGATATTTTTTTACGGGAAAATAAGACAAAAATACTAAGATTTTTATTTTTTATTTTAATAATTTATTATATTTTTGTTTTATCATTGTACCAATACAACGGTACATATGGGTCTTTTGCTAAAACTCTTTACATTTTTGTTGCACATCTTGACAAAAGCCCAATATTGGGAGGTCACTGAGTGCAGTTTATAAAGTCAAGCCTTCACACACAATACACATCAATAAATGAAACACCATGCCCGGATGAGAAAAATGAATAGAGACATCAAGTGCTTGTAACATCTCACCTAGTGCCTCTTATTTTGGAAACATCCGGCCACATTTGTAATTTTGTATTCTCTCGTTCTGTAAATCCGTTCAGTTGATTATATGGGATTAAAGGGCTTTGCTCTGCTCATGTTGCCTGTAAAGGGTTACACATCTTGCTTCTTTAAAAGTGCTCTGTGAATTCAGCAGACTACAGCAAAACCTGTCACAGCTTGTCATCCACTCTGACTCTCACAGGCTGCATACTTCAGCTGTGATTTACAACGCTAATCAAGCACCTAAAACACTAGGTTGGGTTTAAATGCTAAGAGTAATAATCTGAGAAATTGATTATTAGACTTTACTCAAGAAAATCTGAATGGTGCATGCATGCAAGTTTCAACAACACATTGCTAGGGTGTTGTTAGTGGTTGCTAAGGTGTTCTGGGTGGTTATACAATATTATGCTGGAGTTCTGAGGTGAAATGCCCACCGTGCGGCGCTAAAAGAGAGTTCAATTTTCTCTGTAACAGATGAGGTTTTAATGCTCTATCGTGTTTTAAATCATCAAAACCAACCTCCCTACCCTAAACCTCAAACCTTTCGTCCCACGTCTGGATTTGCGTGCTCTTCAGGACTCGTACCCCGGACTTTACATCACGAGCGCAACGCATTGCACATCAGTTGAGCTACCGCGCAATTTGATCATGCTGGTGATGCAGTGAAAACACAGTGCTGGTGAAACACGCTTCAACACGGCGGTGGGGTGGGGTGGGGTGGGGTGGGGGGGGGGGGGGGGTGCGGTGCTGATTCGAAATGAGAACGGCCCCAAACTTGTTGACCGGGTGGGGGGTGTATGTGATTCTAAATGAGAACCCCCCAAAGTTGTTGACTTGGCGAGGGGTTGGGGAGGTCCCGCCGCCTCGTGCTGCCCCCGCCGCAAAATGCCGCCCCGGGCGACTGCTCATGTCGCCCGTGCCTAAATCCGCCACTGAGGAGATGTAATGCAAACGTTTAAATGAGTCATGCGCTACAGTAAAAGTGTTTCGATTTCATAAGATAGCATTGCACGAGGAACAGGGAAAAAATTCAGTGTTTATGAAGTGATAATCTGCCGTTTTACTCGTGATTTGTGTTTAATCGTTGTTGTTTTAGCGTCTCTAAGGCTAATTTGGCCAGAAAATTGCGAACCACGAGCCACGTAAAAGATAATAAAAGACAACAACAGTTTCTGACAGGTAAAAGTGAAATATCTCTGAAGTTGTTCACAGGAAACATAAATAACAATCCATCTGTCCTCGTAGTCTTGATTTCCCAATACCCGATCTGCTCTTGAGTTTACGCTGACACTTCTGTCAAAAAGTAGCACACCTTGTTCCTGAGCGCTTAAGTGTGCATCCCAGCCCAACATGTCTCCGAATAACCGAGTGAGTCATCGCGTTTATACAGTCATTTTTTTCTCACACCCAAGACAATTAGAAACTCTCAGAACTAAGAACTCGTGTCCTAATTTACCTGTGATAAAGAGAGAGCGCACACACATACCTGAGAAAGATGCACTGGGAGGGACTCCAAACCTGAATTTCTGGTCTTATCGCCTTTCTTTACCGCAGTTGCTGCTATATTCATAGTAACTGTCTAAGAAATCAATTGTCGCTCAGATTTAGACAGAGCTACTGTGACATTTACACACAAAAGGAGAGAAAAAGAGAGTTTTTGACAAGTGATGTGTGTCTAATCTGCATGAGAAAGAGAACGGGAACTGTTTTCAAGTCAAGTCAAGTGGTTATTATTGTCGTTCAACCATATACAGTTAGTGCAGTACACAGCGAAACAGTGAGACGACGTTCCTCCAGGACCATGGTGCTACATAAAACAACATGGGACACTCACAGAACCACATGAGACTACACTCCTTTAAAACATGCAACTTTAAAGGCATAGTTCCCCTTAAAATGAACATTTTAGAGCTGCTCCTTTCTATACAACATAAGATCTGTGAATTAAACGGTCAAGCTCCAAAAGACCAAAAAGCTCCATAAAAGGAGTCTATATGATGCACTATATTCTGAAGCTATACGATAGCTATTTGTTAGGAATAAACTGAAGCTTCATTCATTGTTTTCTGAAAAAATGTCCCGTCTGCCGTAGCATTCCACATTTGTGCACACACATTTTCAATGACATCAGTGATGCCAAGTGTCCTTTGTAAGTGCATGTCTCGTAACTTACATAATGCACGAGTTTAAATACTGTGTCTGGGAGTGCAAATGAGATTTGAGAGATTTTCAATGAATAATGACTTAAGTTTCCAGTCAATTCCTCACATAAAGCTATAGTATGACTTCAACATACTAGAACGCACAATTCTTATGCAAACCTTTTATGGTGCTTTTATATCCTTTATGGAGCTTTGCATCCCCTGGTCACAACAGGTTTTCATTGTGCAGTATGTAAAAGAGCAGCTCGGACATTCTTTCTAACATCTCTAAATGTCCCTTTTTTGGGTGTACTGTCTCTTTAAATGCGAAACAAGAGTATCATACTTACATACACTTGTCTGGAGTATCATTTTGATAGATTTGATAAAGGATTTGCTCTTTCTCTTCATTCTCATTGTTATTTACATACGGTAACTGCCTGACAAGGTGGCATGGACACATTTCAACAGCGTGCATCTCCTGCTGCCAGAAGTCTTTACCCTGGAATGTGGCCCAATACAACGTCAAACAGCACCTAAACAAAAAGCAAACAAAGAAAGACCTGTGGTCTCCTGAAACACGTTTAATAACATCATCCTGACATACGTGTGCATATGTGCTGAATGTATTTTCCACATGCAGGATGTGTAGACTTGTTGACTTGTTTTGGTGCATGGACAGTTATGGAAGAATGCAACTGTGACAATACAAGAACATTTCATAAGAAGAAGATTGGAAAGAGGAGGCGAGAACCAGCTTGACAATATAAATAATATTTTAATTATAAACTTAAACCGAAGGACACACACACACACACACACATGACGGACATGTCCGTAAACGATCTCTCTCTCTCGCACCATCCTCCGCAGTCGGACTTTATCCCTCTCGGAGGCTTGATTAGCCTGATACGGGACTGGGTGTGTAGGATCACGACCCGGCCCCGCCCTCCGCCCTGCCACACTCCTCCCTCGTTCTCTCAGGCTGGGGAGCCCCCAGCATGACATACCACCCCCCCCCCCCCCCCTTTCCCTGGGGGAGGGCGTGCCCTAAGCCCCGTCTGCCGGCAGGTCATCCCCGCCGTGTTCTCGTTGAGCCGAAGGGGTCTCCCCCGCCCCTGGCAGCAGTTCTCCCGCTCCAGGCGGTCAGTCTCCGAGCCCCTCCCCGCTCGCGGTAAGCGGTCTCAGACCCCACCGTGTTTCAGCGGCTGGAAGGAGACTCCTCCGCCCCTGGCAGCGGCCCTGACCGCTCCAGGTGGTCGGCTAGGAGCCCCTTCTCCCCTCGCGGCCGGCGGCCGTTCCTCCGCTTCCAGGCAGCTGGGCTCCTCGTCCCCCGGCAGATGAACACGGCTGCTCCGTTGGGATGGACAGAAGTGGCAAGAACTCTACTACGGCGTATCCCTCCTTCTTCCCGGATTTCGGCACCAGTATAAAGTAGTTCAATGGATTTTTTCAGCCTTTACCCCTCTCGGAGGCTTCATTAGCCTGATAAGGGACCGTGTGTGTATAATCACGACCCGGCCCCGCCCTCCGCCCTGCCACAAAGATGTAAATGTTTGGTAGGCCTATGAGATTTGGTTTGAAAAACTCTGACCTGAGCGCAACAGTCTGGTTCCGGAAGTAAAAATCCTATAAATGTTTTTCCATAAGGGAATTGACTTTCGATAACAAGCTCAGAGGTTGTTAAATGATGACGTATGCTTCTGTTGAAGCCATCAGTGCGTGATTTCAAAATCGTGTTTAATAGCGGAATTTGATGTGAAATATTACACTACCCATAATCCTGAAGAGAAAGATCCACCAATCAGAGAATCGCGGCAAACAAAGTGCACCAAAAGAGCTCTGCAGCAATCGTCCACTCGCATGATGCACGATAAAGGATGCAATCGAAAGTACGAATGAGATTTGAGAGCTACGACGGAGAGGTAGGTGTTACGATGCAGATTTCGGTCCGTTCATCTCACAACGTTACCATATGGCCAAAACTGTATTTATAGTGCACGACATTTTTCAGCAAATTTTCATTTTTGAGTTAACTATCGCTTTAACTTCGATCGTTGGTTTTCGGTTTGATTCATCCTTTATCTGCTTCCTCAAAATGAACTGCAGATCCGAGTGCCACACTCATCCCTCCCTCTTTCCATCCATCCAGTTTTGCGCTCAAAACATGCCTGGACAGCTAACAACCCCCCCACCCAGATAAACACATACAGGAAATGAGTGCGGTTGAGTCATGATTCACCCTAGACTGGAAACACTTAATGTCTGAAAGATTCATTCCAGGTTTTAGACAATGTTTGGACTGTTTACAGCACCAGATGCCACTTTTAAGTGCATATTTGTTGTTTTTTGTTTGTCGTGAGAACTACATTTTTAAGTCATTGCTAATTTTACTATTTACATGAGTACATTTATACGCTGCGGCTTTCTGATGAAATTTCAATAGATCCCATTAGAAACCAGAGAAATTACATTGCTGACATTGTTAAGTGGAAATTGAAGAAAACTCTATTAAAGGAATATTCCGGGTTCAATACAAGTTAAGCTCAATCGACAGCATTTGTGGCATAATGTTGATTACCAGAACATTTTCTTTAAAAAAAAAAAAAAAAGGTTACAATGAAGCACTTACAATGGAAGTGAATGGGGCCAAAAAAGGCTAAAATGTAAAGTTTATAATTTTAAATTAAAGTTGTTTAAATGATCGTTTTTACTGTTGATTTAGGCTTTACTGCGTCGTCATGAAGTTTTAAAATTGGAACCTACAGGGAAGGTTTTTAAGCATTTTTATCGTGCTAAAATCATGTTAATGCACATATTGTCCATGTCTTGTGGCAGACTGTGCTCAGACTTGTCAAGATACCAAAGTCTACAATCAAGTCTGATATTGAACATTTCTCACTAAATTCTTCCAAGACCAATTTTTTTATTTTTTTTTTAGCTATGCTACCTCTTGAAAGTCAACATACTGGTATATGGGGGGGGGGGGGGGGGGGGGTATCCCTAAACTGAGACCAAATTTTCTAACACTATCTCCTAGAGCTTTGAAGCTACATCGACCAAACTTGGTACAGACCTTCAGACTGTTCTGAAAAAGTGTGCTTTGTATTTTCTAACTGATCGGATTTACGGTTTACACACAGCGGAAACCTAGAAAGATCCAATAGACTTCCAATGGAATGCTCATTAATTCAAACTATAACAATCAAAAAAATTCAACTGTAAACAAACCCACAAATTTCTCTCTCTTTCTCACGCTCTCACATTACTAGTTCCAAATTTGCATGTGTTATCAGTAGAAAAACGGAAGCTTTCAAGACCTTTTTTAGCTATGCAAGACGGCTGGTTGGAGATGACAGATCAATTAATGACTCTTAACTTTAGATGAACCATCAAGAATGGTCTGTGCTTTCAGGCATTGCTATTGCGCGCGCGCTCTCGCGCTCTCTCTCTCTCTCTCTCTCTCTCTCTCTCTCTCTCTCTCTCTCTCTCTCTCTCTCAATGATTATGTTATCATTTACTCACCTTCTTGTTGCTCCAAATCAGTATGACTTTCTTCTGTGGAGCACAACAGGAATTGTATTAACTTTAGGACGAACACCCACAAGACCTTTTGTTAAAGGGACAAAACAAGCACCATGACAGTATCATAAAAGTAGTGCATATGACTTGTGCACTATATTATATAAGACTTCTGAAGTCATATAGCAGCTTTATGTGACAATCAGAGCTAAATTTATGTAATTGAGTAATCTTCCCCACCATCAGAGTGATTTTCAAAGAGCGGCGTTCCATGTAAAAAAAAGAACATCATACCTGTTTGTACCTGTATTGGCGAGTTAGCATGCTAATCGCCAGGCCTAGCTTCATCCGCCATCTTGGAGTTTGTTGCAATGCATTCTGGGATTGCTTTCTCCTCGAAGAATAATCACTGCCGCCCTAATTTATACAATGAAAGAAGGCAAACTTTTTTCTCCTGAATGAACTAAAGCACCCTAGGTGAACGAAGCCCGCGTTTATACGACGTGCGGCGTCAGGTGTCTGCCACTGAACGCTAGCAAACATCATCAAGTTCGTCAGAGCGATTTGTCTTCATGTTCTAAACTGTAAGTAATTCATTACATTTCACAAAAGGCTATTGCCACAATGGCTATTTTTTTTCTTTTCTCCACAATTTGGAGTGCCCAATTCCCAATGCGCTCAAAGTCCTCATGGTGGCGTAGTGAATCCGGGTGGCGGAGGACGAATCTCAGTTGCCTCTGCATCTGAGACCTTCAGTCCGCGCATCTTATCACGTGGCTTGTTGAGCGCGTTACCACGGAGACCTAGCGCATGTGGAGGCTTCATGCTGTTCTCCGCGGCTTCTACACACATCTCACCACGCACCCCGCCGAGAGCGAGAACCATGTTATAGCGACCACAAGGAGGTCAATCCAACGTGACTCTACCCACTCTAGCAACGGGGCCAGTTGGTTGCTTAGGAAGCCTGACTGGAGTCACTCAGCACACCCCGGATTCAATCTCGCGACTCCAGGTGTGCAGCGTCATTACTTGCTGAGCTACCCAGGCCCCCACAGTGGCTTTAACTTCCATTGTAATGTAACATTTTGTGGCATTTTTTGCAGAAGTGATGATTTTGTTCTCTTAAACATGTGTGATAGAAACACTGCCTTGTTCACAATAGTTTTTGCAATATTCAGATTTTCCACATAAATTAAACCTGTAACTTTAATGGAAACATGACTACTGTTGCCTTAAATTTCTGTCTAGGTAGGCAGCTCACAAGGTTATGTTCAGTTAACTTCACTTAATAGTCAGTTATATTTATGGGCAAACTTCCCAGATGTCATAGTTTTGCATGACAACAGAGGTTTATCAGTAATAATCACAGATATGAGGTGCAGAAGAGTCAAGCAATATCCTTTAATATGGGGATTTCCTAGTATAATGGGTATGTGTCAAGGATTATTCATAATGTTTCATTATTCATAACATGCCAAATAAAGGCACTGTTAGCTGTTGCCCTTTCACATCTGTTGCTGTTATTGTAAATAAACCGCAATGTTGTTTTCCAACCCTACCTAAATTACACCTGTGTCAGGTTTGCCATGTGTTTGCTGCCAAGATGAGCTTATGGAGGGCTTGAGTGAAAATCAACCTCATACATGCTAATCAAAATATTAGTAGTAAGCATTTTATGCACTTTTATAGATTTCCTCTAAATAAGTTTAAGATAGAGATCTGTTTTATTTTCAATATGTTTTTTCTTTGCCATTTAGCGAGTAAGGGTTTGTCGATTACAGAAGCGTGCGATGGCATACAGCACAACAAAACTCTAAACATTATTGATGGGAAACAACCTTGACAGTGGTTGTAATTACGTCAGTTTAGTCACCCGAAGCCTAAAACTCCAGTGGAAAATACATTTGTTGTATATATCATATGATTGTCAGCGGTCCAGACGTGTACACCTGCAGACAAGTGTGAAATTATGAACCTCAACAGACTGTGTCTCGATTGTGCACAAAATGAGGTAATCTGGAAGACTTTGGATAATTCCAACAGTGGTTACCAAACAATTTGAGCCTGAAGCAAATACAAAATACTAGATGAACTTCCGGCCAATAGACTCTGAGGACACGCATTACAAGTGGAAAAAGAAAAGGATCAACATGCTGCAATTCACGTTAGAAGTGGCACCATCAATGACAGGTGGTTCACTAAGTCAGTCACTCTGACGATCACATCACAAACATCCCTGCACTGTGAGAATCGAACATATGGTCCATATGAGCATGTGAGATTAACATCAACAGACCACAGTTGAAGCAATCATACTGCAATCAATTGTCAGACACAGTCTGACAATTGCTTACAACAATCGTTTATCTGACTAAACATTGAAGATATTTCCAAGAACTTCTGTTTCTATCAGGAAGACTCGCAGACTTGAGTGAGATTTAAGATGCCATTTATTTGATGAATGTAAAACAGAAAAGTAATGTCTCTCTTTGGCGTAGGCCCCGTCTGGCGGTCCGAAGAAGTTGTACTCAGAACTGTCATATCCTGCCGGAGATAGGAGGCAGGGGCGAGGAGCCTACACCCGTGCAGGACGAGACTCAACAGGTGGTGGTGGGGTGGAGGAGGTTGCTGTGTTAGCACACTGAAACAGTAATGTGATAGATTGTGAGCAGACTTATAAAGCAACGGCTTACATGTGATTGGCTGGGAGTTACCCAGCTAATGATGCGATGATGTACAGCTGCTAGTCTTCCCGCTAGAACTACGCTGCGCTTACATTTCCATTTTATGCTCATAAAACTCCAGAAAACATGGGTTGTGAGAATTAGACATTCAAACTGTACAATCTACTATTTCCAGCCTTGATTTAATTTGCATCAAATTTAATATGGAGAACCAAGTCTGACAATTTCTTACAATCCCATACGGAAAACATAAGACAGTATATCATTTTTATCCGGCCCAAACAAATATACAAATATTCCAAATATATGTTGTAATCAGCAACAAAAAAAAAAAAAAAATGTATTTATTTATAGTTTTCAAATTATATTACAGAACACAACTTGTGTATATATATATATATGTGTATATATATATATATATATATATATATATATATATGTGTATATATATATATATATATATATGTGTATATATATATATATATATATATATGTGTATATATATATATATATATATATATATATATATATATATATATATATATATATATATATGTATATATATATATATATATATATGTGTATATATATATGTATATATATATATATATATATATATATATATATATATATATATATATATATATATTATTTATTTTTATTTTATTAAATATAGAAGAACAAAAATGAACAACAGATATCTAAAAATATATTGAAACTTTATTCATATAAAACATATTACTAATATATTTCTATATATTTAAGGACATGAAAATGTATAACAAAATCTCTGTTATTTCAACATATGGGACAAGAGAAACCAGGACATTTTTTCAGGAAAAAAAAAATAAAACTGAACGTTTTTACAAAACAAAACCCCCGTTCATCAGATAATGCCTTCTGAGACAGGACTTGGCTGGAAAGAGAATCCGTCCAGGTTGTTTTGATTATTGCTGTTTAGTTCGTTATAGCAGAATAAACAGGACGAGCTGTGTATCGGTGAAGAGAGACAGATGCTTTTAATTAAGCTGGATAAGTCTTGTGAGCCGTGGAGTAATTTTCTTGTGCTGGAAAGTAGATAATGGCCGTTTTCTGAGAAAGCTAGAAGCATCTTTATGTTGTCCTTAGTTCCCTCAGAAACACGGACATCTGTTGTCTGCCGTGGAGGGGTTAGGAGGCCGTGGCTGCGTTAGCGATAGCGTAGGATAATTGGTGGTGCGTGTTTTGAGTGAGGGGGACGTGGAGGAGGGGTGTTTGGGTGGGTGACCCTGGAGACGCAGGCAGACCCCCAAATTCCCACAGAATGGGTAGAAGAAAGGATAAAAAGGAGTTAGTTCATGATAGCTTATCAGATACCTCCACCCTACCTTGTTCTACTCAAGCCCCCCACCAACTCTCTATGTTTCCTCCCTGGAAGGGTCTGCTCCGCCCCGTAGGAGAAGAATGCCTCTCTTCGTCTGTAATTTAAATTCATTCCTGGCTTTTCCAGCAGGGATTCTTTGTCAGTCCTGCCCCCTTTAAACACACATGGAAATGTTTGGAACTGAATACTAGCTTGCTAAACTGCAAAAAAAAAAAAAAAATCAACTAAATAAACAAATAATTAAAACAATTCAATCAGTATGTTTGTCTTGTTTTCACGTCAAAATATCTAAACATCTTTGAAGCAAGAAAAATTGCGTAAGATATAAAAAATGTAATTAAAATATCTTTTTGAGTTTATTTTATTTTACCCATTAGCAAATGTTACTTTCTTATTTTAAGTTAATTTTACAAAATGTTCTGTTATGGTTTTTTTTACTCAATTGACAATGTGAGGAGAAAAATAAACAGTAAAATAATAAAAGAAATTAAAAATAAATGGATGATTCTCAATAAACATGTCAACAAAATGTCCCTGTGATATTTAACCCCAAAAAAATATTAAAATGAAAGACAAAAAGCTTAATAATTCATAATAATTGTATTAATAATAATATTAATAAAATAAATGAATACAAATATTAATAATAATGTTTTACGTTATAATCAGCTAAATTAAAGTCAGTACCAAGATAGTATGATAGGTATGATGAATAAATATTTTATAATTTACATAATTATATATATATTTATATATCACATTGCATTAAAGAGAATTAACACAATGTGTTTAATTGTCATGAAAATAATGTCACAATATAAAAAATGTTACGGACCTCAAAATAAACTTAATTTTCTAAAAAAAAAAAAAAAAAAAAAAAAAATCGTATTTTTGTCTTTTGATTTTGGAGTAAAATAGGACCAGGACATTTCATTACATGTTCAGAATTACCAATTGCAAGTTCACTTGTCATGTAAATGTTTCATGTTTTAACAATGTTTAATATTTTATCACTGATTATGAAAATAACTTATGCAGCGTATAATTTGCAGTAAACAGTACACATTATGCAACCATAAATGTATCAAACTGAAGTGTTCTCTTAATCAGCGTTTGTCTCGTTTTCCTGTAAAAATATCTAAACATCCTTCAAATAAGATACATTTACTTGTATAAGAGTTTTCGGAGGAAACGTCTTGAATTTAGTCACATTTTCTGTTTTCAGAAAACAAACTGGCAGTTACTTTTGCTAAATTTTCAGAATTGTTTTGACTAAATTGCCAATGTAGTAAGAAAAGTAACTATAGTTACATATAAAATGAAATTTTTGAGGATGTTTTGACATTTTTACTGGAAAACAAGACAAAAATATAAAGACAATATCTTAAGCTGCGTATATGAACTGAATACTGTGTAGTGCACCGTTTTTCTTTTTATAATTTTCTTTAAATAAATTAAATTAAGCAGTACACATTGTGCAAAACACACACATGCACGCACGCACGCACGCACACAAACAGACACACAGACAAACACACACACACACACACACTCATACATACATACATACATACACACACACACACACACACAAATACATACACATACACACTCACACACACAAATACATACATACACATACACACACACACTCATACACACACACACACACACACACACTCACATACATACACACACACACACACATACGCACACACACATTCATACACACACACGCACACACACACACACGCACGCACGCACACACGCACGCACACATGCACACACACAAACAGACACACAGACAGACAAACACACGCACACACACACACACACAAACAAACACACACAGACAATCACACGCGTGCACACACATGCACGAACGCACACACATGCACGCACGCACACACATGCACGCACGCACACACACAAACAGACACACAGACAAACACACACACAAACAGACACAGAGACAAACACACACACACACACACACACACACATAAAAGAGTAGTTTGCTATATGGTTGTCACATGACCTCATCATGAGTGGAGTCTAGTTATTATCTTATAAATTAATAAGATAAGTCTATTTTGCATTTTTATTTTAGTTTTCTGAAAAATGTATTAACTTTGGCAATCCAATGAGCCAAATTATGAGTCAAATAAAGAGTCAAATAAAGATGCTAATCTTTAAAAGAGGAAAAGGAGGCATCACCGAAATCCAAACGTTCCCATATTAACTAAGTCACAACTGAATTTGTGGTTACATCAGTGACAACAAAAAAAGAGAAATCTGAAATACAAAAGCAGCCCCAAGAGTTTTGCTTATAATGCGTTGGAACTGAAACAAATAAAGGTATGACAGTAAATCACCCGTGCTAACTGAAGCACAACAAGTGTTTTTACAACAGCAGATTTCACATCGGCAAAGCTCAGATAGAATTTGCATGTGCTGCACATTGAGTAAATCGATGTTATCTTTCAGAAACTCTATTTTTTTCATTTTTTGTGGAAAGATGTGAGAGATGAGTGGTTGCAAGGGTATTGCTAGGGTGTTCTGGGTGGTTGTAGGCGGTTACTTTTGCTGGCCCAAGTCTCGATGTTATTCTGATATGATCCAACCTTAAATGTAAATCTGACCATTTTTTGACCGTTTTATCAAAACATGAAAATCTTACATGTAAACACTTAGAAAAGCACATATAACACATCTTTCCAGAACAAGCCACATGATTTAAGTTTTCATGACTGTAGCACAAACTGTGTGCCAAACATTATGCACGAAACTGTAATAATTCGAGGTTCTTTAATATCCTAATCCAGAGTATGAGCAATAGCGACGCTAGCTTCGCGAACACCATTATCTAGCACACTTTTCAATTAGGGCAGAAAACGCATTGTCTTAAGATATAGCATTGTCCGCTAATTGCATTTGACCTAGCATAGATCATCCAATCAAGGGTTGCATAAAACATATGCCTGACCCCAAACAAATGAGGCTTTGCACATCTTCAAAAGAGAAGGAAGTTTGCATATATTAAAATTGAATATGCAATACTGGAATGCAAATGCTGCTTATGTGATGCTAGCTTAGCTTGTCTGTTGATATTTTGACTAATTAACTGCCATGCATAATTATTTGCTCATCAGATGTTATTGTTCAGTTGATCATTTGATAAATCGTGCACAAATATCATACAACAAGGGTTTAGCAGATACAGATATGTGTTCATTAACTGTTTGAAATGTTAACATTTGAGCTAATATGATGATAATAATGCTAGCTAAGGCAGGCTTTTCGGTCACACTTTATATTAGGTGTCTTTACCTACTATACATTAACATTAAAATACATACAATACAATGTATTTATTGAGGAACTACATGTTGTTCTGGAAAATTCTCAAAAGATTCACATTTGCTGCTGTTGAGATTGAGGTTTGGATAGGTTTTAGGGTAAGTGCTGGGTTAGGGTTAAATGTAATGTTAACAGTGTAAAAAATATGTAATTAAATGCAGGTATTTTAATATAAGTACAATTGTATCAAATGCTTAAGTACATAGTAGATAAAGACACCAAAAAAACTCCAGCCAGGTCTTCTAAGTAACCATATTGGCCCGGTTGCTAGGGAGGGTAGAGTCACGTGGGGTAACCTCCTCATGGTCGCTATAATGTGGTTCGCTCTCGGTGGGACACATAGTGAGGCGTGCGTGGATCCCGCGGAGAATAGCGTGAAGCCTCCACGTGCGCTACGTCTCCGCGGTAACGCGCTCAACAAGCCACATGATAAGATGCGCGGATTGACGGTCTCGGACGCGGAGGCAGCTGAGATTCGTCCTCCACCACCCGGATTGAGGCGAGTCACTACGCCACCATGAGGACTTTGAGCGCATTGGGAATTGGGCGTTCAAAATTGGGTAGAAAAGGAGGAAATCACAAAATACAAAAGAGGGACCTTCTTTTCTATGATGTCATATTTGTACAAAGCCACATAAAGGACAGGGAGGAACTTATTTTTGCATTCCCTCACAATACATTATAGGTTCTCTTAGTTTTAGTAACCACAAAATGTACTATAGAGTTACAACAGTAACATATTAGAACCATGATATTCACAGAAAAACAAATGTACAGTTAACTATGGTAATAAAAATAAATTGTTATGCAAAAAACCACGGTTACTAGAATTTTACTATAGCAACACCAAGGTTAATTTGAGGTACAAATATGAATCTTAATCTTAGATTATGATTTTTAATACTATAGTTTTGGTTTTCCTGTATTACTGCTGCAATTTTACCATTAATATCATGTATGTTAAAATATGGTTGCTGCAGTAAAACGATGGCAGATTACTTTGGTTTTACTACAAGTACCATAGTTCAACTATGGTTACAGTAAAAGGATGGATAAAGCTATTGCGTGGGAACCTAAAATAACTGCAGTGGGAATGCAAAACATTTTGCGAAGGAACACAAAACTGTTTCTGTAAATTCATTCCTTCCCTGTCCTTTCAGGGACTCTATACTTTGTATTTGCGTTTTTAGCCTGGTTAAAAAAAATGCCACAGACTTACTATCAAAGAAAGACCTAGGCTATAGACACCAGAGTATTGAAGAGACTTAGAAATGGGCTCTTTTGACTTGGGCCTGGAAGCAACAACCCAGAATACCCTAGCAACTACATAGCAACTTGCTAAGACCACTCAGGACACCTTAGCAACCAAACAGCAATGGCAAGCACCCACAACACCTTGGCATTGTCCGTTGAGGTGAGTTTTGCACAGGCAAGCTAAGCTCCACTCACATTTTCTTTAGATAATGCTTAAATTACTTAAAGAGCTGTAACCAAGTCCCATTTCTCTTGGTGATCCATTGCACTGGACGGCAGTAATAATTGTCCATGTTCTTTGTCTCCACATGTTTTTAATTAAGATGGCTTAAGTTGTGATGCCATTTTTCAGAGTTGGGTTGCGGCCAATGTCAACAAACATCTTCAGGACATAGCTCCTTCAAGAGATACAGCTCTGTCACAAATGTGTTATAGACTTCCCATGTATACTCATCATCATGGGACCGTTCAAAGAATGTTTGTGTTGGTGTGTGTCCGTTTGTGCCGGCGTTTCACAGCGATCAACACCTTTCAGGTACAGGAGGAAGTTCCTCCACAATCAACCACAGTCAAGCATCAAAGCGAGCCTGTCAAAGCTGGTCTCAACTTACAGTTCCATGCCGCAAAGGATACGAGTAAGTAGAGGCAGTTATAGTCAACTGTGTACGCGCTGCAAAGCAACACATCTGGTTCAACAGGTTCTGAGGGAGACGCTCACACTTGCTCTAGTGTCAGTTCGGTTGCATGAGTCAGTCACTCAATACGCACGCTAACACCTGCGATTTCGTCTCAAGCACCGGAGGTGGATGTGTTTGCTGTGAGAACAAGTGAAGATAGGGGACAGTTTTGATAAGGAGATGCGATACAGAGGATCTGTTTACCCGTGAAGATGTATTGGCCAGAATCTGAATGAAAGGTTCATACCAAGTAGGATGTGCACTTCCATTTATTACTATTTTGCACCTATCAGAAGAGTAATGAAGGCAAATGGAAGTATGAGAATTATGTAGTGTCCACATCTGATATTTGAGCTTCTTCAATGGGTTCCCATGCATTCTGGACACTTGTTGGCTGGCATTCCTGCAGTATCCTCTCCAGCTTCGAAAACCTTGTTTTTATAAAACATTTTTGCTTTGTTAAGAAATGAGTACATAGGCACCAATTACATTTGTTTCCAAAACTACTTTCAAATAATTAAGCATAAGCCATCAGATCAAAATGTTTTAAGGATCATGAGAAAACATTTATCCAAGTGTCCAAACATTTGACTGGTAGTGTGCATGCTAAATTTACAGATAAATATTCATAATAAAATGTTGCGCTAATAAGCTAGGTTAAATTCAGAAAGCGCTGGGTCAATATTGTCTCACGCCTCTTTGTTTATCTCTACTTGATGGTCCTGTCCCATCATTCAAAACTACAGTGGGAATGCATTGGAAGACGATGCAAATCTGAAAATAGTGATGCGGGAACTTCTCACATCATTACTACTGTGCTTTCACGCCAATTTGCGAGATAAGCACCCATCGTAATAAAAGAGGTGAACTGTCTGTTTCGAACAAGTGGCATACACAAATCCAGGTAAAACAGGTGTTTTGTAGGTCCTCAATAATTTGTTCAACTAAAGCCTTCAGTTGACATGCTGTTTTATAAACCATATCATATTTAGCATAATGATGACCACGATATAGAGTGAGCACTGCTGTCATTTATTGTGAAAAGAAATCTTTGTACACATGAATTGGCCATGTTCGACATGCCTCATTAGTAGGGTACGCGTGTAGTGAAGTGTACAACTCATAAATGCCATAAATGGGGAGTCTTGGCTGATGCAAATAAAGAGAGTTGTGTTTTTATTTCTTTCTTCTCCTACAGCTTCAAACCAATATTACACATACTGTATCTATATAGAAAATCATTCCCATAGCCTAACCACTAAGTGATAAAAACGAACCCCTTTACAAAAGCATAACACATCTTTTTAAAAAGTTAAACCAGACACCATAGTTGCACCGATATTTACAAATCCCGTTAAATTACAACATAAATTAGAAAATATTTACATTTGGAGAAAGACGATTGGAATAGCCTAACTTCTAGTCTGACTTAAATGCATGGAAAGACGATACACGCAAACAGGGTTGTACTCTCGTACAAAAATGCACATGCACGCACACCCAATCACATGATATTTTATACGACCACATTAACTTAATCATTGTAACAACACTTCTTAATTGATGTCATTTCTGAACTTTTTAGGCCAAACTCGAAGGAAATACTAAACTAAATGACATTTCCTGGATGCGTCACTGATCTACTTGATCCAAATGGGTTACGGTTGTTTAAAATGGTAATCATACATCCATGCACACAAAACACGCACTCATGCCAACAACTCTCCCACAAACAGAATAACAATAACACTGAGTCCAATGAAGTCAAGCGTAGAACAACTTATAATGTCTCAAACATAATCACATCCCTGGTAAGTCCGATATGAGGTCAGCACCAAGGAGGAGGACACAGAGGAATGAGATTTCCTCCCCCCAAATCGGTAGCGAGTAAAAACATCATTAAAATCCACATAAACTCTTGAAATGGTGACTTTGGGAAACTCAACAACTTCCTCTTTGCGGTTCTCCTCAGAGAGCCAACTTCCTGATGCTCATCTGAAACATTGCTCATTCTGCGGCCCCACAGCAATCACTCAATAAAGAACTTCGACGTAAGCCTCACATGAAGGCTAAGTATTGAAATGTTTATGCGTCTTTTTGGAGGAGAAAGTGCTGGAAGACGTGGAAAGAGGGCATCAGGTTTAAGTTTAAGCTTAACCTTGACGTTCATAAAGCAAAACGGAAACAGTATCGGCAACTACGATAACAAGGAGTCAGATCTGGTTAAAAAGTTTGAAAGGTCCAATCCATTTCAACCTCGACTCATCAAGTCTCACTTTCTGTGTTTGTCCATCTTGTCTACTTTGTTGGTGCCATCGGAAGACGTCTGTGAGGAATCTCCGGTCGAACTCACATACATTTTATCCACCTGCTTTAGCGCCTCGTTGAGGTAGTTCTGCAGCGAGGTCATTGCCGCACAGATGGCCGGAGAGCCGAAACCGTGGGTGATGAGACTGAAGTGAGTCAGGCAGTTTTGGATCCCTGGTTCGAGAATGGGAGCCGGCCGAGAGTTTCCCAATGGTGATCGATCCTGAGTCAGCAAGTCGGTAAACTCCTTACAGATTTGCCTGAAAGATTAAATGGCCATTAAGAGATTTAGACTATATCATTAGAGCAAAAAGCATGTTTTGTTTTATTGCAGGGAAGATTATTAATTGATTAGGTGGAGATATCCTAGAACTAGAGGACGGGTTACTTTTACCACAGAGTTTGGCCACCCTAACCCTACACTGTAAACATTATAAATCTCGAGGCACCATTTGAGGTTCCTCAGCTGTCACGCCAGCTAAACCCTGTGGTGGTCCATCAGATCCTTACAGTTCGCAGAGAAACCTGCGAAATCTCTAAAGACTAGGGATTGGTCCTCCTGTAACCCCATCTTAAGGGAAAGACTTCTAGGCTCTTGAGATATATAACACAAGTTTATAAGTTTCTTGAGTGCATAAATAGGATATTTGATGTACCTTTAAAGGGAGTCTGGTGGATCGACAAAGCGTTCTGCCACTGTGGCATCTGAGGAACCCCAATTGGTGCCTTACTCAAGTATCTTACTCAAGGCACCATTTGGGGTTCCTCAGCTGCCACACCGTCAAAACCTTTAAAGAGCCTCCAGGCGCCCTTTCAGTACTCTGAGAAACTTAATTGTAGATCTTGCAAGTACTTTAAGGACTGTGAATGGTTTCTCCAGTAACTTAATCAAAAGGGAAAGCCTTTGAGGCTCTATAAATAAATAATGAAGTTCCTTGAGTTTATAAACAGGATATTTGAGGCTTCTATTGAGTGTCTAGAGGATCCCCTGAAGGATCCAACAGTTTCGCAGCTGAGGAACTCCAAATGGTGCCTTGAGTGTCTTTTAATTTTCACAGTGAAGAGCACCAGCACACTAGAGGAAGCTTTGACACAGTGTTTGATGGAATGCAAGAATTTGTGAGATTTGTTTTGAGGGTTATGGAAAGAGCTGTGTCAGTTTTCATTAAAATGAGAATACACCAAATTGGATTTCCATAAGCACAACTGGACATGGCTCTCTGACATACCTTGCATACGGTTGCATGACAGAGAATCACTTGCTCAAACTCTAGCTTTTTCCACTACGTCCTTCCGACGCACCATCTTCATTGAAATAAATGAATTTGTTGCACAAGCTCGAGTGTGTAGGCTCCCTAAATCTTCAAGCATCTGGTTTTACTTTATATTGGAAGAACAAACGGATGGTTACTCACTTGGCAGCCAGGAGCATGGTTTTACGAGGGTTGATCTCATTGCGTTCCATGTGTGGTCGACCGAGGTACTCCGCAATTGCTTTTGCGGGAAACTCAGTCTCGCAGACATACCCAAAATCTCTCGCCAGGTGTACGGCCTCACCTGCAGACAGAATCAGATGTGAATCAGATGACTCGCATACCATATGACTGAGCCACCAAGATGAGTCGATGTCTACTCCATCAGTTTGGAACTGACTCAAAGTAGCATCACAAAGACAATCATTTCCACTCTAAGCAAAGGTCCACTGAGATTATGAGATTCTCTCTTGCGGAGAAGGATGGTCACATGTCCTTAATGAGCCCTTGTTGCCCAAGGCATCTAACGGTCGTTGAGACCCAACAGGCTCTTATTGATAGACTAGCACATTATTCACAGTCGTCGTCTTTAAGGTCAGTCTCTCCTCTTGGCTAGCATGTGATAACAAGCTCTAATTCAGCTTTGAAGGTCTGTAAATAACACAGCCTTCTAGTCATGTCCCTGCTTCCAACCCATGAGCACATTAATGGCAAGAATAGTGACATTAAGAGAGAGTGCTAAAATTACTATTCATTGCTTCTGGTGCTAGTTTACTCGTGATCTTTGCAGTAGCATCTCAGTGCTTCAGTGTTTAACTATACTCATTTGAAAGGTAAAACCAGAGATGAAATGTCAAGAAATGTAAAGTTTGCTTACATGTATGTACACAGTATATTTATATACACACTATTGTAGAGGAGACTGGGGGTAGTTGAAAGTTGTCACAAGGGCTGTATCTCACTAGGTCCAGTACCTATAAGGTTTGTAGGCAAACGTTCAGTTGCACAAATGCTAGTGGTTTTGTGCTCCATGTTGGTTTCAAAAACCTAACTCACAACGGTCTCCTAACTCTGAATTCCTTCCCATTCAAATTCCAATGGCATCATATTTTTGTAGCTGTTGGGTATCATCAAGAGTGAACTTTAAATCTTGACACTAAGTCATATTTGGCTTTGTTTAGCATTATCAATAGTTCCTCTATGGAAGTTCCACTGGAATTTAGACATTTGTTTCCAATTACATTTTCTGGCACTTCAGACAGAAACAAAGTTAGCTGTGTGTTGGAAAAAAAGTGTTGGAAAAGTATGGTAATTGGTTTGGACTGGATTGTTACATCATCATGTTTATTTGTCAGCAGATACTGGATATGCTGATTGAAATAAGCTTATGTTGTTAGCATGTAGCATTTTAGCATGCTAAAACTCTGGCATGTGGCTGGATTAACAGGAACAGTGATGTAACAATCGACTGACATTAAAGTGCTTACCTTCAACCAGGGCTGTTAGTAAGGTGACATTAGCAGCCTTTCTGCGACCCGCTGGCAGGTTTAGTCCAATTTTATCCAGTTTTTCCCTCAGCGATCGTCCGCCGTTCTTTGACTTTGCCCTTCATAATAAAATAAACATAATGAAGCTCATGATTCGTGTTGTTATAAGCAATTTTGATGCACTTTTTCCACCGTTCTCCATAATTTACAAGAAAAAGGCAGATAAAACCCTTTGTAAGAATAACATCAAAGTGATTTTTACCACTTTAATCACATTTTACTCAATTTTAAATGGAAATCTCCATTTCATGCCTATGGAGCATTCTATTGCACTTTTATGAGCAAGCAACAGTATAATAACTAAGGGGGGTGGAGCTTAGCATTAGCTCAGTTATTACAGGTAAAACAAATTGTATTTCTTTTGTTTGTGTTATACGAATTTGGAGCAAATATGTGAAGAGTTCCTGGATAAATATTCACAAGAAAACACAGGCGCATGAAGCACAATGATGTCACAGCTCAAGTGTTTAAAATGCAATGAAACAAACATGCATACACACGCAGACAAAATCCCCACTTGCTGTTTCCGTCTTCGTTTAATGCATGACTAGAGCTGTGGACTCGCATTACCCTTTAATTGTGGGGTGAGGAACTGTTGGCTGGAGGCATGAGTAAGTTGAGTTTGAGTTTTTTATTGTTTGATTCTCATTAGAACCTATACAAAATACAGATTTTTCTTTATTTAAAAAAGCATTTATTAAAGGCACCCATGTCACATGAACATTATGTGACTGTGGCAATATTTTGCCAAACAAAATGACGTACCTTATTACACGTTTGGCTGCAGTTTCCCAGTGGGGGGCGCCAAAAGCGAGTGAAATAGTGTCAAAATTAGACGAGATTTTATTGTGAATATTAGATGGAGGTTTTAATGAGTAAAACATACCTTCCTAACATAAAACTTTAAACTAAACCTATCAAATAGTGCCCTAAAATCAAATGAGAGGTGAACAAAACAGACATCCTTACCCTAAACCAACACCTAAACATAACTGATAGTGTCTAAAAACAAAATGAGCCATTTTATAAATGATGAAAGTGTTTCGATATCATAACTTATTACACGGCTCTTTGGTATACTCGATTCTAATTGGTCAAAGGCACTAACCAGCGGTCCAGTATTGCTCTGTAACAACCGCACTCCCACATATCAGACCGTCAGGGTTTTGCGAGGTTGATACCAGAGGTTGATTTCAGCTGTATTTGCATAATATTTCTTTCAATATTATACTGTATGTCCATACATTTACTAATTATGTTAGTAGCGGTGTAACATAAAACCTTCATGGTGATACAAGACCCCTGATATAATTTATAATAACATTCATTCTTTGAGTATAGGTTGATTAATGTCACTACAACAAATCAAAATATATCACAGCATTTATACTGCAGTATTTCTGGGCATCTAAGTGTTAATATATGTACTATGATAGCTGCTCACCTGCGTAATACCCCACCAAGCAGGGAGGCATTTAAACACTCCGGTGGAGACAAGCGTCTCTGGACTTCTGCTACCGTTACTTTGTACTTTGAAGTGGAACTCAGAAGAGAGAGACGACCCGGCACTGAACAGAACACCTCTGTGGGGTTCGACACCATTCCCAGAAGAGGCTCCTTCTGGAAGGGAATTCCAAACACATTTCCCTTCGGCAGAGACACTGTAAATGTGAGGCATAGTTGGATGGTCAGCAGAAAAGCTCCAAAAGATAAACAGGATTGAGTAAAATGTAATTGCTTTCATGTTTCATTTAGGTATCAACTTTGTCCCAGATGTTTCTCCTAAAATTCCTTTGGAGAAGTATACAATGTAGACAATGCTTTTGATGCATTGCAGCATCCTGGCCAGCCAACACAACCATTGATGTGAGTTTGGGACGAGACTTTCTGTCCATTTGACCAAAAGTGTTCGTGAAACCTGTTAAAAACCGTTATTTTTACAAACTTACAAAAAGAGTGAAAATTATCTATCATTTTGCAAAGAGCTGAGATGGCATAAATGGGAGCCAACCATGTGACATACATTTTGATAAAAACCGAAATGGCACACCACACTGCAACGCAGTCATCCATGCTATAATCATGTCTACATAAATACTGACATAAACGTTAATTCCGCAAGGCACGCTTGTGACTCAAAAGAACATCTAAATTACTGACTGACTAAAAAGCATGGCGGAATCGGTCAATCAGCTGTCACAACTAATTATACTTCAAGAAATGGCAAAAAATATATCATCTGAAATAGATTTTTTTTTGTCTTGGAAGGTTTAGCAGCGAACCATTTTGCAATTGCTCGCGTAAAAGATCTTACTGCACTCTTCGACAGCGTACTTGCATGCAATGCATGTTTGCATATACCTCAGACACTCCTTAGCTTGGTACAATCTTCTCATTTTTGTGCCATTTAACTACTTTGCATGCATGCTTAACACATATTTACAAGTTTGCTTCTTTTTAAAGATCTGTTTTATAACCTGATGTCTTTACTTTACCTCATTTCAGCATTACAAAGTCCTACAACACTACAACTCAAAGTTAATGTCTTATGCTTTTGGCATACACCAGTACTTTTAAGTGGTGGGTCACAACCCATCTTTGTTAGGCTTGCAGACAGCAGTGAAAAAGCAACGCTAATTGCAAATAAATAAAATGCAAATGACCATATAATCATGCATGGTTAGAACTGCAAAATAAATAGACTTCCCATATCTTTCGTTGTTGACATCAACAGTGTGCGTCCTGTTTTACGGTATTTTGATGCAAATTCATCAGTCACTATGTAAAAGCAAGCCAAATGAGACATATGCCAATGTGCACAGTTAACGTGACATGTCCTCATCCTCGAAAACCATGAATTGCTCTATGCAAAACAGAAAGAATATCACAAAATCGTTCGTTACTAAGATACCGTGTTGGGTCGCCACTTTGATGCCCAATGTAAAAGTAAAACCAGTTGAGAAGCATTAGTATATGCCATTCACTTCAGCAACTAGTGGGCTCACAAAACAAACAGACTTACAAAACTGTCTCTGGGTTTAACTTTTTCAAAAAGATTTCATGTCAAAACATATGACTGAACAAAGTACCCATGCATGTTTAAAATCCGCCACACCCCAAAAACAGTTGATTCTTGTTTCTTCATCTTTCTCTCTGTGTGTGTGTATTGGGGAAGAACAGCGTGATGACAACGCTCAATGCTATTTCAAAAGGCCAACGCGTTAAAAAAAAAGCAATGCTAGGCATCGTCTCTCTGAGCAAACACACCATTTTAAAGATTGCCCAACTTCCACAACATTGGCTAGTCTTCCATTTTGGAAAGAGAATTCCTTCCTTTGGCTCTCCATTCATGTTGAAAGATTGGCATAACGCTCATTGTATCAATGCTAGATTAGTTAAATGGACCACATGACCTAAAGGATTAGTGCCGTATGTATGAACCGGTACCACCCCAACTCAAACTAAACTAGTTTCGGGAAAAGCCAAGCCAAAGTTCCGAGCCTGACTTCGTTTTTCCACATAAACATCCTTTGACAATGAAGGTGTTTGTTTTTACTCTTTAACACATTTTAAGTATCAGGATCGAGGTCACATAAGTGATAAAAAGTGATCCATGCCTATGCGTGGCATTTAAACGACCTATACTTGAGTATTTGCAAAAAGTGCATAAAATAAGTTTAAAGCAATATCCCGGGTTGAATGCAAGTTAGGCATTCGTGGCATAAAATTGATCGGCACAAAAATGTATTTCGACACATCCCTCCTTTTATTAAAAGAAAAAATAAAGGTTACAGTGAGGCAGTTACAGTGGAAGTCAATGGGGCCAATTTTTGGAGCGTTTAAAGGCCGAAATGTGAAGCTTATAATTTTATTAAAGCACTTAAATTAATTCGTCTGATGAAACTTGTGTATTGTCCCATTTTCCGGGATTACAGAGTTGTGCCATTATGTCAGCATGGCAACAAAGTTGTAAAAATGGAAGTTACTTCATCAAGTAAAAGTTATATAACACTACAATCATGTTAACATGCATATTATTCACATTTTGTGGCTATAATTTTAAAAAAGTGAGTATTTTAATGTTTACTGATTGGTCCCATTCACTTCCATTGTAAGTGCCTCACTGTAACATAATTGAGCTTTATTTATTTATTTGTATTTAAATGAGGGACGAGTCACGATTGAGCTTAACTTGAGCATTGAACCCATAAAATTCCTTTAATGCAAATGTAAAATTTTAACGCAAACTTTTTATTATTATTATTATTATTATTATTATTATTATTCGCTGATTTTTATGTCATAATCTTATTTTGTCTAATCACACTTTACAGAATTATAGAGGGATAGTGATATGCTACGCTCTATCTTAATCTATTGTAAACAACATTTTATAATTGTATGCATGCACCATTTGGGACTTAAAAATAATTGAAAGTAACATGGAATATTTTCTGCAAGACAAAACTGGAAGACCATTTAAAAGGCAAAAATGGTGACCAGCTACACGACCCAAGATATACACTTCCTCTAGTGTATTGCTATGAACATCAACCTAAAATCTTGTTGATAAAAAAAACTCAATGAATATATCATGAATCAACCACCCCATTAAATATAACTTTTTATGATTGATCTTGACAGACGTATTTGTCTTTGTGAGATACAGAAATGATATTTTGTGAAATCACATCATATTTTAGGAAGTAAAAATTCAACCAACCTTTTTTGATGACAGTATGATCAGGAATTACAATACTGTGATCACCTTCGTGCTGCTAGAAACAAATTGCAGATGCATTACTATCCACTTATTCCCAAACACATTAATATTCAAGAATCATTTAAACATGTATCACATGAACTCACCTGAACATCGTCCAATCCGTGGCCTAACTCGTGCAATCCAATGTGATCGCCTAGCGAATCTATGCCATGCATGTGCGGTGTCAGTAGCTCTGGTCTCCTAAAGCCGTCCCGACGCATCCCGGACGAGCCCCCTTCCAGGCCCAGAATCGGGCTGGCGAGTCCACTGCGGCCGTGTGTCCCAATTGCCTCTTGTCCTTGCCGTCCGGGCCATGACTGCTGCTGGTTAGACACTGTAGATTGATGTATTGAGTTGATATTAAACGGGTCACCCAGGTGAGAGTACGGGTCACTGGATTGAGCGTATGTTAGTGGTTGGTAAGGGGGAGGGAAGTATGGTGGTTGGAAGTCCGAGCTGGCAGTATGCGAGAGTGACGGTGGCGGGCTGTAAAGGTGCTGGCTCACCGCGGGAATGTGTGGTAACCTGGAGCTTCCATTACTGCTAACGTCATGTCTTTCCTGCTGAAATAGAGAGAACATCATCACATTAAACGACCCAAAGTTACCCCTCACAAATCACAACAAATGAGTTCATTGAACTACTTTAATTTCACATACTTTTAAGTCACTTTGGATAAAAGTGAAGTACACCTCGCCAAAAACATACATGTAAATGCATATATTTGTAGTGCTTCAAAGGGAAAGCATACACTTGGTGATCCAGGAAATCTCAAAGTAAAAAACATAATCTTCCATTGCAAGTTTCAGTTCAGTTTTTGTTTAGTTATTAGCCTTGACAATTGCCATGGATACAGGTAATTTGACAGTCACAATTCACAAATTCCTGTAAATACAATTCCTGAAATAACTGGGATTTTCCATGAAAATCAAAGACAGAATTGTAGTCTTTGCATATTAAACTATATAATTAGCATATGTAAGCAGCCTATATTTTAACATGCATTATTATATACAGGCTCAAATGCCTTGCAATAAATAACACCTTTCTTTTGTACATTATAAAATGTGAAAAGATGCAATTATTGCTTAACAGTTACTTTCAATAGTGCAACCTAAAATACTCAGGTTGATTTACATTTAAATAACATTTTTGATTTGAATCAAACTACTTGTGATTTAGATCTTTACATTTTTAGGGTACCTGAAAACAGCTTTTATGGTGTAATTTTTTCTCTTTTAATTTACAAGAAAAGCAGATATTTTGCAATAAGCACTATTGTTTTAATAGAAACGCTGCTGTTTTGATATGGTGTGCAGCACTTGTGTCTGGCAAAAATGATGGCCCATTTCTGTACAGGTAAATAGAGACCATATTTCTCATATTACTCATATTCACTTTTACACTGAAAACTGATAGTCGAAAACCATCAGTCATTGTATGTGGAATAATGCAATAGGCTATAGGCTATACAAAATGCCTATTAATGCAACTGATTTTTAAAATAAATGTAATCAAGCCTAGCACTTTTATTATAAGGCCTATCCTCGTCATAATCATGTTTTAATAATTTGACAAGTATTGTTCATATAAGTAGCGACTTCAGTTATTATTATTCACTAATGAAGTAACTTTTTATTTTACTTTTTAAAAAAATAAAAAAAAATAAATAAATAAACGAAGTGCTGATTGGTTGTTACAAATCATCTAGTGACGTCTTTCAGCACAAGTTTGAATTTAAAAATGTCATTATTACAAAAAATAAAAAGGAAAGAAAAGAAACGCTTAAGAGAGAGAGGGGGAAAAACTCTTACGCAATTTCTCTTCAACTTCGTGCGTAAAAACTCTTCCCCAGAACTCGGTTTGCATATTTCAAAATAGAAAATGCGTTTAATTTGTCATTCTGATATTTTAAGCAATGAAAATACACTCGCCTCTCTGATAAAATACATAAAACTTCGCAAAACTTTTGTTTTGGACATAAAAAGTGCTTTATCTCATCGGGTTCTCCCTCTTACCTCGCAGTCATCTTCATATTTCACGTTATCTGCTAATTTCCACAACATTTTGACAAGCGCAAACTGTGGGTCTGTGGAGCTGTTGAGATGGTTTCTTGTTGTCTAGAATGTTCTATATGTTCTCGAAAAGTATCCAGAAGAGCATTTAATCCGAGGCTTGATACGTAGACGTCAAACATCAAAACGAAGCGAACTCATGCAGCTCTCAACACACACTGATTCGAGGCGTCCCGCTCCTAAAAGTCGCGTTTCAGAAGTGCCGATACTCGACTCCCTCTGACGGACAGAAGTGTTGATCAGTCCTTCACTCGCTGACATTCTGCACAAGTCCCACTTATATTTGCGTGAGCCAAGCAGTGGGCGGAGCGAAGCATTGCCTGCTGCTGATTGGTCACTGAGGGAACGACGGACCAATAGCAGAGCTGTCCGTCTGTTCAGAGGGTACAGTAATATTGGACGAAAAGTTTCGATTGCGTTCGGCCAAAACAAATCTCCAAAACTGATGTAGACATAATAACAATAATAATAGTAATTATTATTTATTTATTATCATTATTATTATTATTATTATTAGGCTATACAAAATAGAATGCTTTTAGTTAGAGTTTAAATTATGATAGGCCTATATTTAATAGATAGCATATTTAAGATGTCTATAGGTCAGTAATCAAATAAAAGCACGATTGTGACCATGTGTTAAATCTTTGTACAGACGATCAGATCTCTTTGCTTCTATTGAATCACACAAAATGCTATTTGGAAAATTTTAAAATCATGCTGGATATCAAGCAAATACAAAATGGGGATTATATTAGCCTATATATATATATATATATATATATATATAGGCTAATATAATCCGGGGAGACAAATGTGTGCTATAATGGACTAGGGCTGGAAGGAGAGAGAGAAGCCAAGCTCGGAAACAACTTTCATGGTTAGACTTGGCATTGCAGACCTCGATTCTGCTATTATACTGAAGAATAACTAGAAGCTTTGGGTATCTCCTTGATATCTACCTTATACATCTGTATATATGAGAGTAGCTATATATATATATATATATATATATATATATATATATATATATAGCATTTATTAAAAAGAAAGTAAAATTAACGTTGAGTTTTCACTGCAAAATTTCTCCCAAATAGTTGTAATTAACCATTTTGTTTCATAAAACTTTCTGATATTTTTTGTGTGTCGGAAAAAATGCAAAATATAACAATTTTAACTAAAGAAGTCTTGGGCAACACTGTACATTTCCCCATCTTATTGATTTATTTATTTATTGTATACGAAAAATATCGAATATAGTAATAATAACAATAGGCTAAATTGTATATAACGATAATCATGAAAAATAAAATAAGCTACGTTTAATAAAAGACACATTTTTTTTGTTTCATGGAAAGCAAGAAAGATTAGAAAAAACAAAAACTGATTGGCGATAATCCACAGGTCGCACCAGCACAGTCACCTGTCTGTTCATTCCTTTAATGCAGGTGAATTAAATGTAATCGCGGGGCAAAAGCGCCTGCGGTTATTTACTGTCTCCGCTCGAGCTTGACTGCGATAAAGGACGCTTTTGTTGCATCCTTACAAACGGTGTGTAAGTACAGGGAGATTAAACGCTCGTGTTCTCATAAACCGCAGGAGCTGCTGGGATTCACCTCTAATCTTAATGACCGCTTTCGGTGAAGCTGCTGCCAGATATGTGTGATCCTGCACCAACAACAGCAGGAAAGTGTTCACTTCATGACTAAATACATGCAGCATGAATGCCTAAAACAATATCGAAATAGTCGGCCTGTGCTGAAATGGTCATTTTGTTTTGTTGCTGTTGCATTGGATCGCTCACTGTGATACGGACTGCTTAAATCATCATGAATGATCACTTTAAAGTAAGTCGTATTCACAGTATATTTGATTTCATGCAGGCCTATCATATGTCAAATATCCTCATCTGAGATATAGATATATATAATATGCGCAGAGTAAAAAAATAAATCAAATTGACCATTCATAAGTTGTTCATGAAGGATGAAATAGACTACTTGTATTTAAATAATAGCACATGTTTTCTGAAAAGCGCTTTATAAAACCAGTGTACAATTTGCTCTACTTAACACAATTTGAAGTTTTTTCCAAAACTACAATATTTCGCATCTCCAATAACGAGTCTTTCATTTGTTATAAACAAAATTACAAAATTTGTAATTGTGACAGCTTGTTTTTTTCTTTCTCATAAGCCGCTTTACAGAAGAATTTATGCAAAATTAATCAATTGAATGCAGTGATAGTAGGCTAATACGAATTTATATTTTTGCCTGAACACACACACACACACACACAGACACACACACTAATAATATATATATATATATATATAAGCGTCACACATTCCAATTCATAACAAAATTCAGTCAACTTGAGTCATCTTTTATCAAATGAATAAACTAAATATTTTTCATTTTGCTAATTAAATTTGGTTAAACATTACACAATTAAATTTGATGACATTTTGTTACATTTAAATGCGTAAATTTAAAAAAATAGGTTAAAATATTTTTTGCCACTAATAATAACACGGACAATCAGGTATAGGTCAATAAACTGTGCAGTTATTCGTCTGTTATTAGCCTATATTATAATTATTAGCATTATTAAAATAATTGTGATTACTCTTTATATTATTTTACAATTGTGAGACTTTCTGCAAAAACAAACAAACAAAAAACAAAAAAGATTATTGGTTCTAAATAGCAGTACATTTCCCACAACATTTTAGGCATAAGAAGCAATGGTGAAACTCTCATATTTATTATTTTTAATGCATTAATAAAAATAATTCAGAGATTAAAACAAATGTTATTTGGAAAACATGAGAAACCCTGAAGAGTAAAAGCTTTGCACAGATATAGGCCAATGCGCGTGGAACAATTGTGGATTTATGTCAAAATGGTATAATATGTTATATCTATATGATAGCCAACTTTTGTTGTTGTTGTTCCTAAGCAAACTTATTTGCAGAGACCATTAAAGAAAAATAATAATGGAATTGAAAAACCTACCCGCCAATCTAGCCTCTCCAGTACCGACATCTGCATTGCTGTTCAGTCCCCACCGCGAAGCAGTGAATGCTCAGATCACAGGCGCTGCGCATCACTCATTACACCTGGACGGAGGCGGCTGACAGTGCGCATGCGCGGCCTGATGTATCACCTGAGTGGGGGGAGCAGCATTCCGATCAATTTAAGTGATTAGTCATCACATCATAAGATTCAGATCTGGAAAACACCATTTTAAAATCCCGACATTTCATTGAAACCCTGAAATGACTAACAATAAATACAAATAAAAATAAAAAACATTAAAAAAAAGTCCATCAGCCAAACTCATATTGTGCAACCTTTTTAGGAAGCAAAATAATGCATATATACATTTAATACTTCCCTAAAACAATTTGAGTTCCTTAAAACAATGTGTGATACAGGATCTTTGAAGTTGCACTTTCAAAGTCAATATTTATAATATTTGAAATACTTGCTGTAACACACACAGGAATGAAGAAACATAGCGGACAACTCATAGTCTGGGGTTTTAAATGTAAATGGTCTGTTGTACATTAAAGATAATATTGAGGTTAAACACAAAATTAAAGATGAAATGATGTATTAATGGTGCAGTGCTTAACTGTAGACCTCTACTGCCACCATATGGTTACATGATTAAATCAAGCAACACATGCATAAATTGTGCATAATAACTTCCAAACTGAACTTTTATTCTATTCACAAATAATGCATAATTAAAAGTACAACGAATAGCACGTTATTTTTAATACTGCAACAAGAAACTGTCAAAAGAAACCACAGTACACATGTTTAGAAACATGTATTATTGCTCCTAAATAACATCCTTGATGCAAAAATATTTTGCTTTAACTGCCTTAATCTGAATTAAAGCAGCAGCACAACATATACAAGATATTGTTGCAAAACACTTGTACTACTGATAAACAAATACAGAGAGTCAGAATATCCAAAAATGATTGATTACAAAAATAAATGAACACAAAACGGGTTTTTAAAACACCTGCATTAAATGTTCAGGACTGTGAAGAGTTGCAAGGAAAGCTCTGTCGATACGATGTCCCTAACTGGAATATAACCACACTGTCTACAGATGATTTTAGGGTAATATCGAATTAAAACAGAAAGCAATGTAGCGATCCACCAGACAGTGTGGTGTGATTCGCTGCTTATCCAAAGCCTGACCACTATAGAGTGCACTCAAAAGTGGTAGGGCGTGTGAGTGACCCAGTTGGAGATCTGGTCTTTGGTGCGTTTGGCAGAGCTGTGAGAGGTGAAGAGAGATTTGTAGGTCTCAGATTTGTCCTGCATGTCTTGGACAGATCGCTTGCTGCAGGTCAAGGGTCCCGCGAGGGTCTTCGAGCTCTCACCGGAGGTTGACGGACCGGGTGCTGGGCAGAAAATAAAGAACAAGGCATGTTTTGGATGATTTAAAAGGAACATTCTGAATTGTATTATTGAGCATAAAGGTGTTTCTATACTGACGTGCTGAGGTTACACTCTTGTCGTTGTCAATATTTTTCCCTATTTCTGTGATTAGTTAGGGAAGTTTCTTTGCATTTTGGTTTATATGGGAATTTTATTTCTCTTTTGCTTGTTATTTTGCACATACTCATCTCTGAAGTTTTTGCTTCCTTTCTTTTCAAATTCAATAAATCTTTTTTTTTTTGCTACAGCACTGTGAAAAAGTATTTGCCCCTTCCTGATTTTTTTTTTTTGCTACAGCGCTGTGGAAAAAGTATTTGCCCCTTCCTGATTTTTTTTTTTTTTTTTTTTTTTTTACAAATTGTTTTCGATCATCAGGCAAGATATCCCATAAACAAAAGCAACCTGAGTATACACAAAATACAGTTTTCATATCTATATATAAAAGATATAAAAAAAGTTATCCAACAGCAATATCACTCATGTGGAAACGAACTTCCCCCTTAAACTTCATAGCTGGTTGTGCCACCTTTAGCATCAACAACTGTAACCAAACGTTTCCGATAACTGGAGATCAGTCTTTCACAACACTGTGGGGGAATTTTGTCCCACTCTTCTTTGCAGAACTGCTTTACTCATGAACGTTACTCATCCAATCAAAATTTAGAGTGAGGACTGTCAGTTTTAAAATACTAGTTTTAGGGGCCTGGGTAGCTCAGCGAGTACTGATGCTGACTATCACCCCTTGAGTCGCGAGCTCCAATCCAGGGCGTGCTGAGTGACTCCAACCAGGTCTCCTAAGCAACCAAACTGGTTGGTTGCTAGGGAGGGTAGGGTCACATGGGGTAACCTCCTCGTGGTCACTTTAATGTGGTTCTCGCTCTCGGTGGGGTGAGTTGTGCGTGGATGCCGCGGAGAATTGCGTGAAGCCTCCACACGCGCCATGTCTCCACGGTAACGCGCTCAACAAGTCACGTGATAAGATGCGCAGATTGACGGTCTCAGACACGGAGGCAACTGAGATTCGTACTCCGCCACCCGGATTGAGGCGAGTCACTACGCCATCACAAGGACTTAGGACTCTTTGGGAATTGAGCATTCCAAATTGGGGAGAAAATGGGAGAACGCCCACATTATTATTTTAATGCTGGAAATATTGTAATTTCCAACAAAGTAATATTGTGATATATACCATTACCATGATATTACCGTAACATACCAGCCATCATTAACAAATGCCAACCATTTACTCAATGGTTCAATTTAAACGTCAAGTTTTAAGTTCACAAGAACCCCTCTCGCGCCCCTGCATGATGGATTACCTGATTGACTGCCGTTTAAACTGCTGCTCTCTCCATTCGGCGATGTACATTTAGTCCCAGAGATGTTTTTCATCTCACAGTTTCCTTCATTTAAAAGAGGGAGGGAAAACAAACACATTTACTAAATGTTCAGAACAGGGACGTTTTCAGACCAGTTTAAGCATTGTTGTGGGATTTTAAACATTCCATTAAATCTGCAATAATAGTTAACATTCCAGTTTAATGTACTGTACACTCCTTTATTTAATAAGATAAATGGTAATGTAAATATTCATTACATTAAAACACTGTTTTACGGCACGCTGTCGTCAATAATGTAAACACCGTCGCAAGTTTATGATGTAATCATTCAGATAAACTCGTAATAATAAAGATAAATATATATAGTAAACTAGGAATGTAGCACAAAAAAAAAGGCAGAACAATTATGCTTTTCTCCGTCTTTTTTACCCGTATATAAAAAACATTTTTGTTACATAAATATTAACAACATAATAGAAAGTGGCAGGTCTATTAAGCTGCATTTACACACTGAAGTCAACATGCACAGAGGCAATATTTTGACTTGCATATGATTTACGGTTCCACTCATTTACTTTTATTAATGCACAATAGGTGTTTATATTATTACCTCACTTAAATGGGCATTTTGACCATGACGCACATTTGACTGAGTGCCGTTCAGACAGCACATGCACAAATAAACATGTGAGCGTTTCCTGTCAGTCAAATGTGTCGGTACTTGGTACTGCAGAAAGACTGGTATCGTTACATCTTTTTAATTCAGCATTGACTTTGGCACTTTTGACATCACTAGTACCTGTTGAATCCTGCGGCTTGGAGGTGACCTTTGAATCTTTGCTCTTCTTTGATTTCTGCAGGGAGAAATGTTGTACATTTGTGATAACAATGCTGATAAATAAAGTACGTTTAAATACGGTTCAGACTGAAACATGCTCTTCACTAACATAACAGAAATGAATGTTTTCATTTAGTCTAAACATTAAAGGGACAGTTCACTCAAAAATGAAAATGCTCTCTGTTTACTCACCCTCATGTCATCCCAGATGTGTATGACTTTCTTTCTTCTGCAGAACACAAATAAAGATTTTCAGAAGAATATTTCAGCTCTGTTGGTCCATACAATGCAAGTGAATGATGGCCAGAACTTTGAAGCTCCAAAAATCACATAAAATCAGCATAAAAGTACCACATACGACTCCAGTGGTTAAATCAATGTCTTCTGAAGTGATATGATAAGTGTGGGTGAGAAACAGATCAATATTTACGTGCTTTTTTTTACAATAAATCTCCACTTTCACATTCTTCTTCTTTTGTTTTTTGGCGATTCCCTTCATGCATATCCCCACCTACTTGTCAAAGGGGGAGATTTATAATAAATATCTAGACATAAATATCTTTCACACCTATCACATCTCTTCTAAAGACATGGATTAAACCACTGGAGTTGTATGGATTACTTTTATGCTTCCTTCATGTGCTTTTTGGAGCTTCAAAGTTTTGGTCAGCATTCACTTGCATTGTATGGACCTACAGAGCTCAAATATTCTTCTATAAATCTTCATTTGTATACACATCTAGGATGGCATGAAAAATGAAAAATTCAACATGATCTCACACGTGAAGTCGGCATGATGTTTCCGATAGTTTCGGTACCCAAGGATCGGCAACTGTGTGCAATTTGCGCAATTGGTAGTGCGTTGCATCAGCTGCGCTGGAGACTAGGGTTCAAAGCCAGGCAGTAACCACGTTAGAATAATCAATGACAAGCATGATTCGGAGGTTTCACTTTTCTATCTAACATTACTTTTTTACTCCACTAATGGTTAAGGTAAGGTTTGGGTTTGGGGATAAAATCTATAAATATATGATTTTCTCTTCATTGTATCACGTCCTGTAAAGCTGAAAACAACTTGCTTCAGTACTAGCTTTGGCGACCTCTCCTGGACATAAATGGAGCTCACATGTGCCCATATGCCCTACAACACTTTCCGCTTTGGCCACTGGGGGCAGTGTTTCGAAATTTTGGTCAACATGTACCGATTTTGAAGAAAGAAAAGTCGGTCTACTCTTTCCAATATCGCTGTGAGATCAAGTTAAAATATTCTTTTCATTTCCTGCCTTCTTGGAAAATGTATAAAAATAATTGGATTTGCTTTCGCTTGTGGTTTTTGTTCATTCTTGCCATCAATCACATCCCAACCACCACAGCTATTCTATATCATCAGGACGTCACCTTTGCGGTTTTTGCCTTCAATCGGCGCTCCTCCATGGATTTCTGCATCCTCTCCACCTCCTCCTTAGATCCATTCAACATCACAGTGTCATCATCCTGGAAAGGATCACCACACTGTAAAAAAAAACACAAGAACAACAAGAACTTGAGCCGGATGAGAACATTAAGCATTCTGAGTAGGCAAATTATATGCAGTGTTGGTGGGTAACATCTAACCAGTTACTTTTTGAAATAAGACACGTTAATTACATTTCTATTGGTGTATATAATATTATTATTATTGAGAAATACAATTGAAAACATCTCCCTTCTTCATAACATACTCATGTAGGCCTACGCAGTGCACATGACAACTGTCTATGCTGCAAGTCAGCAGGGCGCCAAAACTATATTGATTTTGTTATATTCAATAATTGGGACGGGCGACAGGACGATGTAATCGGATAGCGACGATATCTTACAAAGATCCCGATGCCGAGTGCGAACAGGCAATGCTCGACAATATAGGGATATGATGAAACCATGGCTCTGGGAAGTCGCCAAATATATTAAACAGTGGCCAGGGTTTGAATCTAGCACCCACCACCAGCTAAACATGACGAGGCTGAATCCAGTTCGCAAGCTCCTCATCCTAATGGATTTCATGCACTGGTAATCATGCTAATCTCACCGCAACGGGCAGGTGACCTGTAAGATGTCACGGAGTGAACAAGAAATGCTGTTAGACACAAAGACACGCTTGAAGAAACACACTTTATTATATTTTTAAGAACAGAATAAAAGTGCATGCTGCAAGCATTCTACGAACATCTCAGGAGGTGCTGTGAGTTTAGTTCTCTTTATTTTCACGGACCAGTTTGTGGTTAACATACATTGTGAACACTGAAAGTACAGTGTGTATTTGACAGTTTACAATGTTGCTCTTTACTAAGCCAGTGAAACGCTGTCATCCCTGCATTTTTAGGTTTGTATAATAACTTGTAACCGTTACAAATGTTTAAAACCACGTGAATATTTTAGACAGACAGCGCTTGCTTTCACATGATCATATCACCATTCTGATGAACTTTTCAGCCCTGAAGGATTGTCAACTTGGTCTAACGGCGCACTCTTTAGGAAACTTACTGGGCAAATAAAAAGTGCATATCAGCACGGTGCGATATTGCTTAATTTTATACTGCCAGTGAAATCGTCCTAATAGAAAGCCCTAATAGAAAATGATGTTTTATCAGAATTGTACACTTTCTACTATGACGCCTCCATTGGTTGGGGGGGGGGGGGGGGGTGTGAAGATAAAAAGCAAAGATGGAGAGAAAATGAGGAAACACCACATTCACTTAACAATAATAGATATATATACACTACCGTTCAAAAGTTTAGGTTCACTTACTCATTCTTTATTTATTTATTTATTTCACATTTTAGAATAATAGTAGTCAGCAAAACTATGGAATAATAGAAATGGAAATATGGGAATTATTTTGTGACCAAAAAATCCAAAATAAATCCAAAACTATGTAATATTTTAGCATCTTCAAAGTAGTCACCCTTTGCCTAGATTTTGCAGACATGTACTCGTGACATTTTCTCAACCAACTTCTTGAGGAATCACCCCGGGATGCTTTTTAAACAGTATTGAAGGAGTTCCCATCTATGTTGGGCACTTATTGGCTTCTTTTCTTCATATTTTGATCCAAGTCATCCATTTCAAAAACATTTTTTTTTTTTAGGAAATTTTAGATTTGTAATTAAATAAATGTATATGTTTTGGCAGAATAATATTTTGTCTACAAAGTTAATTTCAAACTTTTAAGCATACACCTTCAGATCAAAAGATTTTTAAGATCATGAGAAACATTTCAGACAAGTGACCCCAAACTTTTGAACGGTAGTGTATATGACTTGGCGTGCAATCTGTTTGTCCGACCAGGGGTTGCATTAACTGAAAATGATCTGTCCTTCACGGTTTGTTTGTTTTTTAAAACATTGCCAGATAATTCAAAATGCTGTCAGTCATTTTGACAGATAAAAAAAGAAACAAGTATGTGTGTGTGTGTGTGTGTGCCCTGTTCATCGCCTGTTATTTAAAGATGTTTTTTTGATTCCTGGTCATTTGTGTCTCTTGAACACTTACGTCAGGGTTTTGAGTGGAAAGTCTCTGATTTCATGACTGCGTACATCAATCATTATGTCAAAAAAGTAAAAGCACGAAAATGTTGCACATCCTGCCTCTAACTATACTTGCATTTAATCAAAGCAAACATCTCTAGAGCAGAATTATCAGTTATTTTACTGAAGTGAGTGTGCACTTCTCATCCGTGTCACAGTATGTTGATATCAGACTCACCGAAGAAGATAAATGAATATTTTTGTGAAGATAAAATGAATTGTTTTCAAATGTCCTTTTAAAGCCGCATGTAACCGGCCATGTTTAAAGTAGTGGTTGTTTGACCATACTCGCTTTGGGAGTCAAAAATATATGATTTATCCAGTTATGCCTTGCCTAGTACTAATGAAATGAAAACAAGTATGAAGGATAAAAATAGGCCATGATGGAAACAGCTTAACTCAGTCCGTCAGATTGACCGATAAAGATTTTCTTCTAGAGCAATCTCTGTGTAAGACCAGTGGAAGGGGGTGTGTTTGTGAAACATGTTTAAATTCACTCTGAGTCCCCATTCACTATTATTGCATCTTTTAGAAATCTAAAACATGTGTGAATTCTGTAGAAATGTTAGAATTGTTTCATAAATGTTTTCATAAACAATTTCCACCCATAAAATGTTTATTTAATGATTAAGTTGAAACCGTCAAGAGGTGTAACCATTAAGCAAAAGACATTTAAATATTTCATTGCACCTTGAAAACAAGTGAGTGAACACAACTTAATCATTCATTTAAAAAACATTTTTCAAGGTATTATTATTATTTTTCTACATAAAAGAATTTTTGAGTTTTCCAAGGGTTATTCCATACGACCTGAACAAAATGGGTTTTATTATTGGTGGTTTCTGTTTTTATAAAAATGTCAAATATCTGGGGGCCTGGAGATCTCAGCGAGTATTGATGGTGACGAACACCCCTGAAGTCACCAGTTGGAATCCAGGGCGTGCTGAGTGACTCCAGCCAGGTGTCCTAAACAAATGGGCCAATTGGAGAGTAGAGTCACACAGGGTAACCTCCTCGTGGTCGCTATAATGTGGTTCTCACTCTCGGTGGGACAGGTGGCGAGTTGTGCGTGGATGCGCAGAAAATAGCATGAAGCCTCCACACGCGCAATGTTTCCATGGTAACGTGCTCAACAAGTAGGGCTGAAACAATTAGTCGACATTATCGAATTATATAAAAATTGAACAAAAAAAAATTGTCGAATAGTCGTCTAATTTCATTGAACACAACATGAGATCCAAGGCCGGATTTACCACCGGGCCGGTACCCGGGGGCCTCCGACCTGTAGGGGGCCTCCAAGACCCCACTAACTGTGTGGCCTCATCCTTTATTTTTTTTATTTATTTTTTTATTAAATTAAAATAAAATGTATTAATAAGTGTGTGTGTTTGTGAATATGTGTGTTAACAATAATTTATTTGCACACAAAAAAGTATCATGATCAGTTTTTTGGCTGTCTGATGATGACGATGAGTCAGGTTACCGCAGAAACTGTTGATAGTGGCAAGACCGGAGGTAGAAGATAGTGTGAAAAAAGAGAATTGAGAACATCGAAAAAACAAACAACATGGATAAAAAAAACGGTGGAGCAGTGGAGCCACAAAACGGAAAGCTAAAAGTGAGAAGGATAGCGGAGAGGATTTAATTAGGAGAAATATTCCAACCAATTTTTTCAAAAGTCGGCTCGACGCAAATAAAGAGCCTGGCGGCGCCTGCGGTGATGCTAGCGAAGCGGAGTTTAGCACAACATCCAGCCTTGCTATTTCAGATGAACCTGAGCATCACCACCAGCACGACAAGATAGAGAACCACAGCCCGTCTGGAGTGACAGACACCTGTTCAAGTGTCCCCCCACCACCACAGTCGCCAAATCCGCTTGAGACCGAAACCGAAACAGGCGCTTCGGAAGCCGCTGAAGGCAGCAGACACGGGTAGGTTAACGTACATTACCAGTTTGACAGCCTCAAAATGTATGTCTATCTATTACTTTTTCCCCTTATTAAAAACCCTGATTATTATAGATGTCCGGATAGGCGCTGAAGCCTTCCGAATCTGCGAGCACCGACCCACCTAAATAAATATTTTTTCTGATTTAGCTACACTGCAAAAAAATTATTTTCAAGACAATTATTTTTGTCTTGTTTTCCTGTAAATTTATCTAAATATGATTAAAAAGTGATTTATTTACATGTGAAGCAAAATGGGATAAGATATTAAGTCTTGTTTTCAATGCATAATATTACTTTCAATAACATATAGGGAGTTATTCTCTAGTTCAGGGTACTTTCACGTAATATTTCACATAATATTTTAAAAGTAGCCTATATCTTTCGTCTTTTTCCGTCAGTTCACTGCAGAGAAGTATCGCTTTGTTGTTTTTAATATTTTTAAAACCTTCCGCTGATTAAGCTTCTGGGGTCGACAGACGCGCCGGCGCCTCCTGCTGGATTTGTTCGTCATTACAGCAGAAACAACATAAAATTCTCCATCATTTTGGGGCATACAGATTAGGGGTGTCCATGGTTAACCGATTAACCGTTAAAAATTGCGTAACCAAGTGAAACATTTTGCTCGGTTAAGTGGCGTCAATGGCGTGCATTGAATTTAGTTGTAATACATTTTTGCACCACCAGAGACTGAATAAACGAGGAGACACTGATTAGAAAGACAACTCAGTGAATGTGCTTTCCATTAAATGAATCACACACACAGTAAACAAATCCTTAACAAAAAAACAGGGCTATTCTGGTGGGTGCGGTGACATGCTCATGTAAGGGTGGCGGCGTGGCGCTGCCAATAAAGCTCCTAAAATCTGTCACAAAGAACCGGCAAAAGTAATGATTATGAATATATAAAATATAGCAAGGAGATATTTTAATTATTTATTAATAAACAAGTCTTTTCTTTGTCCGTGTCATTTGCAAAGATGAAGTTGACGATGCTGACTCGCGGTCTTCACAGTAACGCACCAGAGAGAAATGCACATTTCTTACGGATTACATAAGCAGAGAGCAGTCTGTGTCTGTTTTCTTTAGTTTTGAATTATTTGTGAGGCAAGGCTACCTTATACACTGAGTTTCGGTTCATTTATGAGACGAGCTCCAGTTCACGCGCCGGCGCCTCCGCGATTATATCGTCTGTTATATTTAATTCTTATTTATTCAATCCAGGCAATTGGTTGATGAAACATTGATTAAAATTAAGACACAATTAATACAAAACGAAATTCACTTTAAAGAAAGGTTTTGTGCTTTCTGTTTGATGTCTCTGTGGAAGTTTTAAAGCATCTTTCAGTGCCGCTTTCAGAGCGCTCACGTCCGTAACATTGTGTTTTCCTCGTATGCGAACTGAAATGAATATCAGTTCATGGATTGTGTGTGTAGGCTATAAGAGAGAAAGAGAAAATGCCAGTATTTCATTGAGACTTGAGATTAAATAAACGGCTTAAGTATTGTAGATCTTGTAGTATTAATTTTCACATGCAGTTACACATTGTCGGTTAAAAACAAGAAAGTGGCTGGTAAAAACATTGAGTGGCTGGTAGATTTTGAAATCCACAGTGGCCGGTGGACAAAAAAGTTAATTTCCATCCCTGGCGCACACTATGGTTAACCGAGTATTAACCGTTAAGGGCCTCGGTTAACGGTTAATGAAAAACTTGAAAACGTGCAGCCCTAATACAGATAAGTGTAAGACATCATTAGAGACTATAAAGGGTCTACTTTTATTTGTGTACACTCACAATAACAACACATTCTTGTGCTTTTGTAAAATAAAGAAAATAAAAAGGGTGAGCTGTCAGCAGTCTCTGTGTTCATGAGCATATTTCACAAACACATCAAAAAAATGACCTGAAACTCTGCGAATACTTGTCAAACAAACATGAAACATATGTCATTGTTTTATAGATATTTAGAGATCCCCCATGTCACAGTTATCATCACAAGAAATGGAGTTGGAGGAAGTGGTTTTGTTTTCAAGAGAAACCCACAGCTTCCTTTTACGGTTTGTGTGAATTTGAGATCTTTTGAAACGCTAATGATGACACGGGAGAGCAGCACTTCAGCTCGCACTTGATTGAGGAGAGGCAGAAAGAGCAGCTCACAGTCCAGACACACTCCAAACAGAGTAAGGTGATGTAGATCTCAGAGTATTATAATACAAAAATGCTAAATAAGTAAATACAGAAGCAGTGTCGTCGTGAAATTAAGGGAAGCCGTACCTGGTGTTTTCCGCTTGAACAAAACTTGCCTGTCAGAGCAACTAAAAAGGAAACACTGCGCCGCTATATACTGTATTTAATGCATCCTGTATTAAAGTTCAAATAATAAGAACGTGGGCTGTATAAATAAGCACAAACTCCAAAACAGGCATTTGTCTGTGTGGTCAGAGCCGCTTATACGAGTCGCGTGAGAGTTTCAAACTTCTCTCGGCTAATACACTGTCCCACGCAGAGACGCTCACAACTGGCGCACGCCGCTGCAGCTAGATTTTGTTTATAGCGATTGCTCGCGACATAGTGAATTATAATATGAGTGTCACGGTGTGTATCTTATGGTGAAGAAATCACCAATACGTAGCTCTATAAGAAAGAGCTTGTTAATTGTGATTTAAAACAGGATCGAAATCAAGTGAACAGAAAGGTGAGAGGGTGTAGTCTTCGTCCATTATACAATGCAAAAAAATGTTTTTGGTTTGTTTTCTAATATACTGTAAATATCTAAAACTCCTACATTTACTTTAGCAGCTATACTGCAGAAGAAAAATAAATTAGAGAATTTTGAATATCATTGTAAAGCGTTAAAAGATGACACGGAGGACACGAAGACGAGTTGCTCCTCTCAGGTTGGGATTTTTAATGGGCACGCAGCAACGCTCACAACTTCACGTATAACGAAATTCACAGTAAACACAAAATTCTCTGACTTCAGGGAACACGCCAACACTGGACTGACGTGTTGCTCTCCTCCGCTCTGGAGGTTCTGTGGCCGTTTTTATGCCGCTCTCCCCATGCTCACTGAAATTAGAGACAGGTTGTGGCAGGGCAGAGGGCGGGGCCGGGTCGTGATTTGTGGCACGGTGGAGGGCGGGGCCGGGTCGTGACTCATCACGCCTGGTCCCGTATTAGGCTAATTAAGCCTCCGAGAGGGTTAAAGGCCGATGGCGGACGACGTGCGGGAGAGAGAGAGATCGTTCACGGACATGTCCGTCATGTGTGTGTTTGTGTCTTTTGTTTAAGTTTATAATTAAAATATGATTTATATTGTCAAGCCGGTTCTCGCCTCCTCCTTTCCAATCCTCTGCTTTACACAGGTGTTAGACACAATTCAGCTCAGGTGCAAGTGCCCTTACCACTTTCTCCCCCCGGACGGGCGTCAGTGAGGTATTTTTAAAAGATGGTTTTGTCCTCTTTATTGTTAGTAAGCACGTTTAATACAACCTTTTATGTCAGGCACAAGCTGAATAGTCGGTTAAGAGATAATGATTAATCGTTGCAATAATCGCCCGAATAGTCGAATAATCGTTCTAATAATCGTTAGATTAGCCATTATTAAAATAATAGTTAGTTGCAGCCCTATCAACAAGCCACGTGATAAGATGCACGGATTGACGGTCATAGACATGGAGGCAACTGAGATTCGTCCTCCGCCACCCGTTATTGAGTCACTACGCCACCACGAGGACTTACAGCGCATTGGGAACTGGGCATTCAAAATAGGGGAGGAAATAAAAAGTTAAATATGGCTCTAAAGGGGTCCTCCCTGTTTTAACGTTTTGTCTCTTGACAACAAAATGACTATACCTACAATATGTTGGTTACACCACATGACTAATTTACTGCACACATTTTTTAAACAGATTGAATTTGACAGATTGTTTTTTATGAAATAATAAAAACTTATTCCAAACTACCAATTCAAACAGTTTCTTGTATTTATTATTTTAATCAGAGTTTTAATATCATTACAATTTAAATATCACCAGACAGTTACGCCATATATAATTATATAAATGATATAAAAATGTATTTAAACTCAGAAATTGAAAACATGTTCATCATTGAATTTATGTATTTTTGAATCACTTAATACAAAACACAAAATGTTTTTATGTGCGAGTTACCCATTCCTTAGGAGTCGATTGACAACACACATCCAACCAGTTCTGCTCCAACAATCGGTTGTAGAACTTGTTCTACAGATTTTCCGCCTTAGAAGTTAATGGGAAAAACAAATGAGTTGCATCATGGCAATAAGCTTCTCTTGTAATAAAGAGGAAGTAACAAGAGTTGAGGAGAAAAAGGGGCAAATTATGGGTCTGGTTAAACCAACTCCTTTATCATCATGGGGAGCGTAACCGAGCAGCCAATCCCCACAGCTTAGGGAGGACAGCACGCGCATGATCACATAACAACAACAAGCGGCACACGCCCAGTATAATTTCTCTCTCTCTCTCTCTCTCTCAGTAATGCAGATGCACTGACTGTAAACGCACAGCAGCAGGATACATCTCCGGACAACATTTGGTAGACTGTGCTCATGCTGAAGTAAGCATTCGCGAGAACGTTTGTGAATGTTTAATCTCATTTCCCATTTACAGGAGTGGATAAGGCTTGAGCTAAAAGGTAGGCACAATTTAAGTCATTGATTATTGGGCTGTGTCTAAATGCGCTTGATGGAGTGTAGAAAACAACAGGTTAACTCACCTGATGCCATACACATCACTTATACCCAACGATACAGAATAGCACAATAATCTGAAATACAACTAATTTTAAATGTTTGAGATTTACGCCTCATGTTTTAACACTACAGTTAGACTTGAATTGTAATTGGTCACATTTTATTTTGCAGTGTCTGTGTTGCACATGTTGCATTACTATATTAATAAAAAAAACAATACACTGCACTGGCAGAAGTATGAACAAGTGAAAAAAATACACTTATATTTAAGATACATTCTCTTAAAGCAAGCCTAAATATCATATATGTTGCTTCTCAAGTAAATGTATCTTGTTTTAAGGATTTTTAGACCATGTTAAATGGAAAACAAGACAAAATCACTTCATAACAATAGGATTTTATGCAGTGAAATTTGTAATTAATTAAACAATATAAATCCAAGTAGTTTTTCCACCTTTAATTTAGTGAATGTCAGTGAGGTATTTTTAAAAGATGGTTTTGTCCTCTTTATTGTTAGTAAGCACGTTTAATACAACCTTTTATGTCGGGCACAAGCTGAATAGTCGGTTAAGAGCTAATGATTAATCGTTGCAATAATCGCCCGAATAGTCGAATAATCGTTCTAATAATCATTAGATTAGTCATTTTAAAAATAATCCTAAATTGCAACCCTATCAACAAGCCACGTGATAAGATGCACGGATTGACGGTCATAGACATGGAGGCAACTGAGATTCGTCCTCCGCCACCCGTTATTGAGTCACTACGCCACCACGAGGACTTACAGCGCATTGGGAACTGGCATTCCAAATAGGGGAGGAAATAAAAGTAAAATATCTGATATTTGTCATGCACGGTCATGGCTCTAAAGGGGTCCTCCCTGTTTTATCGTTTTGTCTCTTGACAACAAAATGACTATACCTACAATATGTTGGTTACACCACATGACTAATTTACTGCACACATTTTTTAAACAGATTGAATTTGACAGATTGTTTTTTATGAAATAATAAAAACTTATTCCAAACTACCAATTCAAACAGTTTCTTGTATTTATTATTTTAATCAGAGTTTTAATATCATTACAATTTAAATATCACCAGACAGTTACGCCATATATAATTATATAAATGATATAAAAATGTATTTGAACTCAGAAATTGAAAACATGTTCATCACTGAATTTATGTACCAGTTCTGAACTAGAACTTGTTCTACAGATTTTCCGCCTTAGAAGTTAATGGGAAAAACAAATGAATTGCATCATGGCAATAAGCTTCTCTTGTAATAAAGAGGAAGTAACAAGTGTTGAGGAGAAAAAGACGGGCAAAACAACAACACTAGTATTGGCCGATACTGAGATTTCCAATATCATAATCGGATCAGAAGAGAAAAAGTAGCATCAGTGCATCCCTATCATAAACTATTGATATTTTGTCAAAATTGGCCTCCAACAGACAGGCTTGTAATAGGAGTCAAATGGTGTAACCGGTTACACCACATTGACATTTTTTGCCATCATCCCCCATATATTCACTCAAAATGTACTAAAACCAGAACTTTTAGACTAGGTCATTAATAAAAGAATGCATGCAAGTAATTTGTACATTTATTTTCAACTATTAATTTTAATGAAACCATATGGACACAAAACTTCCGTCATGTCATTGACCCATTTAATTATATTCTCTTGGCAGGTGCTTTAATGAATTTAAAAAGATGAATTCGACTCATCCCACCTTTGCTCTAAAAAAAGCAAAAATCTGTTACAGTGTGGCACTAACAATGGAAGCGAATAGGGCCAATTCGTAAACAATAAAATTCTCACCGTTTCAAATCTATAGCTGTAAGACGCAAACAATATGAGAGTTAAAATTATTTTTGCTTGATAAATCGTTTACTAACCTTTTCTGTGTAAGTATATGTATATGTAAGTATATCCAATTTTACAATTTCATTGCTATGACGACAAAACCTATTGAAGTTAACTATAAAAAACTCAGGGCTCAACTGTGCGCAAGACTTAACGGCACGTGGAGGAAAAAATGGCTTTATTCTACCAGCTGTACTAGGCGCACATTCATGTATGCCGCCATGTTGAGATCGTATAACCATTTGAATATGAATCGCTTTATCTCTAAATACCCAATTTACTGAGAACTTGCTTGATGCTTCATATATGCAGGTGAATGCACCTGCATTAATCTTAATACATTTTTGTTTTTGTGCTCTGTTCTAGAAGATCTATTGTTGCTTTTCCAATGCTGGACTATTATGGTCCAGCTTGAGAGCACCAAGTGCAGTTTTATCCTTTGTCTTGGAATCTGCATCCTAATCTGTTTCACCATGTACATGAAAGTCAAAGTATCCAATGTCCCTCAAGCTATTGATCGTCCAAATGTCATGAGCTGCCCACCTATGCCAGACAACTGTCCAATTCTTCCATCGCCATCTCCTGGGTATAAATGGCAGCGAAACAACTGTAAGGAGATCAGCAATGTCAACAAATCCAAAGTGAACTGCGCTCGATTGCGGTCAGAACTTCAATTCATTATGATGCCACTGAGCAAAGAGGAAAATGAGTTCCCTTTGGCCTTCATCATCACCATACACAAGGAGCTAGAAACATTTGTGAGGCTCCTGAGAGCGATTTATGCACCTCAGAACGTCTACTGCGTTCATATAGACGCTAAAGCACCAGAAGAGTACAAGAAAACTGTCCAGAACTTGGTAAGGTGCTTCCCAAATGTCTTCTTGCCATCTGTTAGCGAAAGGGTGACCTACGCTGGCTTCTCCCGTCTTAAGGCTGACATCAACTGCTTGAAGGAGCTGGTAAGATCTCCAACAAAATGGAGAAGAGTTATAAACTTGTGTGGTCAGGACTTCCCCATCCAAACCAACTTGGAGTTGATCCGGTACATGAACAGCTCTGAATGGAAAGACCGGAATATGACACCTGGAATCAAGCAGCCGCCAACTATGCAGCATAGGACTCAGTTTCAGTACAAAGAGGTAAAAGACTCCCATGTGGCACGAAAGGGCAAGGGAGCAAAGAAGGGACCTCCTCCACACAACTTGACTATCTACTTTGGGACTGCTTATTACGCCTTGACAAGACAGTTTGTGGAATATGCCCTCAGCAGCCCGCTGGCCCAAGACTTGCTGAAGTGGTCTAAAGATACCTTCAGCCCCGATGAACATTACTGGGTAACATTAAATCACTTGGAGGGTAAGCTAAAACTACACACATTGACTAGGCTTGGAATCTATGTCTTTTCCATATATATATATATATATATATATAGAGAGAGAGAGAGAGAGAGAGAGAGAGAGAGAGAGAGAGAGAGAGAGAGAGAGAGAGAGAGAATACTCTCTTTCTGTATACTCTCTCTCTCCCTCTTTGGGCACTCGGCATGCCTTTTATGTCTCCCTCCGCATCGCTATAACGAGAGACAGGTGTTAGGGTTAATTATGAACCAGGTGACAAGCCATACCGCTCCCTCCCACAGACCAACAAAAACGTTTGCCTGAACCTAACCAATAGTGTTTTAAAATACAAATGAGATGTTTAAAGGACAAAGAGATCCTTATCAATCAATTCAACGACTCTATTGTGTCATGTGTCAGCTTCAGTTCATGGTTGGATTGAACCGCGGTCCAGCAGGTCAATCTACGCTCTATCAGTTGAGCTACCGTGCAAGCTATTCGTGTTAAAATACGTTTATATATATATAGGTGGATCTGTAATACAAGCATTAAAATGTATTGTTATTAAAAAGATGTGTTAAGAGTAAAAGTGTGTCGAGGTGACATAATAGCAGGATCTGAGTAAGAGAAAAATAAGTATTTATAAAGTCATTATCAGCCATTAAAGTCATGATTTGTGTTAAAGTGAATGAAATACACAGTTTTGTAGTGCCAGGGAATTGTACCTGGAGACACGTAAAACAAGTTTGCAAAACTGTATATAGAGCCACGTTTTCGCTATGAGACCAGGTTGTACACGGATAGTACACTGTGCCAAAATTTGCGTTGCTCTAAAGATGCACATTTGTTGCTACTTGCTGGCGTAATGGTAGGCGAACAAATCACTTAATGAATGGATTTAAAAGACCCGAACTGCTCAGGTGGTCACATGGTCTTCCATTGTCTCCATAGAAGCACCTGGCAGTTTCGTGAAAGGCGGATGGGAAGGCAATATTCGTGCAATCAAATGGAGGGACCAAGAGGGAACTGCACACCAAGGCTGTGAAGGTACAAAATTGGATGGGTAACAATTATTTTTTATTATTATTGTATCCCATGTTCTCCCAATTTGGAATGCCCAGTTGCCATTATTTAGTAGGTCTTTGTGGTGGCATGGCTACTCACCTTAATCCGGGTGATGGAGGACAAGTCTCAGTTGCCTCCGCTTCTGAGAGTCTATCCGCACATTTTATCACGTGGCTCGCTGTGCATGACACCGCAGAGACTCACAGCATGTGGAGGCACATGCTACTCTCCGCAATCCATGCACAAATTACCACACGCCCCATTGAGAGCAAGAACCACTAACCACGAGGAGGTTACCCCATGTGACTCTACCCTCCCTAGCAATTGGGCCAATTTGGTTGCTTAGGAGATCTAGCTGGAGTCACTCAGCAGACCCTGGACTCGTGACTCCAGGGGCGGTAGTCAGTGTCAATACTCGCTGAGCTACCCAGGCCCCATCTAACAATTCTTAATTAAAATATCGTTTTCATTTCAGGCAAATTCAATCAAGTCACAATACAAGACACATTTACTTGAGAAGCAAAATGACATATTAAAGTCTTGTTTTGTTCGAATTTTTCATCTGAAGTAAATGTATCTTGTTTTAAGGAAATTTCAATATTTGATCTGGGAAAAAAACAAAAAAGACAAACATACTGTGTAAGAAAATGATTTTCTGCAGTAAAGGTCTTAGTGCAATCAAAACATTACAGTTGCAACCAATATTGTGTAATATCACATTGAGCAAATTGTTCAATATCTAATTTGATATTAAGTAATGCCACAATCTGCCTTGAGTATTTACAACCTCACATCTAATGACATCAAGAACGCTGTGTTTGTACTCACAGGACGATACGTCAGGGATATCTGCATCTACGGGATTGGGGACTTACCATGGGTCGTTAACAAAGACAGCATGTTTGCGAATAAATTCGAGACTGCAAGCTTCCTCGAAGCTTTGGATTGCCTGGAACTGTGGCACAGGAATAAACTTCTCCAACAAGCCAAAGTTCCCATTCGGCCATCATGGAATCTCGCAAAAGTGGTCAGTGTAAACAGCCGGAGGTTGAACGTAAAGATTGGTTTGGGCCAAATATATCCACATTGAATGTCATAAAGAAAGGGAGTTAAGGCACAATTCGAACAGTAACCTATTGTTTTCAGGCTAGACAACCACCACATTCTTAAAACCAACCAATATGACAGATCACAAAATAAGCCGTTATATCCATTAGCATCAGTTCTTGTGCTTGTTAAAGTGGCGAAACCAAGACTTCATGGATGCTGTATTTACAAATCTCAAGGGAAAATAACAAAGTCCTCTGTGGAAGATTTACTGTGTTCTACAATGCAAATTTACAGGACATACTGGACTTTAAGAGAAATACAGCTCTTGAAGTTTTAACATTGTGTGAATGTTAATTGTTTTGTGAGTGTTTCAGTACTATAGCTAGTAATATAACTGTTGTATTGTTTAAAGTAACATTAGTCATTATTTATGAATTTACAATTACCATTTTAATGCAGTTTCTGAAGGATTCATTAAGGGGATAAACTGTAGTCGAAATCATTTAAGATTTATTTATGTTCTTTTTCAAGGTTTTTTGTAGTTGACTTTGTACAAAAATTGTTTATAAAAGTTATAAATGTGCAATATACATGAGTGCAATTGCTTCCTATGGTTTTACTTACTGCAATACTGTTGTGAGCGTTCAAACAGTAGGGGTGGGCAATTACACTTTTTCACAAGTATCAGAAACGATGTCAGCGCGGGGTAAAGCTACTTCCACTATGCGTTTGCAGCAGTTGCTTTAGTTTACATTTGCCTCTAATAATGCTTCTTGCCTCTTCAGTGTGGTCTGTTTTACAACAAGTCACAACATAATATACACAGAAATTATTTATCATCGTTTTCCAACTGATTCTGCTATTCAAGCCGCGGTGTCTTTTGAGTATGTGCTCAAATGCAGCACTGCAATGGTTTCTTCGCCAGCTCCCGTCTAATTATCATTCAAGTCTCCCTCCTCTCATCACCGTATCACGGGAAATAAATTTTATAAAGCTATATCCTCCCAACACAGGCTGTCAAGGATTTTCTCCGCACACAACGTGCTGTTTTCACTTGCGATAATGCAGAGCGACCCAAACAGAAACAGGAAATGAAATGAGAGCCTATTCACAAATACTTTATAACCGGTGTCGTCTAATAGCCTGAATTTCTCACTGAATATGCTTGATTAAATCACGCTATGCACGTATATTCTTTTACCATAATCAAGCTAAGGAAACAGAAATATTCAACAAGACTCCAGTGTTTTAATCCATGTCTTCAGAAGTGATATGATAGGTGTGGGTGAGAAACAGATCAATATTTAAGTCCTTTTTTTAACTCTAAATCTCCACTTTAACTTTCACATTCAGATGTACAAGTGACAGTGGAGATTTAGAGTAAATAAAAGGACTTATATTGATCTGTTTCTCACCCACACCTATCATATCACTTCTGAAGACATGGATTAAACCACTGGAGTCTATGTTTCCTTTAAGTGATTTGTGGAGCTACAAAAGGTCAGATCACCATTCACTAGCATTGTATGGACCTACAGAGCAGAAATATTCTTCTAAAAATCTTAATTTGTGTTTAGTAAAAGAAAGTCGGTCATACACATCTGGAGTGACATGAGTGTGATCAAATTGATGAATAATAGACCCTTATGAAAGCTTAGCATTGTGATTTGTGATGGCGACTTTTGCATGGGCAAGCACCACTCACATATTCAGACAATGAAAAAAATAATAATAATAATTTCCCGAATTCTGATAAACAGGTGCTTGTGACCATTCTAGTGTACATATGAAACTGTGGTCTTTATGCGTCAACTGACCGATACTGCAATAGAAAACATTGCAGCCTCTTATCTGGCCGTATAAACCGGCCGCCTTTCCCTCGAGCCAAAAACAGGCATGATAGATGGGCATTCAAGAGCTAAAATATATGTAACACAATACATAACCACTTGTTTTGATTAACAGAACAATGCACAATGACAAAACACTGGCTTCAGAGATATCAATCCCTCAGGCGTTTACATACTATATTCAAATTTGTTCCAAGCACAGATCAGCATGCCATGTTCAATGTAAACTTGTTTATACTGCTTAAAGACTGCATGCAGTTTCCCCACTTCTGCCATGATGCTCTGATTAATTAAGACAAATGTGATGGATAAACATTAGCTCACCGAGCCTGAAACCAATTAAAATGAAGCAGGGGACTGCAGAGTTAATCATTCACTACTGAGAGTACAGTGCACTACAGACAAATCAACACTCATTAGCCGTGGTCCAAGCCAGTCCAAGCCCAACCATGCACAGTACACACAGTAGAACGTTTAGACATTAAAAGCAGGGTGATCATTACCAGATTACTTTTTACAAGTACGGAAAAGTACACAACTTCAGTTGCTGGCTGACTATAGCTCTTATCTTCACATATGATGATAAGCCATTGTCCAGTCGTATCTACTGGCTATAAAACAAATTACTATTAGCAATAATGTACCACTATATTGTCCCAAATAAAGGTTATTGTCAGGCATGCAATGCACCGGATCCTTCTGCTAGAAGATATAGTCACTGACATGTAAACTGAAAGGCTGTTCACCCTGAAAGTGTTCTTGCATCCACCTGCACTGTTCTTCAATTTCTTTTCAACATTAACATGAACTGGACGGACATCTTTAACCATTGCATTGCCATTTTTAGACCCTGCGCCAAGTTAAAAACGTCAACTTTTGATAAATTTGTATTCAGTTTTACTTAGCCTTGCATGTTTATATTACTCAAAAAAATTTAAAAAGTTGAATCAACTAAAATAAGTGTCTTATCCGCTTTACTTAATTCATTTGCGTTGGGATAACATGAATATTTTTTAGTTTGGTGAACTGAAACCAATTAAATTAAATATTTACAATATAACTGCGACGATTTTGCCGACGATGCAAAATTAAGCAATATTGTCAATATCACGATGATTTTAACGAGGCTTTTATTTGGCCATTATATAGTCAATTTCACGATCCTTCAGGATTGCACAATTAATCAAAATAGATAAATGGCCATATGTGATAATTAAACTGCAAAAGGCTCTTCTGAATCAACAGGTGACGCGCTGTTCTGTGCACGCGCGGGGCTCGTGTTTTTAGAGCTTTTAGAGCAGTTCATATATATTTTGAAAGAAAACGCACTTCATGCTCAAGCATTCACACAATTCCAAACCGCTACAAGTTATTATACACATCTACAAACGCTGCGCAGTATAACAGAAAAGGATGAGTGGACTAGTTTTTTTTAAGGAAAAATATATGAAGGTAAATAATGGTTTCAATTAAGCTACTTTTTTATCATTGTATATTCTATATAAATATAAAAGTGCATTTCAATGAAAATTATAAAATCTCATTCAGCCTTGTGCTCATTTAGAGAAAAACTGTGGTGAAACTGTGGTGAACAGATTTTTTTATTCAATGCCTTCAAAATATTTAATCTACTTGCCTACTTGGTCTACTTGGCTGTTTAGATGAAATGACGGTTCCTCTGATTTAAAAATAACTTTTGAGCCATTTCAGAGCAAATACATTATTATCAAGATATATATTGAATTTCATCTTTGCATGCGAGTCAAAGGGGAGAGTAAATGTTAAAATTAAGTGTTTTTATATATCTTTGTGCACAATGAATATAAAGGGGATACTTGTATTTTGTTATATTAAGATTTAGAAGAATTTCTATTTTTGTTGTAGTTTTGTGGGTTAAATGGTAAATGGTCTGCGCTTATACAGCACCTTTTTAACCTTAACAGTATTCAAAGCGCTTTACACTGTGACTCATTCACCCATTCACACACACATTCATACACCAATGGCGGCAGAGCTGCCATGCAAGGCGCTAGCTTGCCATTGGGAGCAACTTGGGGTTCAGTGTCTTGCCCAAGGACACTTCGGCACGTGGACTTGTATGGGCCAGGAATTGAACCACCAACCCTGGCGACCCGCTCTACCACTTGAGCCACAGGTGCCCCCATCATGGTGAAGAGTGGAGTTTGAGCCTATGTTGAGGACCAGTATATTTTGAGCATTCTACATTAGAGGTAGACCGATATATTGGTTCTACCTATTGATCGTGCCAATAGTTGCTTTATGGAACTACTGTTATCAGCAAAAATATATGCCGATAGTTGACGATAGTTTTTGCATCATTACAAAATATAAGTCCCCAGTGTTTCATTCAGTGTTATGCATATTTTGATGAAGAACAAACTGCATCTGGGAATCTAGGACTCTTTGTCTGTGCCGTCATAGTTGGGGAAAAAAAACATTTATTTTTTACATTCTATAAATCAAATTTTAAAACTATTGGCCAATTAATCAGTTATCAGCCTTTCCCACCACCTTAGTTACCAGTATCATCAAAATCCACTATCGCCAAGGCACAGTGACCAAGTTGCACTTCCCACATTTCCCCCAACAGTTCAAGTCACTAGCTAGCATATCACAAAAAAAAAAGAGTTTCATTTGAGCTGTTTTGGCAAGTTAGTTTTTGTTGGGTTTACTTCATTTAATTAGGCTACTTGAAGTATTCAAGTTGAAATTACATGGTATAAAGTTCAGCCAAAGATATCTAAATCTCTAAATGCATGGATCCGACAATAGTCTTTAGCCAGGACTATAGTCCTAATATACTGTTGTTGAACATTATTACTTCCAACATTTTAATTCCTATTAAAACATTACACAAAACTGTCTTATTTTGACCATCCCATTAGGCATTAATACATCATAAAGGAAACCATACACACTAAATCAATAAACTCAAAATTAATCTTTAGTCTGGAAAATTCAAAAGCAAAATCTATTAAACAAATATTTAATCCAAGAGCTCTGACCTGTGAGCAAAACATATGAAGATAAAATATATTTTGCATGAAGTAAACAGATGAAGTATATTCTGGCAATGACACTGGTTTTTACCCTGTAGGGTTTCACGAACAGTATTAGCATACAGCTGATCCAATAAAGCACTTAAACAGAAAATCAACAAACACAAAGGTAGAGATGCAACGATAGCTGGCCCAGAGGGGAAAATGCAAATATATATTTAAAAAAAAAAAAAAAAGCATAGGGGTTTTTGTTCACTCACCTTATGGCAGATCTCGGTCTTGACCTCTTTGAGTGCTCGCTCTGAGAAAACACATCCACACGTCTGCAGGAAACAAAACCTGACACAAAATAATTGCAATTAAAATCCCATGTATCATAACACCCTCAAGGGAACATGGATATAGAAATATATATATTTCTATATCCATGATAATATATATATCATTTTATGACTTTTTGAGATACATTTGAGGATATATTTACAATAAATGGTTCTGGCAAGTATATCCCCTAATAACCAAATACTGTATTTGGACAACCTGAATGAATTCTGAATTCTCGTGATCTTAAAAAAACCTTTTAAACTAAAGGATTATACTAACACGCTTGAAATTAGTTTTGGAGACAAATACAGATTATGCCTATATGTGTCTTTCATTACAAAACTAACATTTTAATTTAAGAAAACTAATTTTGAATGGATGAGTTGGAGTGGGCAACAAGTGTCCAGTATACATGGACACTCCTTCAATTCCCTTTAAAAAGCATCACGGGATGCACCTCATGAACAGTGCGATACTTTTAAGAAGCTCAAATATAAGAGTTTCAAATATGTCTAACACTTTTGTATCACTACATAATTCCTATATTTCCATTTGTGTCATTTTATAGTTTTAATGACTTTCCTGTAATATTAACATCTGGACAATAGTAATAAAGTATGAGAAGGTGTTTTAGAACTATTGACTGGAACTCTGTCACTGATCTCACACATGTGATCGGAAAAGGCTTCATATCTTCAGCCTGATCTCATGAATATTACATGACAATTTTGCAAAACGAAATGACGAGCTTCATTACACATTTCGCTGCAGTTTTCCAGTAAAATGTGCAGCGGGGGGCGCCAAAAGCGAGTGGAATAGTGTTGTATTCCGACAAAGTTTTTAAGGTGAATTTTAGATGAAGGTGTTAATGAGGAAAACATATCCCCCCTAACCTAAAACTTTAACTTAAACTTAAACAATAGTGATCTAATTCAAATGAGAGGTGAACAAGAGAGACTTTGTTACCCTAAACCAAAACCGATAGTGTACTAAGAGCAAGTGCAACATGAAAAGCACATTTTCTGAAGGACCACGTCATTCTGTGTGGCTTCTAATGACACTTTCGTTTCACGTGTGAACTTGCGTGTTTGGCTGGGCTCGAATTGCGTACTTTAGAGTCCAAAGTCCATCACTCTATCAGGTGAGATACCGCAGAAGCTAATTATATTGGAATAAGTGTGTAAATGTAGGTGAGTCTGTAATGCAAGTGTTAAAATTTATCGTTTTTCAAAAGATGCGTTATGGTGAAAGTGCTTAGTTACCATAACATAGCAGTGTTTGAGTGAAAAATAAGTCTTTATAAAGTCATAAATCAGCTTTTGAAGTCGTGATGTGTGTGAAAGTGAATAAAATGCACAATTGTTGTAGCACCTATAGTGTTCATTTCACCTGAAAACAGCAGTGAAATCTATTTGATCTGTGGTCAATAGCAGTGCATGACCTGACAGATTGTTGTCTTACTTATGTTTGCCATTCATCTCCAGACCGACGACAGGACATATGAACATGGCACAGTTCATGTCTTCATAACGATCTCCTTTAATGTTCCTGCTTTCACCCTCCCATGCTGGGTTATCAGTGAGGTTCAACTCCTTCACATCCTACAAAACAGATTAACACACACACACACACAGTTCAAACATTATACATCAGGTATACTGTCCTATAACAAGCCAATTTTCGCACTTTTACGCATGACCCAAAAACTGTCAGGGCTCATTGTTACGGTTGAACATGTACTGACCTTGATTCCACGGATGTGAGCCACAACCTCAGTGTTTGGCCTCTCTGCTGACTTATCCAACAGGTACTCGATGATCGCATCTTTATTATACAGTCTAGTGGAAGAAAAGATACTTTCAATACACTTTTTATGGTTTCAATGTAGTACTTTGTGTAGTAGAGTCTTGTTTATTTGGTAGATTATTACTAGGCTAAATATTCTATTTGTGGATTCCACTTGCTTTTTAATACAATTATGGCAGGTATTTTTCATAAATGCTAGTTTGTTATAGAAACCATAGTTACTTGATGTAAGCATGGTAACATGTAGGCCCTCAACATGCACACTGTTTTCACTATGGGGTGATATATGCAGAATTATGTGATATTAATTTAAAACAAGGCAAAAATGTGTCAAATAGAGGTGAGAATACTATACTCTTGTTGGTATCAGAAGTTTACATACACCTTAGCCAAATACATTTAAACTCAGTTTTTCACAATTCCTGACATTTAATTGTAGACAACTTTCCCTGTATTAGGTCAGTTAGGATCACTACTTTATTATAAGAATGTGAAATGTCAGAATAATAGTAAAGAGAATTATTTATTTCCGCTTTTATTCCTTTCATCACATTCCCAGTGGGTCAGAAGTTTGCATACACATTATTATTGTTATTATTATAATTTATAGGATTGTCTTTAAATTAATTTATTTGGGTCAAATGTTTTGGGGAGCCTTCCATAAGCTTCTCACAACAAGTTGCTGGAATTTTGGCCCATATACTCCAGACAGAGGTCAGGGCTTTGTGATGGCCACTCAATACCTTGACTTTGTTGTCCTTAAGCCATTTTGCCACAACTTTAAAGGCATGCTTGGGGTTATTATCCATTTGGAAGACCCACTTGTGACCAAACTTTAACTTCCTGGCTGATGTCTTGATATGTTGCTTCAATATATCCACATAATGTTCCTTCCTCATGATGTCATCTATTTTGTGAAGTGCACCAGTCCCTCCTGCAGCAAAGCACCCCCCACAACATGATGCTGCCACCCTCATGCTTCACGGTTGGGATGGTGTTCTCCAGCTTCCAAGCATCACCCTTTTTCCTCCAAACATAATGATGGATATTATGGCTAAACAGTAACATTTTTGTTTATTTTTGCTACACCTGAGGACACTTCTCCAAAAAGTAAGATCTTTGTCCCCATGTGCACTTGCAAACTGTAGTCTAGCTTTTTTATGGAGCAGTGGCTTCATCATTGCTGAGCAGACTTTCAGGTTTGGTCAATATAGGACTCGTTTTACTGTGGATATAGATACTCGTCTACCTGTTTCCTCCAGCATCTTCACAAGGGCCTTTGCTGTTAGGGTTGCAGCAGTTTTACGGTATTGAGAAAAAAATGCAACCGGATGGAGAATCTCACCTGTGCGTGCACATCTCCTTTCCTCCTTGACTGCCTGTCAGACTCGTCATCTTGCGCCACACAGACACACACACACACACACACACGCAGCGGTGAAAATGTCGGAGAGAAGCGAGGCGAGGGCTCTGACATAAGTGAGTGTGTGTGTGAGTTAAAGCAGTGTTTCTCAACTGGACAGCAGGGAAAGAACAATGCCATGGTTCTCCCATTGTAGATATTTTGGTGGCCGTCCAAGTGATAGACTATTTAGGACAGCTGAGGCAGATTTAATGATAATCTCACAATCAGCTAAAGGCTTCTCATCTGCACTTTCGCACGAGTGTAACGGAACCAGCCCACAAACTTGATATAGTCTACTCTTCTCTCTGGCGTGCGTGTGCAACAACTCAGGCTTACCTTGATATTGCAGCATGCAGACCTAATAACTGATGTGACCAATATCAATTTTAGTGAGACTTTTTTGTTTAAAGCATTAAGGAGGAAGTCAAGTCGAACCTCTCAAACAGTAGGCAGACCTGACATGGAGAGAGAACTTCCTGTAGATTTTGTTGTTGACAAACAAAAATAATGTCACTTGATGCATGTCCTTGTACTTGAAAATCATGAACAAAACTATGCAACATAAATGAAATACAACCCAGGAAACATTAAAAACAGGTCATGTTTTTACTATGAGTGGGTCGACTCGCCACTTGATTTCCAATGAAAAATCTGGGTCCTTTTTTTAAAATTATTTTCCCATGATGTCAAGAAAAGAGGCACTGAGTTTGAAAGTAGGCCTTAAAATACATCCACAGGTACACCTCCAATTCAGTACACCTCCTATCAGAAGCTAATTGGCTAAAGGCTTGACATAATTTTCTGGAATTTTCCAAGCTGCTTAAAGGCACAGTTAACTTAGTGTATGTAAACTTCTGACCCACTGGAATTGTGCTTATAGTCAATTAAAAGTAAAACAATCGGTCTGTAAACAATGTTGGAAAAATTACTAACATCATGCACAAAGTAGATGTCCTAAATGTCTTGCCAAATCTATAGTTTGCAAATATTAAATCTGTGGAGTGATTAAAAAATTTGATTTAATGACTTCAACCCAAGTGTATGTAAACTTCTGACTTCAACTACATATAATTAACACTCTTTATAAATGCAACTACCAAAAAATAAATGAAAAGGCAAGTAATGAGGAGCCATCCACGGTTTTACCTGTGGTTGCTAATACCATAATAAACTACATTTACAATGTTACAATATTACAATATTCAGGGTTCGATACAAGTTAAGCTTAATCGACAATATTTTGGAGTGAAAAAATCTAAGTTTCAGTGAGACGCTTTCAACGGACGTCGACGGGTAAATTTTTGTAGGGTTTAAAGGCAGAAATGTGAAGCTTATAATTTTATCAAAGCACTTACATTAATTCTTCTGTTAAAACTCATGTATTATTTGAGCTTGAAGGTGGTTTAAATCATTACTTTTCCCCAAAAAAGGTTGCTAAGCAGTTTTATCACACAAAAATAATTATTAACATACATATTATTCACATCTTGTGGCTACGCTTTTGAATCAAAACGTTTGAAACGTTTATGGATTAGCCCCATTGACTTCCATTGCAACCACATTTCTGCTTTATTTAAAGAAAAGGAGGGACACGTTGAAATGTATTTTATGGTGATCACCATTATGCCATAATGCTGTGACTGACCTTAACATGGATTGAACCTGGAATATGACTTTAAACATTTTTGTGCAACTGTTTCAGTTGGCCACATACCGCTCTATTTAGACAAAAGAAAAAAAGAAGAAGAAACTCACCTGCCAAGCTCACAGGCCACAACGGGACGCTTTAACTTCTCTTGACTCAGAGCACAATATTTCCATTTGGCAGCGAGTTCTGCATTTTTATCAACCTGTAAAACAAAAAGTTCTGATCTATTAACCAAAGTTATACAGATAGTAATGGAGTTTCTATAACTCTACATACATAAATAATTCTACATAATGGCAATACCAGCATTATGGATGTGACATTTTCACTGAAAATATGGAATTTAACTTCATATATAAAAGTAATTTATTACCAGTATGTCAAACAATTTGTATGTATAATGTATAACCGTACGGAGAGTCCAGACATTATAAAGGTTTTAGTCTGGACAAGTTTGTTTCCAGTTTAGATCGTGAAATTAACTTGTGTTACGGATGTGACAAAAATGGACACACGTTTTTGGGAGACCACAAACACTTTGTAAAAACTGAAATCAATTCAAATCCCTTTACTGTCACTCAACCATATACACAAGTGCAACAGTGTGTGAAAGTCTTTGGTGCGGTTACAAGCAACATAGCAGTCATGACAATTACAATAAACACCTGATTTACACATAACACAATTTACACATCTTGTTACACAACACTATATACACCTAATAATATACAATATACAGTATACACAAAATAAGCAGATTGTATACATTAATCATTAAAAATAGCCTAGACACTTTAAATTAAGAAGCAAGCCAATTGATAAATGTTTAAGAAACATTAATTCACATAATAAACAAAATAATTGTTTATTCCAATTCTATTTCACTATGAATGTAGAACATACAAACGTCGAGATATGCTCATGCTAATTCGCTACGAGCTGACTTCCGGGGTAGAAATTGACAATTCACGAGTATTTAACGAATGTTTAATTACCTTTTCAACCTTTTTCGGTCCTTTAACTAATTCATGTCTTTTGGGAATTGTTCCGCCATCACACCCCATGATGATAATCTGATTTAAACGGCTTTATTCCTGAGAGATATTATGACTGCCGCTTACAGAGAAAGCCTGTATCCGTGTAAACAACCAAAGAGTTTCAGTAAAGAGAGGCCGCTTGTGACAATATGACTTCAGTTTAGGCAGCGCCACCTTTCGAGATTTCAGGAAATTACTTTTCTTACATGTTGTTTTAAGCACAGACCAGAAGAGGGCGCTAGATACCCTATTTATTAATTACATATTCTACAGTGTAGTTTAATAATTAAACGTAATTGCATTACTTATTAATAATCACTTTCTAAAACCCTGATCAACCTCGACCAGATGAAAAATACAAGGATAGACATGAAACAGTTCTTTGAACTCTTTCAAGTAAATCATATAAAATCAAATAAATTATTTATGAACCGGCAAAAGATTTTAAGGGGCAGAATTAAATTAGAAAACATATATTTTAACATGTCATTATATTTAGATTTTTTTATTCACTATTGTTATATATAGAATTGTCTTATAGTCTATCTATACAGTATTTATCACAATTATATCAGAAGTAACTGTAATTATATTACTGAAAAATTAAGAGTAATCCCATACTTTAGTTTTGTCAATGAAAAAGTCATTTAATTACAGTAATAAATTACATGCATTACACCCAACACTGATGACGACTTAAATGTCTGTCAAAAAATAATACAAAAATATAATTTTCCACTTTCAATTAGTTCATTTTTAACCAACATCAGTCATAAACATCAATAAATACCAACCAAATATTCATTTTCAGTATTTTAACCCTTTAAATGCCAGTTTGTTTATAAAATGCTAAGAGGAATTTTTTTTTAACTTTTTTTTTTATTTGGTGGGGGATTATCATAGTCTGGGATGTGTCAATGATTAGAAACAACATTGATTTGGGTACATTATTATTTTTTGTAGTCAGATTTAAAAAAAAAAAAAAAAAAAAAAAAAAAAAAAGGGGGACAAAAATGTCCAAGTCAATGCCACTGTTGTTTTTTTTACACACACACACACACACACACACACACACACACACACACACACACACACACACACACACACAATTATAGCTGTATCATGTATTCAATTGTCCTGCAGCTCTCTATAATACAGCAAACATTAAATAGGGGAAAAGCTTGTATTTGCTCCATCGGCTAAACATGAGAAAAATGGCGCCATCTGGTGGAAAATATTAAAAAATTCAAATCCTGAAGCCAGGGCTCTGGAATGAAAGCATAATATCATAGAATTCATGATTTTATGCTTTAATTGTACTGGGATCAAATATTACCGTTTTAATGGGTTTCAATGAGGACATTTTTCTCCTGATGGTCCTGAGAGTAACTATTCTGTGTACACAGTGTGTTATAGATGTCAGTCATGCCAGTGCAGCTCCTATCTTCTTGAATGGGGATACACTGAAATCTCAAAAATGGTCAGTCAAAATTATGATTAAAGAGGATATTTAAAGTTATTAATAAAATCTGATAAATATTGGAATCATAAATTGTGCTCCTTGACCTCATATTAAACTAAAACACGCAATTTTCCCGGCTTGTATTGCTAATGTGCATGCCCGTTAGCGAGTTGATTGACAGGTGATGTCTGTATCTAGAAGGTGATTGGCTCTTTGACTTGTAAGGCGGGACTTACTTTCTACACGGTCCACGTTGACCGTTGGGCCCGAGAGCTTCTTGGATGGCCGTTCCCATTTCTCCGATTAATTTAAATAGAAGTGGTCTCGTCCCGTCTAAACGATCTCTGGCAATATTTCTAATTCACTTAAGTATTCGGTCTATGCTGCAGCTGGATTTTCAGCTATTTCGTTGCAATTTTGACACTTTCGACAATGAATGTGAATCGAAATAGTCAGTGACAGGCCACTTAGTCTAATTCTGTAGGTGAGGGCTAAAAGTTGTCTTAATAGAGGAGGTGAGTGCTTATAAAGTCTATTTCCTGTGCCTTCAGGAACGGCTGATTGGTTTAACATTGACACGCACATCTGAGTGACCATTAGATTGTGCAGCGATATTTAAAGGAGTACTGCGGCTGTATCGTTTATTAAACTGCATGGCCTCAAGTACATTTTTCTTTATTTTTTTTTCTTCTTTACATTATCACATAAAACTATATAGTTCATCTCCATTATCTATATGCTCTACCAGTAATTCAGAAATTGTGTTATGTTTCTTATTGGATTAGCTATGCTTCTCTCAATGCTAACTGTTTTGCAATATGGATTTTCATTAGATCAAGGAGAGCTCTACACTCTTAGTACACACTTTGAAATACTTAAAAGTGTCTTTCAACACACTAGTGCAGATCACTGGATCTATAATTGTTTTCTAGCTCTCTCTTCCTTTGATATACAGATTCACTCTCTTAGATTCGCCTCTGAGCACACTTGCAAAAGCAGAGCCATTTATCTGAATTGAATTGTCACTACATTAATCTTTCAAATTGAGTTTGGCTGAAAATCTGTTGTTACCATCCATAAAAGTTGTGGCCCGGACTACAACAAACGCCATCTCATGTGGAAAAGCTTGAAGGAATACACTGTAATAAATATACAGTATATAGTGTTCACTGAAAATAAAAAAATATTAGTATTTTTGTCTTATTTTCCAGTAAACATCATATCTAAATAATAAAAAAAATGATTACTTGACAAGTAAAATGGCATAAGATTGGAAAACAAGACAAAAATGCTATTTTTATTTATTTATTTATTTATTTTTGCAGTGTTCCAGTAAAAATAATTTAAATAAGATACATTTACTGGAGACGAAAAATGAATTACAAAAAAATACATAAGAAATGTGCCAGTGCGGTGAGAAAAAGACCAAATTTAAGCCATTATTCACTGATAATCTTCTCCACGATATCTCTCAAATCCCATTCACGCTTGTGTTCAATTCAAAATATGTGCTTTTAGATTTTATCATGTGATCATGTGACCAATCACGACATGGAATGTTTCAAACAAATGTGACTGCAAATGGGATTTGAAAGCTGCAGCGGAGGGGAAGATTATCAGTGAATAACAACCTAAATTCCAGTTTATTACGCACACAAAGCTGTTGTATCAGTTCAGAAGATTCGGAATATAGCACATGAGTCGTGTGGACTACTTTTATGTTGCTTAATCATCTACTGTAATTTTGCTTTATATGATATAAGACAGGATAAGGAACAACATGAGATGAACAATATCTTTAAACGTAAGATGTTCAAGTTTTCAGCTTCTTTCAGAAACAGTGACAGAATCTACCTATCCCATTCATGCGATCACAACGTTTAACAACTAGGGTGCAATCACGTTGAACTTGGCCGTGCAGATGAGGCGTGCTTTACTTGAACGCATCAGAGTTCACGAGGCAGTGAACTCTGATGCTGTTTGCATGTCTAATTGGCCAGGCATCTCTGTGTTTGAATTGGCCAGTTCCCATCCCAACTCGACCAGTCTTCTGCTGCTTCAAGCAGGCCAAATTCTGAAAACCCGAAGGAATGTGGATTTTGTTTTTCATGCTAAAGCCGGAAGCATAGCATACCGAGGAAATTTTAGCAGGCAGATATGGTATAGACATCATGCAGCGCATTCGGGGTTAAAATAATAAGCCTCATAGTTCATTCAGGGAGGGGAACATATCTTGATTGAGTTTCAAGGAGTAGTCCATCAAAATATTGAGGGCCATGTGTACTGGACATCTTTGAACACTTTGAAAACGAGAAGCTTTTGCACCTTTTTTACAGAATGCCCCTGGATAAGTTAACTGCTCAGACAATTTGTCAGTTATTATGGCAATTTATAAAATATTTGTGGATTTTCAAGGAGGTCATTAAACTGCAGTTACTAGAGTTTGCCCCAGCAAGTGGTCTAATACAGACTGCATTTCTTGGGAATCATTTATTATAATTAGTGGTGATTATTAAGGCAATCATCTCTATTATTATTGCTCTTACTTAGGGTTAGTCATTTGAACAAACCCCTAAACCTATGTATTAAACTTCCACCAAGCTGTATTGCATTTAAGGTTTATATTATATCAATATATAACCGATGGAGTGCGTACTCCGGGTAGGGAAGGAGGTATTGCCCCAAGTGAAGGAGATCAAGTACCTTGGGGTCTTGTTCACGAGTGAGGGGACAATGGAGTGGGAGGTTGGCCGGAGGATCGGGGCAGCGGGGGCGGTATTGCACTCGCTCTATCGCACCGTTGTCACGAAAAGAGAGCTGAGCCGGAAGGCAAAGCTCTCGATCTACCGGTCAATTTTTGTTACTAGCCTCACCTATGGTCATGAAGGCTGGGTCATGACCGAAAGAACTAGGTCGCGAGTACAAGCGGCCGAAATGGGCTTCCTCAGAATGGTGGCGGGCTTCTCCCTTAGAGATAGTGTGAGGAGCTCGGAGTAGAGCCGCTGCTCCTTCGCGTGGAAAGGAGTCAGTTGAGGTGGTTTGGGCATCTGGTAAGGATGCCCCCTGGGCGCCTCCCTAGGGAGGTGTTTCAGGCACGTCCAGCTGGGAGGAGGCCTCGGGGAAGACCCAGGACTAGGTGGAGAGATTACATCTCCACACTGGCCTGGGAATGCTTTGGGGTCCCCCAGTCAGAGCTGGTTAATGTGGCTCGGGATAGGGAAGTTTGGGGCCCCCTGCTGGAGCTGCTCCCCCCACGACCCGACTTCGGATAAGCGAAGATGGATGGATGGATGGATTATATCAATACTGTAAGAGTGTGTGTCAGGGCTGAGGGCGGGGCCAGGTTGTGATTCTGCACACCCGGCCCCTAATCAGGTTAATCAAGCCTCAGTGCGAGAGAGATTTACGGACACCTTTGTGTGTTTGACTTTTTGGTTAAGTTCTTCATTAAAATATTATTTATTTCGTCAAGCCGGTTCTCGCCTCCTCCTTTCCATTAATCCCTTTACAGAATGTTTTCTGGAAATCAAACCATGACATGGGGTTGTAAGAGCTATGCTCATCCAAATGAACCACAGAATGAATAAAGCATAAAATAAACCCATAGCATCCACATGGCAATGCCCAGGCAACCATACGCAATCCATAGGTTACCCTTGAGTTTTGCACAAATCTAGCTACATAAATTAATTATCATTTTAATGACTCTTCTTCTAATGGACCATAGTCTGGGCCGGACTGGGAAGAGTTCGCTGTTCTTTTCTACATATCGCGGCACCGTTTTGTGGTCCGTTCTGCATAGCACGATGGATCATTTTAGCTTATCGCGGCCCATTCAGCACATTCCGCGGCCGACCCACTGGCCCACTCGGTTCTCCCGATGGCCATTCCACCCCTGATAGGCCACAAAGTGCGTCGGCCCACTGGGAAAATGCCCGGTATGCCAGATTACCAGTCCAGCCCTGACCATAGTGTAAAAGTGCAAGAGATCCCAATACAGCATGGATAGAAAGAAATATGGTATAAATCCATTTCTAAAAAATTTGCACAATGGCAAAGATAAAGCACAAACATAGACTTTCAAGGATGACTGGTCAAAATATGGGGTAGCTAAGACACGTCGACCGTCACTCCACCATCATCTTACTCCTGCATCTGAAGTTTCCTTCACAGATCACTTTTGCGGCAATGTCATTTCCCAAATTAGGAAATACAACCCGTGACGAATTCCATTTTCTCTGGATCCTCGTCAGAAGACAAGTTGTCCACCATCTCAATTTGATTGCATACTTCCAAAGCATCACTTTACCATCTGCTAATGTTTCATTCTGTTCAACTCGGAAAGTCTGCATTTTCCAACATCCTACTTGGAAAAAATGGAAAAAGTCCTGCATACTGTCGTAAAGCATGCAAATATTTATTTTGCATGTTGTTTCTGAGTGTTCCAGTACCCTAGGATCAGACACATTATGCAGACTCACTGAGAAGCATCTCCTATCAGACATTTTTACAAGGACTCCAGCATGTTTACCTTCTCTTTTAGCACAACTGGAAGCACATTGCGTCAGCAGAATGGGCGACACGAGTTTAGATCCCATGTCCAAACTAGGAAGTAATCGTGTTCACATAATCAATGTTAAGTGCGGTTCAGAGGTTGCATTTTTCCACGTAACATTACATTTTTATTCCATGTATGGTTACGTGTAGGTGTGTGGTTTGGGTTACATTTGATAAAATATGAATTCCTCCTCATCCTTGTATTGCAGTGTTCACAGCTGAAACTATCTCACTTCTCAACTTGCTTTTGGCGCCCCCTTGTGGACAATACACATGGAAATGGAGCTCACGCTTGCCTGTACACTGACAACACTTACCGCTTTAAGCTGCGTTCACACTGCCAGCGACTTTGTCACTGCAGGTCGCCAGTGGCTGGCGGTTAGGTCGTTAGTGGGCGTTCCCACTACTGGTTGCCTAGTAACATTTATGAATGACATTCACGGATGCCATTCCATTGCTGTTGACAACGAATCAGTTTTCTTGCCGCTAAAAATAAACATTTTGGAGGGAAAAGACTAATTATAAATGGAATCAGTACATAAAATGCTTTATATCAAAGATGAACGAGAAACAAGGCGTGCTCTTTGCCATAGCGGCTGTTTATCTGTCTGGGTCCACAAAACCATTCAATCTCGGAGTCAGCACGGTGAGTACCAGCGGCTGGTGCAGCAGCTCCGGCTGGATGAAGTCCGGTTCCAGCAGTACTTCAGGCTTGACAGGACCCAGTTTGATGAGCTGTTGCAGAGGGTGAGTCCCCTGATCTTTCCATTACTGCAGGAGCTGAGAGAGAGAGAAGGATCACGTGAGCTCTACCGTCTTCTCTCGTATTGGCTGTCACTCCCGTAAGTCGCTCTTCATTTGAATAAAGTTAAACTTGTCTCAAATTTGTCGCATCACTGGACACGCCCACATCTGGTTGCCAATGGTCGCGACAGCTCGTGTCACCGGAAGTCGCTGTGCTCTCATTCAAAATGAATGGGATGGTGTCACTGTCTCGCGCGATGTCGCTGGTAGTGTGATCGCAGCTTTAGCCACTGGGGGCAGTGTTCTGAATTTCAGTAAGCACAACACAATTTTAGCTAAAGAAAATTCAATCTACTGTTTCCGATTTCACTATGAGATCTGTCTGTAAACAATATAGTCTCATGACAGTTTGTACAAGATGGCGAAAACGAACGATATTGTACATCTTCGGTTTAAGACCTATCAATCACAGATATGCTTCACTCGTCTCCTAAACTTTGATATTTCCTGTCTTCCTTGATACACAGAAAGTATTTTACAGTTAAAATCATGGTAAGGGGTTCCAATATATGGTTAGGTTTAGGTATGGGGTTTGGGTTAGGGGTTAAAATGAGAAAGAAATCTCACAAATGTATGTTCAAAATACGGATGTTTCTTTCTTCCATGGTACACAACAGGGATCTTCAGATTACTCTCATGGTTATGTTTAGGGTCTGGATAAGGTTTTGGATGTTATTCTTGGGTTCTGATTCTGAGGTTTGAAACTAAAGACGTTTCGTGTACCACTGAACAAAGGAAATATCCGTGTTTACAACAAGAAAGGGAAGCATAAGTGATTGGTTGCTCTCAAAGTTGTACGTTTTCTTACGACCCAACTAGTATGCTTTCTTACTATTTTACCATCTCATACTATAAGTTTAAATCATGTTTTTTGGGATTACAAGGTTTATGTGTTACATCAGCATGGCAAAGAAGTTGTAATTGGATATAACTTCACACAGAAAAGGTTAGTTAGCCATTATATCACACTTAAATAATGTACGCATGCATATTGTTTACGTCTTGTGGCTATCCTTTTGAACCAGTGAGTATTTTAACATTTACGTATTGGCCCCATTGACTTAGTAGTGGTCTAAAGCACATAACCGGTAATCAGAAGGTTGCTGGTTTGATCCCCACAGCCACCACCATTGTGTCCTTGAGCAAGACACTTAACTCCTGGTTGCTCCGGGGGGATTGTCCCTGTAATAAGGGCTCTGTAAGTCGCTTTGGATAAAAGCGTCTGCCAAATGCATAAATGTAAATGTAAATATTCTGTTTGTTTTTTGTTTGTTTGTTTGTTTGCTGTAGGAGCAAATGAAACGCAAATATAATATTTGCTGCAGTCTCTCATTCATCATTATAGTTTACTTCTTGGAAAAATGACAAGGGAAAAGCTTTAAGCCCTTGTGCATTCTGGGTAACGTAGTCTATAAAGTTTTCCAGATTATTTTGTATCACCATAATGGAACTACCCAAAACAGAATATTCCAACAAATATGGTGACTCATATGGATGATGCATGCTCTCCCCCAATTTTACTGATGTCTGTCTTAATTTGTCCGTCTTCTTGACGGACTCAAGACTGTTTCCACCACAGTGAAGTATTAGTAAATGGCTGAGTCGACGTTCCTAATAAAGGATGCCTGAAGCTTGAAATTCCAAGGAAAACTCATACCTCCAAAACTGCATCGGTGTGCAACCCCCAACTCAGCCAAACTTGTCAATGGCTGTTTGGGCCTTTTCGGATCGAGTTAGGCTGATGGGAGAGGTTAGGACTTCTGGCAGCTCCTTGGCCAGCCAGGGGTTACCCACTGGGCTGAGAGACATACCTGTGGCTGTTATAAGTGTGTGTGCATTTGTGTCTGCGTGTTTGTGTGCGATGCAGACATGCGCTGAGGCGATGTGGAAGTGTGCGCCAGGCCTCCTCTCGCTGTACCCCAATAATAACAGCAGCACTCTCTGCCTGCACCGCATGCCTCTGCATATCAATGAGCTGCAGTTTACTTTTACACATTCAGCACTCTCTGAGGGAAATGGCTCAGTATTGGGAAGCGGTGTGTGTGCCTGCCAGTTTGCCAGATGGATGAACACGGATACCATTTTACACTGGTGGTTGGGGAAAGTGCTTGTCTGGGAATTCCCTTGCATTTCCTATTTTGTGTGTAATTCTCTACCAACTTGTCTGTCTGTCTGTATGTCTGTCTGTCTATCTTATCTGTCTGTCTTTCTGCCTTTCTTTTTGTCTACCTATCTGTCTGTCCATCTGTCTGCCTTTCTTTTTTTCTGTCTGTCTATCTGTCTGTCTTTCTATTTATCCGTCTGTCTGCCTTTCTTTTTGTCTGTCTATTTATCTGTCCGTCTGTCTATCTATCTATCTATCTATCTATCTATCTATCTATCTATCTATCTATCTATCTATCTATCTATCTATCTATCTGTCTGTCTGTCTCTGTCTGTTGTCCATCTCTTCATCTGTCCATCTATCTATTTATCTATCTATCTATCTATCTATCTATCTATCTATCTATCTATCTATCTATCTATCTATCTATCTGTCTATCTGTCTGTCTGTCTTTCTGTCTATTCATCTGTCTATTTGTCTGTCTTTCTGTCTGTCTGTCTGTCTTTCTGCCTTTCTTTTGTCTACCTATCTATTTATATATCTGTCTGTCTGTCTATCTGTTTGTCTGTCTGTCTGTCTATCTATCTGTCTGTCTGTCTATCTATATCTATTTGTCTGTCTGTCTTTCTGCCTTTCTTTTGTCTACCTATCTGTCCATCTGTCTGCCTTTCTTTTTGTCTGTCTGTCTATCTATCTGTCCGTCTGTCTGCCTTTCTTTTTGTCTGTCTATTTATCTGTCCGTCTATCTATCTATCTATCTATCTATCTATCTATCTATCTATCTATCTATCTATCTATCTATCTATCTATCTATCTATCTATCTATTTATCTTTTTGTCTGTCTGTCTTTCTGTCTATCTATCTGTCTATTTGTCTGTCTTTCTGTCTATCTATTTGTCTGTCTATCTGTCCGTCCATCCGTCCGTCTGTCTGTCTTTCTTTTTGTCTCTCTGTATGTCTGTCTATTTGTCTGTCTGTCTTTCTGCCTTTCTTTTGTCTACCTATCTATCTGTCCGTCTGTCTGCTTTTCTTTTTGTCTGTCTGTCTATCTATTTGTCTGTCTGTCTGTCTATCTGTCTGTCCGTCCATCTGTCTGCCTTTCTTTTTGTCTATCTGTCTGTCTATCTGTCTGTCTGTCTGTCTATTTGTCTGTCTATCTGACTGTCTATCTGTCTGTCTGTCTATTTGTCTGTCTGTCTGTCTTTCTGCCTTTCTTTTGTCTACCTATCTGTCTGTCTGTCTGTCTGTCTGTCTGTCTGTCCGTATGTCTGCCTTTCTTTTTGTCTGTCTATCTATCTGTCTGTCTCTCTTTCTAGTGTTCTAGTGAGTTGCTTTTAGGACCAGTCCTGTCTTTACAGCACAGACTAATCATCTGTAAATGGTTGTTAACTGTAAGAAAGGAGGAGTCAAGGAGTTAAAACACTGAAGCTCGTTGCAAAACAACTCTCTCAAAGGAGAAGAGAGGGAAAGGGGGAGTGGCCAGAACGAAACAGAAGACAAGTAAAGAGCTATGGGGGTTTGACAAATGATCTAATAAAGGGGCAGGAGGATTATGGGCCAGGCGCCCATTGGGAAGAGGAAGTGTATGGGTAAATATTTTTAAAGGCTGTCAATAAACTTGCAGAGTTGAGAGTACGTCCTCACATCAGAAAAATAATCACATCAGAATATAATTGAGATATATATATATATATATATATATATATATATATATATATAGACATTATTTATATACATTAGACAGAAAATGCTTTTCAAATGCTTTCCTTTTTAGTTTGGTGCATAACTCAAAATTATTACAAAGTTATTCAAAATGATGGAACAGGTTACATATTTCCAGCACAGGCACAGAGTGGACAACAACTGTCCATTTTACTGCATCACATTCACTGATCCGCTCAGGTTTTTGGGATTTCTTCTCTGTGTTCCTCTCCACCCACTTCTGCTGTGTTGTTTCTCAAGAGATTGGCCCTTTGAACCTATAAATTTCACCTCCACTCACTTTCCCATACCATTCATCTTAGCTGGGAAGTCATCAGTGTGTTAAAGCAGATTTAAGCAGTTCACCTTCCGCTGGCCAGGGGGCAGTTGTTTCTCGAGTTGGGTGAGAGTTTGATGAGGTGAGGAGGGATCGCTCAGGATCAGGCCTGTGTGCACTCGTCCCGCAGAGAGGTTGAATAGAGAAGATAGAGACGGGGTGTTGAATAAGACGTGTTGGAGAGGTGACGGAGATGAACATTTTCTCTGTAATGATATCAGACCAGTTGTTTTGGAAGTTCAGGGACTTTCCTCCAAAGCCACCATGATATCTGCTTGCTGGAGTGAATTTCCTATAGTTATTCTATTTTATAACGGAGTACACAGTATAAAACGGCACTTTGTCTTTGAAGACCAGCATCAAATTCAAAATAAATACTTTTAGAATAAAAACGAAATAAACATTACTGAATTGGGTGTTAACACAGATATATTTCAGGGAACAAAAAATAAAACAGAGGAAAAATTAAGGTGGAAAATTAATTTCAGGACCTCCATGGATTCACTGTTGAACAAGGAAATATTACCCCTTAAAATCTGATTTAATCACACACATAAAATAAAATAAAAGCTTTAGAATTAAGACATATTTCAGGGTACAAAAATAAGAAAGAAAAAAACATGGCAACAATCCAATCCACACACACACACACACACACACTCAATCACACACACACACACTCAATCACACATACGCACACGCACACACACTCAATCACACATACGCACACGCACACACACTCAATCACACATACACACACACACACGCACACACTCAATCACACATACACACACACGCACACACACTCAATCACACATACACACACACACACGCGCACACACTCAATCACACATACACACACACGCACACACACTCAATCACACACACACACACGCACACACACTCAATCACACATACACACACACGCACACACACTCAATCACACATACACACACACACGCACACACTCAATCACACATACACACACACACACACGCACACACACTCAATCACACATACGCACACGCACACACTCAATCACACATACACACACACACACACACTCAATCACACACACACACTCACACACACACTCAATCACACATACGCACACGCACACACACTCAATCACACATACGCACACGCACACACTCAATCACACATACGCACACGCACACACACTCAATCACACATACACACACGCACACACACTCAATCACACATACACACTCACACACACACTCAATCACACATACACACACACTCAATCACACATACACACTCACACACACACTCAATCACACATACACACTCACACACACACACTCAATCACACATACACACACACACTCAATCACACACACACACACACACACACACTCAATCACACATACACTCACACACACTCACTCACTCATACACTCACACACATTCATACAAACACATACACAAACACACACTCTCACACACACATTCACACAAACACACTCACACACACATCATTATTCACTCAGGGTTTTGGACACACACATACACACTCACACTCAATCACACACACTCACACACAATCATACAAACACATACACAAACACACACTCTCTCAGACACACACACATCCACACAAACACACTCACACACAAACACACGCATCATTATTCACTCAGGGTTTTGGACGCATACACACACACACTCACTCATACACTCACATACACACAGTCACTCACACATACACACTCACACACAATCACACATACACACTTGCACAGACACACTCAATCACACATACACTTTCACACACACACACACACACACACACACTCACACATACACAGACACTTGCACACACACACTCAATCACACATACACATATCAACACACACATTCACACACACACAAACTCACACTCAAACACACACTCTCTCACACACACATACATTCACACACACACACACACACTCCCTGTAGATCTCTCAATATATGTAATGTGGGTCGTTTCTTCACATTTAACAGAGTCTGAGGACATTCTTGCTCACTGAGGCGTCATTATAGTCCCCGGCTGCATTATGAGCTGAGAATAACATCTCATTGAGTCACCGTAACCAGATTTTGTACTTTTTACTTTGTATTTCAGGTCTGCTTTGCAGCTGATTCTGGTTAAGAAGAGTCCACTTGTGCTTCTACTAACAGAAGTGCCATCAAATCAGCCAATCAGATTAGCTCTTATTGGATTGAGAAGGTGTTTTGTGCATCAGTTAATGGACTGTAGGCAGTCTGTGGGTGTGCTGTCTGAAAGTATGTTACCATTGGTCTGAGATTTACACCGTGTAGCTGTGTGGAAATGTGGTGAGCTCCTTGACTGATCTGTAAAAAACACTGTAGACAATCTGAACTCCTGCAAACATTCCCACTGACAGGCCCTAACCTAATCTGTGTTCCTTTCCTCCCGTGTGCTAAAAGGCCGCCTCTTTAAACGCTCACATCACCTGCTGGAACTTTCCCTGGAACTCTTCATTTATCGAAATATCTCGGACAAGCCAAGAGCTTTTTTTTTTTAATTCTTCTCTACATTTGTGTTGCATTTCTATTACAGTTTTTGCTTTATTCTGTAGTTCCGCCTGTCAGATGTTTTCCTGAAAATTACACCTCGCAGCAACCACCCAGAACACCCTAGAAACGGCATAACAATGCACAAAAAACTCCCTCAGGACATCTTCGCAGCCAGATTTCCACGTACTGGTCAAACACACAGTGGTGGTAGTAAGTTTTGTCCAAGCGAGCACAATGCACATTTTTATTCAGAAAATGTACAGATCATTGTGTCTTACTCTTCCAGTCCAACTGAACACATCACCGCAGCAAGCGCATAGCCCAACACCTCACTAAATCAAACATCTGTCTTTACCAATTACCATCAGCTTTCTCAGTGTGCCCTAGTGGAGTGAAGCCAACGTCTGGGGTTTCATGCCCACCATCAAGAGGCACTTTTCTAAACTCGAATTTACTCAAGAGCTTTTTAACAATCATAGGCAGAAAGATGTTATTGTGGAACAAGAGCCACCATCAAAACCAACACACTCTCACCGTGAAATCGTCAGGATTCGTACGACTTTCTAAATTTGGTTAATTCGTATGAAATCGTGCGACTGCACTCGTTTGAATTCACACGACTTTCACTACAGCCAATGACGTCGCTGGACACCGTTTACATCTAATACGTGACAATTACTTGCTTCTGTCACACACAACAGCTTCCTATCATGTTTACACACTCCACTGACTGGTTAAAGTTTAGATAAGGGGTTTGGGTTAGGGCGTAATATTATTAAGTATGTCTTAACTTTTTTTATTAATATTCTTTTTTTTCTTTTTTTTTTTCTTAATGCTTTATATTAAGTACGTCCTTAACGTCTCGCACGGACCTCGCGCTTACTTCCGCATTAGACATCCGGGCATTTGCACGTGATGAAGTTGTACGAATTTATGCGAACAACATTGTGTGAGACCATACGAAACAGCCAACTCATAAATTATGTGTGAATTTTCATGAGATCAGGCTGTGTGTTTAAAAAAATAAATAAATTTAAACAGATTTTGTACTACATTAATTTATTTTGATTAGAAATATACTAAATTATATCAGAATAATTAATAATTCCAATATATTTTAATGGTATAAATTAATATTAATATATATACAGTATATATATATATATATATATTTCTGAGTTCTGCGCATTAAGGATATATATATATATATCATAAAGAGACATTTTAATATAATATATAAAACAAAAAACAATTTAAGTATGTTTTCCGAATTATATTTTCTCTTTTTAATGTTTAAAAATATATATTAAATGTTTATTATATGAAAAATCTAGTCAAACATACATTTAAATAAATAAATATATAAAGTTAAAATATATTTTAATTATATACAGTATAATCAATATATTTTCATTATCATCTTTTCTATTTTCTATGTTTCAAAAGCATACATCAGATATATTATATTTCTATATTAATATATATATATATATATATATATATATATATATATATATATATATATATATATATATATATTAGGGCTGTCAATCGATTAAATCAATTGATGAAATAATTATACATAGTTATCTTTAAATATGATATATATATATATATATATATATATATATATATATATATATATATATATATAATGAACAAATATTCAGATAATTAAAATGCTTTACATTCCTGTAGCAGAAGAGTTCATCATTGATAATACAAAGAGCAGATTAGAATACAATGTATTGTTTACTACCATATTATTGATCATAAGTCAATCATTGACACACAGTTCACAACAATCCATTACACAAGTGAATTAATCAGTTGGAGATTTATTATGAGGGCTTGTTTAAGGACCCCGTCAATGTACACATGTGTCAGTCAGGGGTACACATAGTACACAATACTACAGATATATTTGACAATAATGCCAAAACATTACATTCATTACATAGTGCAACGGTTTTCAATGCTTTGGAGTTGTTGGAGGTACAAAGAGTATTTCAATAATATTTCAAGACTTTACAAAAAAGTGCAAATAGGGGCTTTATAGACATAAATTTACACTTATGTATAAAAACTTGGCAAGAAAAATAAACAGATTAATCAGAAAATATTAACTTAAATTATCAAAACTAGTTAAAATAGAGGTACATACAAACAAACAAAATTTTCTCCAAAATACTACAGCGTGAACACATTCCCAAAAAAGTTGAGGGGCAGATTCGTCTACAGCATTACAGAAGGAGCAAAGTGGATCTATTTCAGGGAGCATGTTTCTTAAATAAAGATTGACGGGGTAAAAACGGTGCAACAGTTTAAAGGACACTTAACCTTGTTGGTAATTAAATATTTGTGAGGTAAAGACCAAACAACCTGTGTCAGACATGCTTGTGTAGCATCTCAGGTGTGTTGCATCATAAACATAAAATGTTTAGTTCACTGTGTCAAGTTAAATATAGTTTAATACTCGATCTTTAAACACATCTTGAGATCCCTTAGATCACATTTGCACTCCTTCAAGTGTTTTGAACGCAAGAATGTAACGCATGTTTGTGTTGTTCTGCTGAAGTGTTTCTTCACTGTATAAACTGTGTGTTGCTCGTACAGCTGAAGTTTCACTTACTGCCCCCTGGAGTAAACAGGTGGAACTACAAGCTTGCATTTCTCAGGAAAGCATTGCAATTAAATGCGTTAATTTGTTTAACGCCTTATTTTTTGTAAAATTAATCGCACGTTATTAATGCGTTAAACCAACTGCTCTAATATATAAATATATTAAAAATAAACAAAAATATATTTGAAGTATTATATATTTATATTATATTTAAACGTAAATAAAGTAAAATATAAATCTATATAAATAAATATATCTAAAACTAAAATAGATTTTAGTATGTATAATTTATGTGTTTTACTCTTTATAATGTTTCAAAAATATATCTGATATATTTTTAATAAAAATATGTAAAAGACTTTAGTAAAATATAAACGAATATAAATAAATATAATTAAAACTACTATTTTTTTATATAACATAATTATATTTATTATATTAATAATTTATTATTTAATTACTTATGTATATCAGATACAGATATAAAATGTAAGAAACAGATATAAAATTAAAACATATTTTAATTATAGAGTATATTACCAATATAACTTACTGACTGTATTTTCAATGTTTTAAAAACATATATCAGATATATATATATATATATATATATATATATTTTTTTTTTTTTGTTTGTTTGTTTGTTTGTTTTTTTTTTTTGGGAAGGGGTTTGCATTGCCCCTCTAAATTTCCTTGTGTTGAGCAGCCACCCTGCAACTCCCTAACAACCACATGAAAGCCACTCAGAATACCTTAGCAACAGAATAGCAGTATCCTGGAGAATATTCAGAAAATGTTTTGTTCAGTACAGGCAAGAACCACTCTTTAAAAAAAAGTCAGACTTTGTTTACTAGTAATAAACAGACCCGTGCTAAGTTGCTTCAAAGCAAGTATACGCATGACAGATTATTACTTAGAATAAAGTGCATTAATGAATTGTGCACAATCAGAACAGCAACTTTGAGCAGTTTTTATTTCATGTTGTCTATAAACATGAGCACTAGTGGCACTAACTCTGTTTGATGCATGAAGAGCGTTTGCCATCAGACCATCATTCTTACAGCCTTTGATGTGCATTTACTAGCCGAGCTTCTGGGGTTTTATTTCTCTTTCAACGGGTCTGACCAGGGAACCCCACTGTCTGCACTGCACCCTCTCCTCGACCCGAGTCGCCCTCTTTTGAGCTGTTAGCAAACTGAGTGACCGCTAGGACCGAAATATTTTGTATTTCTAAAGCTGTATGACTTCCTTTCTTCCGTGGGACACAAAATGAAGTGTTATATGTTAGTCTCAGTTAGCATTCACATTTATTGCATCATTTTCCATGCAATCAATTTGAATGGTGACTGAGGTTGTCAGTGCTTAACATTGTGACTAAAGTCATACAGATACGGAACAACGTGAAAAGTAACTTTTAACTCCATTAAGTAATCGATAAAGTAATCTGATTCAAATTTGTAGCGGATTACTATTTTTGAGTAACTTCCCCAACACTGCATAGCACCCAGCCAGAGTAGCCGTTAAGGGCTCTAACCGTACATTCATCGTTTAATGACCCTACTTGCTATTCAAAAACAAACAACAGCAACTTCCCGCGGTATTCCAGTCAAAACAAGCCCAGCTCACTGATGTCCACAGCACCCCGACCAAATCAAGAACAGATGGCCCTTAACCATTTTTTGCCTTCTCTTTCCCTCTTCCTTCATCCGTCTTTCCTGTCTGGAATTCCACATTTTGAGTGGAGATTTGAGCAACCCAGAAGTGTCCCGATGGGATCTCTACAGAACCTTTAAAACCAATGGTGACTCATTCATAATATACACCCAATGCAACAAACACAAACACTTCAGCATGCAAACTTAAATATTCTGTCATCATTTTATCACCCTCAAGTTGTTCCAATCTAGGGCAGGGCGATATGGCTACAAAACATTGTTTCTCATAGTTTTTCTGCCTTTTGATGATATTTGATATGTATCTCAATAATTATTAGTTCAAAAATGGCTGAAAAGTGATAAATCAAGGAAACCATAATTTCATTCAAAAAGCTCCAGTATAGATAGATTGTTAAATAGATTCACATTGTTTAATGTATGAAGTGTTAATGTAGCTAAAAATAATGAAGGCATGTTTTCCACAGTTTTTCACCAAATGAGCACGATGAATATTTATATTTAATTTTTTTCATTTATATGCACCAAATACAATAATCCATAGTAGCCTAATAAATGCATAATGTACCAACATATATATACATTAAACGTGCCGAATGGGCCGCAATAAGCAACAATGAGCCACGGCATTATGTCGCTCCACCCCGCTCAACAACATTTGGCTCATTTGTCAGTATTTAGGCATCAATTTATCCAGTGGCGGCCCTGATTGTGGCTGAGAATAACATTCTGTCTGACATCTCTGTAAAGGGATTTAGACGGGCATGGAGGAGTCGAGATCCGGCTTGACAATATAAATAATAGTTAAATGAAAAACTTAAACAAAAGACACAAACACACACATGATGGTCAGCTGCCCGTAAACGATCTCTCTCTGTCGCACCACCGTCCGCAGTCGGCCTTTATCCCTCTCGGAGGCTTAATGAGCCTGATACGGGACCGGGTGTGTATAATCACCACCGGGCTCGCCCTCCACCCTGTCACAGTCTCCTTTTGTGTTCCCACAGAAGAAAGAAATTCATGCTGGTCTGGAACAACTTGAGGGTAAGTAAATTATGACAGAATTTACATTTTTGAATGAGCAATGCACAAACTGATACATTACACTTATCCTGCACACCACAGAACATGCTGAGGAGTTTGCCCACAGACGCATTAAACATTTAGTGTCTTCATTCATCAGTGTCGTGCAGCTCTTTGAAGCTGAGCACGTCTCAATAAGGACTGACAGTACGCGTAAGCTCCTGCCAAAGAGACGGCAAATCGGCCCATTAGCCCACCCAAAACCATCCAACACCCCACCTGTGTCGACACACACCATTCACGCCGCTCTGTCAGCCAGGAGGGAGAACTAATTTACTTTTCCACTTCAGCGCAAAGGAAAACAACAGCCCTGCAGTGCCTAAACAAAAGAGCCACTCGAGAGGTGATAGCAGCTCCACTGGAAGCTTCTCCACTCTCAGATAAAGCCTATTTAGCAGGGAGTAAACATACGCACACACTCTCTCTCTCTCTCTCTCTCTCTCTCTCTCTCTCTCTCTCTCTCTCGCTCTCGCTCTTTCTCAATGGCAGTCTGCGTGAAAGGGTGTAAATAGCTCCCAGTGTTGTTTTTAGGGCTCAAGGGGACCTGAGGTTTGGTGCTGGAGTGAGTCAGTGCGTTTGAAGTCCGAGACGGGTCGACGGATCTGTTCTTACCCCTTTCACTGACATATGAAGAGGTCAGAGGTGTCTTTGAGGAATAGGTGCTGAATTGGGATGTTTTATCACTAAAGAAAGTCCAAATTTAAGCTTTCTCAGCAATTAAATGGGAAGAATTTGTTTCCAGAAACGACACATTGTAAGCTAAAGCAGTTGACACCATTAAAGGAAAGTTACAGGCTCAATCGAGAGCATGATAATTGAATTCAATAAATATTATTTATAATTATGCCACAAATGTTGTCGATTGAGCTTAAACTTGTATTGAACCCAGAATATGCCTTTATTTTAGAACTGTCAATGCACATACAGAAAATACCATGTTCCATGTGCCATACATCATTGTTGTTTAATGCAATGACATTCTGAATTTCAGGATCTCCAATCCGACACACCCACTCCACAGTGTGCATCACAGACAACTCACATGTCTTTCTACGACTGTGGACGGGCCCTATGAGAGTGAGGTTTAAAGGAGAATGTTGTGGGAAGGAAAAGCTCTCATTGCTTGGGATCTGCTTGTGTAAACAATCGGGTTAATGAAGCCCTCCGCTCCTAATCCCCCCCCTACCCCACCCTTGAACCCCCACCCCTGGCCCGAATTAATCCTAGCACACAACCCCAGCCTGTCAATCAAACAGCCTGGGGGCAGGGGGCGAGTATGTGTGTGTGTGTGTGTGTGTGTGTGTGTGTGTGTGTGTGTGTGTGTGTGTGTGGATCAAGGTAAATTTCAGAGCCTGATTCATACTCAAGCCCAGATGAGGGCAAAGAGGTGCACAAGTTTAATCAGCAACACATGATTGTGCTTCTAGCTGTACGAGGCACTTCAACGGCGTCACAAACACTTACATCATGACCTAATGCTCTGGGTCTCAAAATCAAGGCATTTATAGGGCACATATGTGTATCCAACACGTCACAAATGAAGATTGGCATTAGAGCTTTTTATCACAAGACATGATACTTTTGTCTATTTCATCAAACCTATGTTCATAATCATACTGATATTTCACCCTAAAATTATAAGAAAAATGTAAATAAATTATATTTAGCATTGAGGATTAAAAAAATAAAAAATTTCATTGTGATTATCATGAGAATTAAGCACATTTTCCCATAGAACCATTACGGTAATGTGAAAAAAATAGCAACGTAAATATTACATTTATTGTAAAGAGACTCATATTTCATGCAAAAATCAGAAGAATAAAACTTAATTCATTATATTTAGCATAAAGAAAATTAAGCTTATTTTTAGGGCAATTAAGCACATTTCCTTTATCAAATTCACTATATTTATATACCACAGTTAGTTCTGGTCCTCGAATCTGATTGGACAAGAGACGTTCCATGAGCACTGATGGTGTGACACCATCAGCACTCAAACACTTCACTCTGTGTGTATCACTCCACGTTCATGCTTTTCTAAACTAAAGTGTATCTGTTAAGAGTTACTGTCTTTATTTTTTAAATACATATGTTAGCCAGCAGGTGGTGACAAAAGATCATTTTTGTGTGTAATATGAGGCAGTTTGTGAAGTGAATCCGTTAGTCATTGTTTACATAGAACTCCGTGATCGCTCATATTACTAATACATTACCAAAGCTAATAAATAGCTTTAAACGGCTTTAAACAGACAACTTCAGGATTAAGGCTCATTGCAGCTAAGAGACACAACAGACTGATTGATTACAGAACTCAAGTGTTTACCTTTTATCGGAGTTTCCACATTGGATACATACTGTTTAAAATGGCGGAGGACATCGCTGTTTCTATAGGGAATGACTCTTGTGCACCAGCTACTGCGAAATAGAGAGGAATACCCCCGCTTGGATGGCTATTTTTCCACTGAGAAAGCTGATCTTCAGAAAGCTGACAGCATCTCTGATTAGGTGTGGCAACAGGTGATCGTACTCGGTTTTTCCTAATTTTAAAAAATGTACTTATTCATTGAACTGTTGTATATAAGCAATATCACACTCGCAATCATGCTCTTATGGCCCTATATCAGCACAGCTGTAATTACCTACGACACTCGACCTGCAGCTGAATCACAGCAGTGCTGATATAGGGCCATATCGCACTCTTGCGAGTGTGATATTGCTTAAATATATATCATATATGATATTCATTCAAATTTTACAGTATTTATAAATTGTAGTATTATTTGTTATACTACCTTTAATTGACACTGATTTGAATCGGTAATTTTTGCCGTTATTTTAACGAGAATATTAGTACGTTAATGAGAATCTAACGAGATTCATTATTGACAAAAATGACTGATGGTGTGGAATGTTCCACAATTTTTTTTTTAAACATTTTTAAGACCATTAAGATTATTTTCTTGACAATTTTACATTTTTCCCTGCCAAATTCCCAACACCGTAATGTGAAAAACATCACAACATTATTACTGTGAAAAAAATGGATACTGTATATTATTTTTTGTACAGTATTTGTATGTTGTGGTACCGTGTAATTTGACTATCTTTAATTTACACTTTAATTGGCAATTTTTACTTTAATGAGAAAAGTTGAATTATGTTTATGCATATCTACAATTCATTATTGACAAAAATCACAATGTTTGGAATGTCCTTAATTGTCTTAAAAATAATGTTGCAATGCAAAACTTTAATATTATTCATTATTATTATTATTATTATTTGTTTCTTTTTTATTTGTGTTTTTGTTTTATCTCTATTCATTTACATTTTATTGGAAAAACAAAACTAAAATTTCACCCCAAAATCAAAGAGAAAACAATAATGATGTTAAAATTGAACATATAGAAACATAAGTGTATTTTTAGGAACATTATGTCATTTTTCTAGACAATTAAGCACATTTTCTAGTCCAATGTCATTACTATAATGTGAAAAAAATTATGATATATTATGCAAATTGTACAGTACACACTGTGGTATAATTTGATATACTAGTTTTAATTTGTGTTGAATTTAATTGTTGTTTTTTCTTTGTGTTAACAAAAACGTTAGTATTATGTTAATGGAAATCTAATAAGATCAGTTCAGATGGTTTACAATGTGCTTAATTGTCTTGAAATAATATCATATTATGAATAATGTCATAATTCAATAAATAATTCCATAAATAATCTTCATGCTCCTCAAATAATGCTTAATATTACTTTTTATTATTTCTTTCTTTTGATGTATGGTTGAACATGACCGGGACATGTTTTCATGAGATTTGTCTTATTTGCATGTTTCCACACTCGGGACAGAAGCGAAGGAACGCTGTTGCTGTAACCTCAAGCAAACCTGTTGTTATATAAATATATACATTATAGACCCGGTGCTTCTAGTTACCTCGGGGGGCATAAAAAGGGTGTTAACCAACATCACCGTTGCTTCCTAAAGTAGCGTTTACAAATCTGATCACTACTTAAATCTTTAAAACAATGCATTTATGATGTTTATTTTTTCCTTTGTGAAGCATGACCGACTGTATGTTCTCTATAAAAAGGGCATCTTCAAAATATATCTCCTTTTGTGTAAGAAGAAAGAAAGTCATGCATGTTTGGAACAACATGAGGGTGAGTCATTTCTGGCATCATTTTAATTTGTGGGTGAACTGTTCCTTTAAGACTGTAGTTTGCACTGAAGACAGTATTTATACCGTCAATAGCATGACTAACAGAAGGACTGTTTCCTTAACGGCGCATGTCTGTCTGCAGTCCATGTTCTCACACTTCTCTCTTTCCTTGCTGTCGTTGGTTTCCCCCTTTCTCTTGTTCTTTTCCTGTCCAGACTGTTCAAATGGGAGGGTAGCCGGTTGCCCTAATATAGCACGATTATTGTGATGATGTTGATTTATGAGTTAGATGTATGTCTCTCCCTTACTTTTCACTCTACTGTATATCATCCGTTCATGAATTAAATAGGTATGAAATGTTTTGGCAGTCGGCCAAACGTGGCAGAGAGACAACTTAGGGGATCATGAATGGCCGAAACACATCGAAACCTTCAGAAACGTGTTACTTTGTGTCTACATCGACATATGCATTTTAAACATGCTGCGTTGCATATAAGTATACTGTTCACAAACAATAACAGCAATAATGTGATTGCCTTTTCTGCCTCTCTTCTCTAAAGGGATAGTTCATGCAAAAATGAAAATTATGTCATCGTTTACTCACCCTCATGCCATCCCAGATTTGTGTGACTTTCTTTCTTTCTGCAGAACACAAATGAACATTTTTAGAAGAATGTTTCAGCTCTGTTGGTCCATACAATGCACGTGAATGGTGGCCAGAAATTTGAAGCTCCAAAAATCACATAAAGGCAGCATAAAAGTAATCCATACAACTCCAATGTCTTCAGAAGTGATATGATAGGTGTGGGTGAGAAACAGATCAATATTTAAGCTCTTTTTTTACTATAAATTTCCACTTTATTTTATTGTTTTTGATGATTTGCATTCTTCATGTATATCACCCCCTGCTGGGCAGGGAGGTCTTATGGATTACCTTTATGGTCTTTGTATGCTTTTTGGAGCTTCAAAGTTCTGGTCACCATTCACTTGCATTTTATAGACCTGCAGAGCTGAAATATTCTTCTAAAAATCTTCATTTGTGTTCAATTGAAGACAGAAATGTATGCACATCTGGGATGGCATGAGGGTGAGTAAATGATGAGATACATTTCATTTTTGGGTGAACTGTCCCTTTAATTTAGCCATGTGAACTTCAACCACATGCTTAACGAAAACACAAAAATAACACACTTGTGTTTCTCCAATAACATTCAAACAATCTTCATTCATGCTTATCTAAACTATGGCATGGTCTTCCTAGCAGTGTTCAGAACTCAGACACTGTCAGATGTTTCTTGGGGCGCACAATGAAAATCTAGGAGGGCAATACTGCAATGTGTGACTGAAGTAGCTAAATACTTTTTGGGAGTACTACATGTATAATAGGTCAAGTGAGATACACTTTAAAATGAAGAGAAGAGAGAGTAGAAGAAGCATAAACTAGAAAATATCAGACACAGAATAACAGCAGTGGGTTGGCTTTGAATGTGATGAAGTTCGAGAGCTTTTCCGTGCCATACGGGAGAATGCAGCGCCCAGATTGTGGAGCATTGAGTCGCTGACTTCGGGGGCTTGAGGCCAAAATCAACACGGCAACTTTATTCCAAGCTGTGCATTTGGCAGAACCAGGATACCACCGTATCCTTTCATCCTCTCTGTCAGGGTGGTGACACGGGGCGTCTGGCCCTGGACTTCCACGACTGGAGCTCCTTACTGGAGGCTTTATTGGAGACCCTGCCAGTTATTATTTCTATTAGCAGCCGTTCTCTACTCCTCTCTGATGCCAACGCTCACTCTCCACAGATGGTTTTGCTCAGACGCACTTTGTTTGCTTAACTTAAGAGGTGCTTTGCAAAATAGCGTTGCAATATTTGTCTTTGGAATCGCCTCTGGTCTCTGCTCTATCCTGTCAGTTTTAGATTCAGTGTTGGTGGAAGTGATGCCTTTAAGCACTGTTGTATTTTCTATTTCTGTTTATGCTTTTCAACAGGAAGTAGAATTATGAAATGATTTCATGTATTTTAAAAGAACAGATTCATGTGCAAAAAAATAAATCAAAAGAACCGACTCATAAGAGTCATTCATTTGGGAATCGAACCACACTGATCACACTATATGTTGCACGCTGTAGATTCCATAGAACCAATTCATAAGAGTCATTTGTTTGGGAATTGGACTACACTGGTCATCCTTTATTTCTTATGTTGCAGATTCAAAAGAATCGCCACATAAGATTCATTAGTTCGCGAATCAGACTACACTGGTTGTGCACAATTTCTTGTGCTGTAGATTCAGAAAGAACTGATTCATAAGAGTCATTCGTTCAGGAATCAAACCAAACCGATCACACTATATGTTGCACGCTGTAGATTCCAAAGAACTGACTCTTAAGAGTCATTCGTTCAGGAATCAAACCAAACCGATCACACTATATGTTGCACGCTGTAGATTCCAAAGAACCGACTCATAAGAGTCATTCGTTCAGGAATCAAACCACACTGATCACAGTATATGTTGCATGCTGTAGATTCCAAAGAACCGACTCATAAGAGTCATTCGTTCAGGAATCAAACCACACTGATCACACTATATGTTGCATGCTGTAGATTCCAAAGAACCGACTCGTAAGAGTCATTCATTCAGGAATCAAACCACACTGATCACACTATATGTTGCATGCTGTAGATTCCAAAGAACCGACTCATAAGAGTCATTCGTTCAGGAATCAAACCAAACCGATCACACTATATGTTGCACGCTGTAGATTCCAAAGAACCGACTCATAAGAGTCATTCGTACAGGAATCAAACCACACTGATCACACTATATGTTGCATGCTGTAGATTCCAAAGAACCGACTCATAAGAGTCATTCGTTCAGGAATCAAACCAAACCGATCACACTATATGTTGCACGCTGTAGATTCCAAAGAACCGACTCATAAGAGTCATTCGTTCAGGAATCAAACCACACTGATCACACTATATGTTGCACGCTGTAGATTCCAAAGAACCGACTCATAAGAGTCATTCGTTCAGGAATCAAACCACTCTGATCACACTGTATGTTGCATACTGTAGATTCCAAAGAACCGACTCATAAGAGTCATTCGTTCAGGAATCAAACCACACTGATCACACTATATGTTGCACGCTGTAGATTCCAAAGAACCGACTCATAAGAGTCATTCGTTCAGGAATCAAACCACACTGATCACACTATATGTTGCACGCTGTAGATTCCAAAGAACCGACTCATAAGAGTCATTTGTTTGGGAATTGGACTATATGTTGCACGCTAAAGATAAGAAAAATACACTGGTTGCGCACTATTTCTTGCGCTGTAGATTCAGAAAGAACTGACTCATAAGAGTCATTCGTTCAGGAATATAACTACACTGGTCACACCGTATATTGGATATAGCAGATTCAAAAGAACCGACTCATAAGAGTCATTTGTTTGGGAACTGGACTAAACTGGTCGTGCTTTATTTCTTATGTTGCAGATTCAAAAGAACCAACTCATAAGAGTCATTTATTTGGTAATCAGTCTTGACTGGTCTCGTTCTATTTCTTGCGCTGTAGATTCAAAAGAATTGTCTCATCAGAGTCATAAATTTGGGAATAGAACTACACTGGTCACGCTGTAGTATTGTTGCACGCTGTAGATTCAAAAGAACCGACTCATAAGAGGAATTTGTTTGGGAATCATACTACACTGGTCATACTATAGAATAAAAAGAACCTACTCAAAAGAGTCATAATTTAGGAAATGGACTACAATGGTCACACTGTGGGAATTGCTTTTGGGAATTGCACACTTGGCCGGACTGGTCATGTTCTATTATAGTAGAAATGGTGGAGAGTGAAGTACGACCTTAAACTGGGATTCATTGCTGCTCTAAGGCAAAAAAAATGTATACCACTCAACCTATATCAATTCCATCAACTGCTTATCTGTTGCACACCATCCTGCATATCAATAACCTGACTGCACTAATAGATAGACCAAGGCACTTAAAACCTTTTAACTAGTCCTGTAATTAAGTTAATCCATCTCGTAATGTGCCACTGATCACTGTGGAATGAATTATTAATAAGTTATTGAATTCCTGTAAGCTATAGGGAATTATTAATAATAGATTAAGCCCATCTGGTGGTATGGAAATGATGTACCTGGACTCCCATTCATTAACAGTCTATCCATCTTTCTTAAAAAATCTACAGTACAAATACAATCCTTTTGCAGTTATGATAATGTTTACATTTGATATTTATTCATTTGGTAGAGAGTTGAAAGTTAATATGAAATCAAATTGACCCTATTTACTTTGTAATGCATGCGTCTGGTTTTATTGTGCATGTTTGGCTGCCCTTAAATGAAATCTCCTGTCTGACGGTTCACAGAAATTTTGAAATGGGTGTTGAACCTAAGAACAAAGTGGAAATCTTAAAATAAGATAAGTTGACTTTAAAGAAATCATAAAGTGTGTTGTTATGGCAGTCTTGTTCTAATTACAAGAGGTTTGAATGGCGTTCCAGTATAGCTTCCCCTCACAGACGGACCAATAAAGATAGTTGACACTGCCCACACACACGCATGCAAGCACAGACACACATAGCACATAAAGTCACAGAGTGTGACCGCAACTCCACTGGAGTCTCATGCCCTGTTAAAACTCAAAGGACAAAAAGCGTTTGAACATGGAGGTCAGATAGATGGCGTTATGGGTCTTACTAATAAAAATAATGGATTTCTTGATGGATGAAAGGCGCTTGTGTTGTTGTCTGTAACACAGTCCGTGAGAGTTTTATTGAAAGATTGGCATGAAATATTTATATTTTGAGTGTATTTAGTGAAAATTAAAAGTGCATTGTGTAGCACATTTTACAGTACTGTTCTACATTTACATACTATATAATTATATCAGCTATAGTAATTACTAGGTACTAACCCTAAACCTAACCTAACCCTAACCTTAACCCATATTAAGTAAATGTTGTTACCTAATATTACTTAGTACTTTCTTGGGTAAGTATACTGAAAGTATGAGTACTGAAAAAGAAAGTACAACCATTGTGTAATTTCTGCATAAGTGGCATCAAACAGAACTGAAAAATAGCTACTAGTCAATAGCAACACCCTAGCAACATCTCGGAACACCTTAGAAACTACAAATAACACCCTAAGAACTACCAGTAACAGTCTAGCAAAACCCTAACAACTGCCCAGAACATCCAAGCAACCATCCACAGTACCTTAGCAACTACCCATAACACCCTGGCAACATCTTAACAACTCCCCAGAACACCCTAGCAATACTATAGCAACACCTTAACAACTACCCATTACATCCAAGCAACCACCCACAGTACCTTAGCAACTACCCATAACACCCTGGCAACACCTTAACAACTCCCCAGAACACCTTAGCAATACTATAGCAACACCTTAACAACTACCCATTACATCCAAGCAACCACCCACAGTACCTTAGCAACTACCCATAACACCCTGGCAACACCTTAACAACTCCCCAGAACACCCTAGCAATACTATAGCAACACCTTAACAACTACCCATTACATCCAAGCAACCACCCACAGTACCTTAGCAACTACCCATAACACCCTGGCAACACCTTAACAACTACACAGAACACCTTAGTAACACTATAGCAACACCTTAACAACTACCCATTACACCCTAGAAACTACCCAGAAGACCATAGAAATCACCCACAATAGCTTAGCAATTACCCATAATACCCTTGCAACTGCCCATAACACACTAACAACACTCTAACAACTACCCATAACCCCCTAGAAACTATCCAGAAGACCCTAGCAACCACCCACAATACCTTAGCAACTACCCATACCACCCTAGAAACTACTCATAACACTCTAGAAACACCCTAACAACTATTCCTAACATCCTAGAAACTACCCAGAAGACCCTATCAACCACTCATAACATGCGAGCAAAACCCAAGCAACTGCCCAGAACACCCAAGCAACACCCTAACAACTACCCATAACACCCTAGAAACTACCCAGAACACCCTAGCTACACCAGAACAACTACCCATAACACCCTATCAGCTACCTGTAACACTCTAGCAACACCCTCACAACTACCAATAACACCATATAAACTACCCAAAAGACCCTAGCAACCACCCATAACACCCTAGCAAAACCCAAGCAACTACCCACAAAACCCAAGCAACACCCTAACAACTACCAGTAACACTCTAGTAACACCCTAGCAACCACCCATGACCCCCTAGATAATACCAGAAGACCCTAGCAACTACCAGAAGACCCTAGCAACCACCCAAAACTCCCTCGCAGATATATATACCCCATACCCCATAATACCCTAGAAACTACCCAGAACACCTTAGGAACTACCCCTAAAACCCTAGCAACACCATAACAACTACCTATAACACCCTAGCAACTACCTGTAACACTCTGGTAACCACCTTTGCAAAAAAGAGTTCATTGCAAATTTGCTGAAAATTTGCCACTGATCATATTTACAAACAAATGAGCTTTTCCATTGTTGCCAAAGGTTTGCTGCAGGTTCACCACTACCGGTGAAGAGCTGTAAACTCTGGCAAATTTGCCTGAACTCTAGATTTTTTTGTAAGGCCACCCACAACACCCTATATTTTAGATGAACTCCACACACATTAAAAACAGATCTAGTTAACAGTGACCAAAAATAAACCTCAAACAAATATGGAATTATGGTTGAATTTCGAAATTCAAAATTCAGGTGAAAGTGACGAGAAAGCAAGTTAAAACATTGATAAGGCATAATGGGAGGAGTTTTCACATGAGTTTGACTGACAAGGAAAGGCCAGAGAGAGAGAGAGAGAGAGAGAGAGAGAGAGAGAGAGAGAGGGTGGGGGTGTCAGAGTTTGGGAAATGTTCAGCCTAGAGCCAGTTGGCAAACAGGAGAGGAAATGCACAGAATGCCATTTTTTTGTTCTCACACCTTCTCCTTCTGTCGTCACCTCAGGTGTTGAGGAGCATCAACCTACAATCCCACTTACCTGCCCTGCCCTCCCTTGTCTATGAGAACAAAAATAGTCTCTCTGTTCGCCATTCCTATAGTTCTCTTGTGACAAAATAAAGAGGCGAGCCTCTTGACAAGACTCTCTACCCTCTCTACAACTGTTAAAAAATGTATTCCCGCCTCCAAAGCTTCTTTTAAGATAAATATTAATGCTTTATGCAAAACACCTCTCCATGCCCTTCCAGCCCCTGCCAACACCCAATTCTGACAAATTCATTCGCGATTGACGACAATAGCTCAGTCCCAAAATCTACATGGACAGCATTTTAAGACATTTTTAACATAATTATATTGCCGAATTAGGAATTAGGAATTCATACAGAATGTCCCAAGCACTTTGTGTAAGGAGTTGTTTATCGCTGTTTGGCGTTCCGAGTTGCTGCCTACGTAGAACGTTCCAAATCAGACACTTTTGAGGATCCATGTCAGTAGGATGCTGCCATCCATCCGTGCTGTTTTTCCAAATATTGTCGTATGTAAATATTTTTGACTGTTGTGTTGCGTCTCTCTTTTTTTACCCCATGACGCTAATGAGCTGGAACACTATATGTGACCATAATATGCACCGGTTCTACTCTGTTACTTTAACATGACACTCAGTGACAGATTTAGGCATGGGCGACATGGGCATTCGCCCAGGGCGGCACACACGAGGGGTGTTCTCATTTAGAATCACATACCCACACCTCCACCTCCGCTCAACAGCTTTGGGGCCGTGTTGAAGCGGGTTTCGCTCAGGGTGCCAAACAAGCTAGAACCGCTATTGATGACACCATTACAGTGTTTATGGGCGGAATACAAAGCATGATGACAGGCTTTTCTTACTTTGGGCAGATGTGTGAATGGCATTCGGCTGCAGATGACGCACGAGTGATTGGGCACTTAAGAGCGTTTGAGTGTATTTGATTATTTTGGTTGACTAATTGAAAAAAGAAAATCACATGACATGTTCTTGGAAACGATCGTTCAGACGTAGGTACGTTTTCGCTAGCTTGCTAATAACTGCACGCCGGTGTGTTCATGTTCATCTACAGCTCAGACCTACCGATGATGTGGACCAATGGCAGTAAGAAGGTCAAAGACTTCCTGGAAGTTTGCGCTGGGGAGCGAACCACAGAATCGAACTCAATAACACCTTCATTTTGTCCAGATTTTGTTCAAAATAAAGGCACACCCGTTTGATGTATACCAGGGCTTTATGTGAGTACTAGACAGCGAGGCTAGCTCACTAGGTTTTGGAAAAGAGTCATTGTCTTCATAGTGTCTAGCTGACATTACCATCACAGACATCGTTGCAACTAGACTATCGGTGCATTTTCATATTGATGATCTCACAAAGGGAGTGTCCTTCCTTTTTGGCGTCACATAACACAGTACATTTAATTTCCTCAATAAAAACAGCTTATTTTCATATTTCGGTCCAGACATAACAACACGTTGTTACTGTACAAGCTCAATGAAGTGCAAACCATCAAAACAACTTTTAATTGTTTGTGGCACAGAACGGCTGGGGGACGCAGTCTCAATGACCTCACGACCACAGTTCAGAGTTATTAAAACTCAAAGGGATTCGCTTTGTTTTCCAAAGTGGGTTTTTGGGGTTTGGTGGACTTTGAAAAGACAGCAACCGATTCCAAAATGAACACCCACGAGCAGGCAAAAATCTAGAGATGATGTGGCTTTTAAAGAGAGAGTTTAAACAAAACGACGGTCGCTTAAGAGTGCAGTGTTGTCCTAGCTCTTTCGTAACCTTACGTACGTCTCTTTTGGGGTTTTATATTGGAAAACTCACCTCTAACCCTTGTACAGTTCAATCCATGAGAATAATAGAAACTTTCTCCCATGGTTTCACAAATTCACTCCCATTCTTCTCTACTCTTGAAAGTCAACTTTGGAGAAAAATACAGACACAAGTATTATAGTATAGAGTGTAGAGCTGTAAAATGAATGTGGATATCATCGTTCAGATCATTTGATCTTGGGAGAATTTGATAAGAAATTACTTTCGTTGCAGACTTCAATCTTGGCTAATCAAAGCAGAGTTTGGGAAGCTTTTGAGGTCTCTTCTAAGACACATGTGAGATTACTGCTTTCTAGGAGAAACAAGTGAGATATTACATTGATCTAATTTGAGTCTTTTGTTCACACTTAACTTTTACCGTCCAATTTATCCCCAAAACCCCGATGTTAAAAGCATGTGAGATAAGCTCCATTTTTGTCTTGGTTGGGGTTGATTTTAACTGGTACTGCTCTCCTCCTCGGGTGACTATCATTGTGTCCAGAAGAACATTTGGGGGAATTTCCCCATTGTTGTGCAGTCATAAATCTGAAAACAAACTAAATATGTTTTTTTGTGTCATGTGTTATCAAATTCTGCAAGCCAAAAGACAAAACTATCCAACCTAGTGTCGTGGAATGAACGTTACTATAACTACATTTTTGCAAACTGAGTTTTATCTGCCGAAATCGATGTTTCGCTGTAGATTCCTGGTGAAATGAACACTAGAGGCACCACAACAACTGTGCATTTTATTCACTTTTACGAAAATCACGACTGCAATGGCTGATTATGACTTTTTACACAGTTATTTTTCACGCTATTACTCGCGCACTGCTATGTTATGATCTTGAAACACATCATTTGAAGAACGATACATTTGAATGCTTGTATTACAGACGCACCTACATTTACACACTTATTCCAATGGGAATATCTTACGCGGTAGTTCACCTGATAGAGTGTTTGACTTAAGACTCGGAAGTACGCGGTTCAAGACGTGCCACGCACATCAGCTCACGTGGCACGAGATGATGTGGTTGCTTCAGAAAATGTGCTTTTCATTACACGTTTTGTTTTTGGACACTATCATTGTTGGTTTAGGTAACGGATGTCTATTTGTTCTCCTCTCATTTGATTTTAGTGCACAATTGGTTAGGTTTAGGTTCAAGTTTTATGTTAGTGAAGTACGTTTTACTCATTAAAACCATGCAATATTCACCTTTAAAAACCTTGTCTGATTACGACACTATTTCACTCGTTTTGGCGCCCCCTGATGGACATTTCAATGGGAAAATCCAGCCAAACATGTAACAAGGCGTATAAGTTTGCCACGGTCAAGTAATGTCCATGAGACCAGGCTGAAATGATTTGAGCGTTATTATTTTCAATAATTTAACTTTTACTAAATTTCAACAATTGAAACATCTGAGATGAAGTTGATACAACTGCATGCACACTATGTCTCCCAAGCTATGAAATGAGAGACACATTTTTATATGCTTTTTTTAACATTACGTATATTTAGTGGATTAAGTGGATTTATGGGCATAGCTTTCACAGATTATATTTTTCAGGTTATTGTGTAGCAGAATTCCTGCAAACACATTGCACATTGCAAATCGCCTAAATGTAGGTTCACCCTTAAGTTTCAATTGTTTGCTTGCGCTGTGGTTGGGAAGGCAACGGTTGTTTGGCAGCTCTTAAACAGAACTGTGCTAATGCCAGAACATGCTGTATTGTTTGGTAAACAATGCTTTAGCACCTGTGGCCATGCGAAACACCATCTTTCTCGGAGCCCCTCCTGCCAACACAAAGTAATTGAGAACGGCCTCTATTCATTTCCTGACAATGTCACCGATGCCCGAGGGGGGGGATAAAGATACATAGATACACACACACAAGATGAACACGGCTTATTGTAGTAGTTGGTTCACACAAAAATGAAAATCCTCTCATCATTTACTCAACCTCATGTTGTTAACGTATGTCTTTTTTTTACCTTGAGACTTGGACATTTTGAAGAATCTTACAGTGAAAGATTGGAGCGACAAGGGAATATCAACATCCATTAATGACCATAAGAACAGTCCATATGACTCTTGCACTATATTCCAAGTCTCCTGAAGGCATAAAACAGCTTCTTATTCACAGATAATCTTGCCCTCTGCCAGAGCTCAATAAAGCAAATTTACATTCAGACTAAACTACACTAACTTTTTGGTTTGTTTACTTTTCTCAATGGGAGTAAAAGCTGTGTGTTTTTGAGACAACGTGTACGATTTCTTACGATTTCGCAATTGCGTCCTTTTATTACGACTTGTCACGAGAATGGACTCAAATATGGCACGTATAGATGCACTGCACCAGGCTTGATCAGTCGCAACTGCTTCTATCTTGTCTTGTCGCGAAATTCAAAATGGCAAGTTTAAATATGTGGAATTTCGAATTACATTTGAGAATTACGATGAAGGGGAAGAAGCAGAAGAAGTGAAAAATGACTTACATTTCAGTTTGTTTCTCGCATAAAGCTGTCGTATGACTTCAGGAGACTTGGAATATAGTGCACATGTCATATGAACTAATATAATGATATTTTTATTGTTCAACTTTTTTGGATCCTCAAAGCCCCTGTTCGCTATATGCTTTCTTGGGAAAGAGCAGCTTACATATTTAGTAAAATAGCTTGTTTTGTGTTCCACAGATGAAATTAGGTCATGCCGGTTTGGAACAACTTGAGGATGAGTAAATGATGTCAAGAATTTTCATTTTCACATTACATGGTCACATACATATTAATATATATACATATTTAACACAAATGCACACAAATGTTACAGTGAAACTCCATAATATCTAGCTGCACAATGGAGACAGTGTAACTTGCATTAGACATGCCTGCTCCTTTAAGAGAAAAGTGATAAAAAAATGTATATAAATAAAAAAATCTCCCGGTACATAGGCCCTGTGGGTCAGGTGCATTTTTAACTGCCGTGGGAACCACAAAATGAAATGTGTGAATGTATCTGTCTCACCTCTGGGGTTGGGCTCCGGAAACAGAGATGAGACGCTGTGAGAAACACACACACACACACACACGCACTCTCTCGCACTTTCACACAGTCCTGATCTGTCATAAAGCATTCAGACTGCTCATGGCCTTATTATAACTCATCTGGGAGCTGTTCATTTAAACAGAACAGAACAGGTGTCAATCAAAGGCAATCATCAAGGAAATAATGCAAAAATGTCACCATGCAACAGATTTAAATTTATATAGTGAAACAGTGAAACATAAACCAATTATATTTTACTTACATTTTCATAAATATAATTTCTTTCATACATAAATATATGTATATATACACCGATCAGCCACAACATTAAAACCACCTGCCTAATATTGTGTAGGTCCCCCCTCGTGCCCACAAAACTGCGCCAACCCGCATCTCAAAATAGCATTCTGAGATGATAGTTTTCTCACCACAATTGTACAGAGCTGTTATCTGAGTTACCGTAGACTTTGTCAGTTCAAACCAGTCTTGCCATTCTCTGTTGATCTCTCTCATCAACAAGGTGTTTCCGTCCACAGAACTGCCACTCACTGGATGTTTTTTTGTTTTTGGCACCATTTTGAGTAAATTCTAGAGACTGTTGTGTGTGAAAATCCCAGAAATACTCAAACCAGCCCATCTGGCACCAACAATCATCCATGCGATTATCTAATCAGCCAATCCTATAGCAGCAGTGCAGTGCGTAAAATCATGCAGATACGGGTCAGGAGCTTCAATTAATATTCACATCAACTATCAGAATGGAGAAAAAAATTGTGATCTCTGTGATTTGGACAGTGGCATGATTGTTGGTGCCAGATGGGCTGGATTGAGTATTTCTGTAACTGCTGATCTCCTGCGATTTTTACTGACAACAGTCTTCAGTTCTGCATTACAAATGTCTATTAAATATATGGTGTTTGCGCGCTTGTTTTGGAGATGCTTCTGAAGTGCGGAATGGCATGTTTACATTTATGCATTTGGCAGACGCTTTTATCCAAAGTGACTTACAGTGCACTTATTACAGGGACAATCCCCCCAGAGCAACCTGGAGTTAAGTGTCTTACTCAAGGACACAATGGTGGTGGCTGTGGGGATCAAACCAGCAACCTTCTGATTACCAGTTATGTGCTTTAACCCACTACGCCACCACCACTCCACTGTTTCACTTCAGACGAGAAGACGAGACTCAATATGTTTTCATGGGATTATGTTTGTACCAAATACCTTCCTGCAAAGCACTCTTGAATCAGTTAATAATTTGAAAGCACATACTTGGAAATGCTTCATAATTTGTCTTTAACTTCGAGTACCAGTACACACCTTCCACTCAAATTTCTGGGAAGACAAGGTACACTCATCAAAATAATGGTCCCAAAAAAAGGATTATACAGCCTGGTTGAAGAACCATTGAGGAACCATTAAGTGTAGACACAACATTGGAAGTAAACTGGATGTGACTGCCGTGGTGGTGATTTTAAGGAATTTTGTTGTTGAGGCTTGTATTGACCCTGCTGGGTCAGTGAGGTCTCTAGAGCTATCGCTTCTATCTGAACTTCATCAGCCGCAACATCTGTTGTAATTTCTGTCAAATTAAACTTTTATTACCTGATCATTAAAGTCCTGCGATGGAAAAAACAGATGTCCGCACCGTTCTTACGACCACTGTGTTTTATGGAGTTGGTGAAAATTGAACCAAAGGGAGGCCCCCCTACCCACCCCCATTATAAAATTAAAGGGGAAATGATTTCCACATTCCAGGAACAAGAGGGGCACTGGTGGGGCGCACTGTGAGAGGAGGAACTAGTGTGCGAGGGGTTAGAAGAACACTGAACTACACATTAAACTACTGACGGTTTATTAGCGCACAAGAGCGGCCTGCTGTGAAGGGCTGTACTATGTTTATTGGTGTGGCTCTGAGACTCAAGTACATTACAGGAGTTGATTTTTATGAGGTTTAGTTAATTCATGGTGCTAAAACTGCTGTCATGATGCTAGGGTGTTGTGGGTGGTTGCCAGAGCATTGCTATGCAGTTGCTACATTGTTGTTCTGGGTGTTTTTTCAGCATGCTGATATGGATTTGCTTTGGTGTTGTGCGTTGTTGTCTGGACGTTGCTGTGTTATTGCTAAGGTTTCCTGAGTGTTTTTTATTTTGTAGTTTCTAGGGTGATGTAGGTGGCTTCCAGGGCATTGTTTGAGGTGCTTAAAATAAGGGACAAAAGGCATCACTCATGGATTTCATATGGAGCGCAATTTTGTTCCCCTAAATATGGGCCGATTCCATATTATACTGGATGGCTGGCTACCCTATATGTCTATGGTTGCTTAGGTGTCCTGAATGGTTTTTAACAAACTGCTAGGGCATTTTGGGTGGTTGTCAGGGCATTGTCGCTTTACATAGTTGGTAAGGTGTTCGGAGTAGTTTGTGATGAGTTGCTATGCAGTTACTAGGGTGTTGTAGGAGGTTGGTATTCCGTTGCTAAGGTGCATCTAGCATTTTAATAGCAATGTCAGGGTGTTGTGGTTGGTTGCAGGGCATTGCTACAATGTTCTGGATGGTTTTTAACAAGTTGATATGTGTTTGCGAGGGTGTTGTCGGTGGTGGTCTAGACATTGCTGTGTGATTGCTTTTACGTGTTGCAGTGCAGTTGCTAGGGTGTTGTAGTTGGTTGCCAGGGCATTGTAATACAGTGGTTGAGGTGTTCTGAGTGGTTTTAAATGTGTTGCTATGCAGTTAATTGAGCATTCTGGGTGGTTGACAGGGCATTGTTGTACAGTTGCCAAGATGTTCTGAGTGGTTTACAATGTGTTGCTATGTGGTTGCTAGGGTGTTGTGAGTCATTGTCAGGTCATTGCTATGCAGTTGCTAATATGTTGTTGTAGGAGGTTGCTATATGCTTGCTAAGGTGTTTCTAGTTTTTTAAGCGTATTGCTAGGGTGTTGTGGGTGGTTGCCACAGCGTTGCTATGCATTGCTACAGTGATATTTTTGGTGTTCTTTTAGCATGTTGATATATATTTGATATGATGTTGTTTATTGTTGAATTTTCCATGTGATTGCAAAGCTTTTGAGTGTTTTTTATGGTTTTGCAGTGTGGTTGCTAGTGTGTTATGGGTGGTTGCAAGTGCATTGTTATATGGTTGCTGAGGTGTTCTTAAAGTGTTTTTTATGTTGCTATGTGATTACATTGGCACTATGGGTGGTTGCCAGGGCACTGCTTTATGGTTGTTAAGGTTTCCTGAGTGGTTTTTAATGAATTGCATTGCAGTTGATAGGGTGCTGTGAGTTATTGTCAGGCCATTGCTATGCAGTTGCTTTTAGGTGTCCTTAGTGGTTTTTAACTAATTGCAATGCTGTTGCAAGAGTGTTGTGGGTGGTTGTCAAGGCATTATTGTACAGTTGCTGAAATGTTCTGAGTGGTTTACGGTGTGTTGCTATGTGGTTGCTAGGGTGTTGTGAGTCATTGTCAGCTCATTGCTATGCAATTGCTAAAGTGTTGTTGTAGGAGGTTGCTTTATGCTTGACAAGGTGTTTCTAGTGTTTTAAGCACATTGCTAAGGTGTTGTGTGTGGTTGCCACAGCGTTGCTACAGTGTTCTTTTTGGTGTTCTTTTGGCATGTTGATATGTATTTGTGGGTGGTTGTATTTTCCATGTGATTGCAAAGTTCTTTTGAGTGTTTTTTATAGTTTTTCAGTGTGGTTGCTAGGGTGTTGTGGGTGGTTGCCAGTGCATTGTTATACGGATGCTAAGGTGTTCTTAAAGTGGTTTTGTATGTGTTGTTATGTGGCTGCTAGGGTATTTTGAGACATTGTAAGGGCATTGTTATGCAGTTTCTAAGGTTATGTAGGTGGTTGCTATAGGGTTGCTAAGGTGTTTCCATGGATTTTAAGCATATTGCTAGGGCACTAGGGGTGGTTGCCACAGCATTGCTATGCAGTTGCTTGCTACAGTGTTCTTTTTGGTGTTCTTTTGTCATGTTGATATGCATTTGCAATGGTGTTGTGGGTAGTTGTAGGTTTTCTATGTGATTGCCAAGTTTTCCTGAGTGGTTTTTATCCGTTTGCTGTGTGGTTGTTAGGGTGTTGTGGGTGGTTGCCAGTGCATTGTTATACAGTTGTTGTGATTTGAGTGGTTTTTAAAGTGTTACTATGTGGTTACTTTGTATTATAGGTGGTTGCCAGGGCATTGCTTTATGGTTGAAAAGGGTGTCCTGAGTGGTTTTTAATGAATTGCAGTGCAGTCGGTAGGGTGTTGTGGGGGGGCAGGGGGTCAGGACATTGTTAAACAGTTGCTGAGATGATCTGAGTGGTTTTCAATGTGTTGCTATGTGGCTACTAGGGTGTTGTGAGTCAGGCCATTGTTATGTAGTTGCTAAGGTGTTGTTGGTGGTTGCTGTAGGGTTGCTAAGGTATTTCTAGGGATTTTAAGCAAAGTGATATGGTGTTGCCAGATTGTGATGGTTGCCAGAGCGTTGCAATGCGGTTGATACCGTGTTCTTCTGGTTTTTAGAATGTTGATTGGCATTTGCTTTGGTGTTGTTGGTGGTTGTACAGACATTGCTATCTGATTGCTAAGGTATGCTGAGCATTTTTTAAAGTCATTTCAGTGTGGTTGCTAGGGTGTTGTGGGTGATTGTTAAGGACTTGTTATACAGTTGCTGAGGTGTTCTGGATGGTTTTAAATGTGTTGCTGTGTGGTTTCTAGGGTGTTGTTGGTTATTCCAAGAGCATTGCTATACATTTGCTAAGGTGTTGTAGGTGGTTACTATGGTTGCTAAGGTGTTGCTAGGGTTTTAAGCACATTTTATGGTATTGTGGGTGGTTGCCAGGGCATTGTTATGTGGTTACTAAGGTTTCCAGAGTCGTTTCTGGTGAATAGCTTTGAGGTTTCTATGAAGTTGCTTGGGTGTTCTGGATGGTTGTTATGTGTTTGCTTACTGATCCAAGTTAAAAGAGCCCATTCCCAAGTATTAAGTATCATTCTGTTCTACCAAAATTCTAATATTTCCCGATAATTTAAATAATGTTCAAGTAAATGGCAAAGTATGAGCAGTAGTAACAGTAATACTTGCCTTAGCAAACACCCCGAAATATATTCACTACTGCCCTGTAAGGGTTTTATTATTAGTATTGGCATCAGCTGAACGCAGACTTGAAAATAAGTGAATTTCATCTCTTTTGGGGGAAATTTACATGATGTTTGGAAATGGGTTCTAGCTCTTTGCTTATGAGAGATGGTAGACTGAATTAAACTGGTGAATTGCGAGAAAAGGCACCCTGATTTCGTGCCATTCACAGCGTGTCCGACCGGCTCAACAAAACACCAAGAGAGAAATAAAGACAAAGACAATGGCCGCTTTCATCCACTGAAATATCGGCCACCCTCCTTGCAAAAAAATTAATCATGAGCAAATTTGTGTCTGGGTTGCGTTACTTAACTACAGTCATAGGTAAGGTTACAGGTTTTTTCCTCGTCCGTGCTCTCACTTGCTTTTATTTCTAGCATGCCTCACCCTCCACACAGTTGCCATCTCTGGACATAAATCAAATCATCTCGCATATCAGACACACATCTGAAACACTTCTTATTGTAACCAGATGACAGTCATTGTTGTAATGTTTCTTTAAACGTGAATAATGTCTGAACTAGATTTGAGCTTCAGATATAGTGGTTAGTAAAGTTAAAGAGTGTCAGGTCATTTGAAAGGCAATTTCTGTCTCTGATTTGAATGAATAGATATTAATAAAGGAGATTGGTGCCTTTTCTGTAGTTATATTTTCAAAAGTCAATTTAAAGTGTGTTAGATCTGTGTTACAAAAAAAATCACCAAAAAGAATGATATTATTATGAAGATAATGATTGTTTTTGCTGGATTCTTGAACATGTCCCTCATCTGTCAATTGATTGTTTCCAACTAAATAAATTGTAATTAATACATTAATAAACCACATGTGAAAACTCGCCCCAATAAAATGTGACAACTTGCCTCAACCTGACATTTATGAAAAATGCCCCTGTCCTGAGAACACCGTTCACGTTTTTGTTTTTTAAACCAACAAGCATTTGTGTAATTGGACTTTTAGCTCAAAGTCTTAGTTACTGAAATAACCCATGTGAGTATGTTAGGACGCTCTATATGGTTTAGTTTTGTGTGAACATGTCCATAACATGAAAATGTTGCTTCGAGGAATTTTTCATAACTGAATGTTTGAAATGCTCATAATCTTATCAGACTATTTATCAGCCATTGTCAAAACTCACTTCACAGATCTAGTATGTACTAGGAAACTACAGTGAGAAAGGAAATATGAGTACCATAACTTGTGTGACCTGAATGTTTCTTCCTATCCCACAAAGTTTACTCAGAATAATGGCAGCATTACAAGAACTTGATGCATTTTTATAAACATACTGAAAAAAAAAAAAAAAATGAGTTCAATACAAGTAAAGTTCAATCGGATTTGTGGCATAATGTTGATTACCACAAAAAAAAAAAAAAAAAAAAAAAAAAAAAACATAATAAGAAAGTGGATGAGACCAATTTCTGGATGGACTAAAAGCAGAAATGTGAAAGTTTAGAATTTTTAAAAATCACTTATTTTGTTAAAATTTGTGTATTTGAATGGTAAGTTCTTGAAATGGTTGCATTTACTGTTGTTTTAGGGTGTACGCTGTTACGTCTCCATGGCAACAGAGTAATAAAAAGGTTAGTAAGTGATTTGATCACACACACAAAATCATGATAACAGATATTGTTTGCATATTGTGGCTATGCTTTTGAAACAGTGAGTATTTTAAGGTTTCTGGAGTGGCCCGCATTCACTTCCATTGTAAGTGCCTCACTGTAACCTAGATTTAAAAAAAGCAAAAAGAAAGAGGGAAGAGTCTAATCAAATTTTTGTGGTAATCAACATTATGCCACAAACGCAGTCTCATGGGTTGTTCCCATGCACAGGTAAACATGTCTCAGAACAATACAGAGTGCTGTTAAAGGGAACTTCCAAAAGGGAGGAACACAATTCATGATGTTTGTAGGTTGTAAGTTGACACTCCTACCTTGTTATAGATAGTTTTTTTTTATTATTTTTTATTAAGTAATACAATATTTTATATAGAGCCAATTACATTAATACTACTAACCATATATATATATATATATTATGGCTGTCGATTTAACGTGATAATTCAGTGCGATTAATTTTACCAAAAATAACGTGTTAAAAAAATTAACGCAATTAATCGCAATGCTTTCCTGAGAAATGCTTGTAGTTCCACCTGTTTACTCCAGGGGGCAGTAAGTGAAACTTCAGCTGTATGAGCAACACACAGTTTATACAGTGAAGAAACACTTCAGCAGAACAACACAAACATGCGTCACGTTCTTGCATTCAAAACACTTGAAGGAGCGCAAATGTGATCTAAGGGATCTCAAGATGTGTTTAAAGATCGAGTATTAAACTATATTTAACTTGACACAGTGACCTAAACATTTTATGTTTATGACGCAACACACCCGAGACGCAACACAAGCATGTCTGACGCAGGTGTACATCCTTAAACAAGTCCTCATAATAAATCTCCAACTGATTGATTAATTCACTTGTGTAATGGATTGCTGTGAACTGTGTGTCAATGATTGATTTATGATCAATAATATGGTAGTAAACAATACATTGTATTCTAAAGACAATTTTTGTATCTTATTAATGATGAACTCTTCTGCTACAGGAATGTAAAGCATTTTAATTATCTGAATATTTTTATATATATATATATATATATATATATATATATATATATATATATATATATATATATATATAATTTTTTAAATATTTAAAGATAACTATGTATAATTCTAAATTAATATAAATATGTATAATCATTATATATTGAGTTATTGTTATATGAGGGGCTTTCTCAGCAAAAATTTGTATATGCGTTTAATTGCGATTAATTAATCGGGACACCATGTAATTAATTCGATTAAACATTTTAATCGAATGACAGCCCTAATATATACATACATATATATATATATATTTAGTCTTTAGCATAGTATATATATATATATTTGTATATTTGTATATATATATTTGTATTTGTATATGCGATTAATTGCAATTAATTTATCGGGACACCATGTAATTAATTTGATTAAACATTTTAATATATACAGATTAAAATATATATATATTTATATGCCTATATATAGAGAGAGAGACTTAGTCTTTAGCATAGTATAATTGTATAATTGGCTCCAAATAAAAATATATACATTTATTTATTTATTTACCAAATGAGGATATCCCAAAAAGTGTAGCTTAGTAAACACACACACACACACACACACACACACACACACACACACACACACACACACACACACATGGCAGGGATGGACCCATTGTGATGCAGCTCGACACGCGCGTGAGGAGGAGGAACCTCAGGTCGCTCATTTATTTCACGTTTTTTCACATTAGTGCGCACTTCAGTGAGCCACACACACAGGGAGCGAGAACATACAAACGCTACAGCTGACAGCGAATGTTCTCGCGCGCTCACGGGCTACTTTCAAATTTCAAAAACATCATTTAAAGTTAAACGTTCTTTGTCGGGATGCGTCATTGTTACTGTATCCGTTTGTCGGCGCTTTGATCAGCACTGAGCGCGAGATATATTCACTTAACGGCTTTACTGCGCACATTAACATCAACACAGAGGATGGAGCGGCAACTTATCTGAACACAACCCTGATTTTTATTTGTCTCGGCTTCAGAGATGGTAAGTGCATACTTGTTTTTTTTAGTCATTGGCTTTTCAGGCTATTGATATTGTATCAATATGAGAAAATACAACAGAAAGCTGTTATATCCTATATTTATATTATATTACAGACTATATCTTGAGGATATTAGAAATATTTTAATATCAAGGACACAAAAAACGCTCATCAGTGCTGTAATTTACTATTAATAAACATGTAAATATTTGAGGGTATATGTTTATATATAGAAGACCATATCAAATATTAAGATTTTTGTTTTTAGTAGGCCCTATAGTTTGTGTAGTGACGGATAGGTCTACTAATGTAACTCTCGGCATAATCATTCATAATCTAGACAGATTGCAGAATATTTAAATAAAGAAAATTAAAGTAGGCAAACAATTTTTATTTGCATCACTTCCACGATAACATTTTTATAGGTGATGTTTCTAAATGGTTCTTTGGAAATACATTTTTTTTATTATTAATGTTTCATGATTGGTTCTTAAAATCTGTGAATTGAGTTCTGGGTTCTTTAAAGCGGCAGCGCACAGATGGTTTCTGAAAACTATAGAAGAAAATTTGTTTTTTATTTTATTTTACTTTTTTAATTAAAAAATGTCTTCCATTGAAAATGGCTTTAAACGCCTTTTTGGGGCTTATTTGAACTTTTCTTTTTAGAAATTTGCGCATTGGATCACCTACACTGACAAAATATTCAAAATGTAAGATTTGCATACCTCGTGCTCTAGAATAGGTTGCTATTCTTAAGTAGCCCTTTATATTTATATTTTAGATATATTTCTCACAACACTTTATACAAACATAATTTAAGGTACAACAATTTGATTAAACTAAATTAGATTTGATTTAAATACTTTAATCACATTCAAGATGTTATTTTAACTTTGTATTTAGTATATTACTGAAAACTTCTCATTGTGTTTGTGTAAGATTTTTAAGTTAGATGCTAAAATCGTAATTTTTTGTTTACATCTTATTAAGCACAACACAGTGACATCACTAAATAATTGCACAAACTGATGTGAAATATTACACACACACACATACACACTCACAATGCAGAACACACACACACACACACACACTCACAATGCAGAACATACACACACACACACTCACTCACAATGCAGAACAAACACACACACACCATGCAGAACACACACACACACACTCACTCACTCAATCACAATGCAGAACAAACACACACACACTCACTCACTCAATCACAATGCAGAACACACACACACACACACACACACACACAATCACAATGCAGAACAAACACACACACACCATGCAGAACACAAACACACACACTCACTCACTCAATCACAATGCAGAACAAACACACACACACCATGCAGAACACACACACACACACTCACTCACTCAATCACAATGCAGAACACACACACACACACACACACACTCACACTCACTCACAATGCAGAACAAACACACACACACCATGCAGAACACACACACACACACACTCACTCACTCAATCACAATGCAGAACAAACACACACACACTCACTCACTCAATCACAATGCAGAACACACACACACACACACACACACAATCACAATGCAGAACACACACACACACACACACTCACACACTCACAATGCAGAACACACACACACACACACACACCATGCAGAACACACACACACACACACACACTCACTCAATCACAATGCAGAACACACACACACACACACACACACACTCACTAACAATGCAGAACACACACACACACACACTCACTCACTCACAATGCAGAACACACACACACACACATTCACTCACTCACTCACAATGCAGAACACACACACACACACACACACACTCACTCACAATGCAGAACACACACTCACAATGCAGAACACACACACATACACACACTCACAATGCAGAACACACACACACCTACACACACTCACAATGCAGAACACACACATACACACACTCACTCACAATGCATAACACACACACACACACACACACTCACAATGCAGAACACACACACATACACACACACTCACAATGCAGAACACACACACACATACACACACTCACAATGCAGAACACACACATACACACACTCACACTCACTCACAATGCAGAACACACACACACACACACTCACAATGCAGAACACACACTCACTCACAATGCAGAACACACACACACACACACACACACACTCACTCACAATGCAGAACATACACACACACACACACACACTCACTCACAATGCAGAACATACACACACACACACACACACTCACTCACGATGCAGATCACACACACACACACTCACGATGCAGATCACACACACACACACACTCACTCACAAAGCAGAACACACACACTCACACACTTACTCACTATGCAGAACACATACACACACACACACTCAGTCACAATGCAGAACACACACACACACACACACACACACACACAATGCAGAACACACATACACACACTCATAATATATATATATATATATATATAATATTTGTATTCACACTAATGATGTTAAATTAGCTCAGTGTGACTACACAAGGACGATTCCTTAAAAGTGGTTCATTTCTTAAATGAGTTGCATTTAGGATCATTTCTACCTTTAACATTGATTTAATCCACAATGGTTCTTTTAGTACATTTTTTTTTTTTACTCCCTTACTTTCACAAACGATGCACTCACATGGACAGTTTTCTTTGTTTTCTGTCTGTTCTAAACAAATCGATGCAGTATTTCATGAGCTAGGCAATTACTCTGAAATCACTGAGGCGAAATCAGGAAGCTAATATGGTAATTTTAGAGTGCCTTGCCAAGCGTTTTTCAAAGAGAAGCATTCATCGTCTTGCGAGATCCTCTCACAACCCCCGTCTCAATGCGTTCACTGCTTTATTTTACAAGACCTCGGGTCACTCTTGCACAATGTCAAACTATTAACTTCATGAATTGGACATTGAAATGCAAAAACTATAACATTTCTTGCACTTTCTTGCATGTGCAGTATTTTTAAGCACTATCATGAGTTATCCTTCTTGGAACTGTATTGCTGACATCGTACACTATTGCTTTTTAAGACCTATATGATTACTGTTAAGTGTCTGGAACCTGATGCACGTTACCGATTTCTTTTATTATTGTTTTATTTCTGTCTTCAGATACAAGAAGAACTGAATGAATCACTAATATCTGAACAAGAACAGCCTGCTTTTTGAGACTAACATAGTGCAGATTCAACAAAAGAATGAATTTAACCTGCTTTATTGGCACTGCAGACTTGTCTAAAGTGTTTTTTGGCACTTAAGAAGACTTTGCACAATTTGTCTTCCACAATGTGAGTTCATCTTTGTTTTAAACCCGATACTGATAAGCGTTTTAAGTGAAGGTGTAAATATTAGTCTGTTTTCATGTATTGTGGCAACTCACCAGTCTGATACACTTGATAGTATTTTTTATAATGCATCTGCTTTTGCCTTTGTTATCTATAAAGCTTCTAAATCAAATCTATGATCCCCCAACTCTGATTCTGATTCTTTGTTCTTTCATATTTATCATTGGAAAAATATTAGAAGCACACTAAGGCTTGTGTGCACGGGACCAAGTTTGATTTAACACCCTCGCTTTCTGTCTATAATAACACCAGGTCCCATTTTGAGCCCGTTCTTCCTTCTCTTAGACCCCTCTTCCTGACATGGTTCTGATTACTAACCCTAATAAATAGTGAATAAGCTGCACAATTCCAGCCCGAGGAGCCAAAGAAAGGGTTTAGTTCCCCATCCTGAGCAGCCCACCACCCCTCCTAAAAAAACACAAATTAATTCCTAAAGCCCTCTGAAGCCAAAAGTTTGTGGAATGATAAATATTTTCATAGGAAGCACAGCTCTTCCTGAGTTTATCTGCACTCGTTTCATTACGGACCGGTTTTAGGGTGAGGCTGAAGGCCTTGAACTCGGGTTCTGCTTTGAATAGTCAACCGATCCTGTGCTTCCAGACACCAGATGGAAGATAACCTCGGTCGTAATGAGCAAAATATTTAGCCAGTGCCCATAGAGGTTGTCCCAGAGTCTCAGGAGGCTTGCGCAATTGAATGCGATTGGTAGCGTTGAGTTAACACTTTGCCACATCATCAGACAGTTGCTTCCTTTTGACTTCTCAGGGTAAAGAAAAAGAAGCTGTGTCAAACAAATGTTTAAATTGTATAGTTTTATATATATATATATATAAAATTGTATTTATTTAGGGATTTGAACATACCCCTACCCCTTAGTATAACCGTTTGAGAGGTAACTTGTCCTGCGCTGTTTGCGCCACAGATATGAATAATATGTCAAAAAATGCTTGTTGAGGAGAGGCGTGCTATTACTATTCTAAGTGATCATACTTATGTTTAATGTTTTCATAGATATGTTTTTTTTTTTTTCGCCTGCTAGATGATAAAATGGTTTAAAAGAATGTAGATTACCAGTATACTGAAGGTGTCTTTTTACTTGGCATACTAAGCAACCACCTAGCAACCACACAAGAGTACCCTAGTAACCACATAGCAATGCACTAAAAAACAAAACAATGAGAATGCCTTAGCAACCATGTGGCAACGCACTTACAACCACCCTCAACGGCCTAGCATTATGGTGGCAAATTTAGCATTTGCAACCAGCACTCTTATTGTGTTTAGAACGATTAAAGGGTCAGCGATTAAGGGGGAGCTTGGGGCGAAAATGCCACAGAAAGTGATAAAAATACCCAAAATGTGGGAAAAATGACCCTGCAATGAATTCTTCTGTTTTTAGTTGCAACATCGAATACAGTTCTTTATATTCTATTATAGTCCAATGCATAACGAAGTTCCAAACGTAAATTCCAGTGGAGCTTGTTCATCTACGTCTGCCAATCATATCCCAATGATATAGTTTAAGTGGCTGCTTACATTGCCCCGTAATGGAAAATGGTTAAAAAATTGTTAAAAATGGTTAATTTCCGACACTGCTTCAGAACATTCTGAAAATGTATTATTAGATGTTCTTGATGTTTATATACAATTATAATGTATAATGTTACTGTTTTCTGGTTCCAGTCTCAATATACTAGCGACCCAGAAGTAGAACAACAACCATTTTAAGTGTTAGTTGGAGTAAAAATACGTTTAGGTTTAACTTGCACAGTTTTTGGTTGTCATAACAACTGAATGTTAATGATATCAACTGGTGATGTCCCAATACCGATACTGATATTGGGCCCGATACTTAATGATAGCAACTGGGGATGTCCCAATACCGATACTGATATTGGGCCCGATACTTAATGATAGCAACTGGGGATGTCCCAATACCGATACTGATATTGGGCCCGATACTTAATGATATCAACTGGGGGTGTCCCAATACCGATACTGATATTGGGCCCGATACTTAATGATATCAACTGGGGGTGTCCCAATACCGATACTGATATTGGGCCCGATACTTAATGATATCAACTGGGGGTGTCCAAATACCGATACTGATATTGGGCCCGATACTTAATGATATCAACTGGGGGTGTCCCAATACCGATACTGATTTTGGGCCCGATACTTAATGATATCAACTGGGGGTGTCCCAATACCGATACTGATATTGGGCCCGATACTTAATGATATCAACTGGGGATGTCCCAATACCGATACTGATTTTGGGCCCGATACTTAATGATATCAACTGGGGGTGTCCCAATACCGATACTGATATTGGGCCCGATACTTAATGATATCAACTGGGGATGTCCCAATACCGATACTGATTTTGGGCCCGATACTTAATGATATCAACTCGTGATGTCCCAATAGCGATACTGATATTGGGCCCGATACTTAATGATATCAACTGGGGATGTCCCAATACCGATACTGATATTGGGACCGATACTTAATGATATCAACTGGGGATGTCCCAATACCGATACTGATATTGGGACGATACTTAATGACATCAACTGGGGATGTCCCAATACCGATACTGATTTTGGGCCCGATACTTAATGACATCAACTGGTGATGTCCCAATACCGATACTGATATTGGGACTGATACTTAATGATATCAACTGGGGATGTCCCAATACCGATACTGATATTGGGACTGATACTTAATGATATCAACTGGGGATGTCCCAATACCGATACTGATATTGGGGCCGATACTTAATGATATCAACTGGGGATGTCCCAATACCGATACTGATATTGGGACCGATACTTAATGATATCAACTGGGGATGTCCCAATACCGATACTGATATTGGGACCGATACTTAATGATATCAACTGGGGGTGTCCCAATACCGATACTGATATTGGGCCCGATACTTAATGATATCAACTGGGGGTGTCCCAATACCGATACTGATATTGGGCCCGATACTTAATGATATCAACTGGGGGTGTCCCAATACCGATACTGATATTGGGCCCGATACTTAATGATATCAACTGGGGGTGTCCCAATACCGATACTGATATTGGGCCCGATACTTAATGATATCAACTGGGGGTGTCCCAATACCGATACTGATTTTGGGCCCGATACTTAATGATATCAACTGGGGATGTCCCAATACCGATACTGATTTTGGGCCCGATACTTAATGACATCAACTGGTGATGTCCCAATACCGATACTGATATTGGGACTGATACTTAATGATATCAACTGGGGATGTCCCAATACCGATACTGATATTGGGACGATACTTAATGATATCAACTGGGGATGTCCCAATACCGATACTGATATTGGGGCCGATACTTAATGATATCAACTGGGGATGTCCCAATACCGATACTGATATTGGGACCGATACTTAATGATATCAACTGGGGATGTCCCAATACCGATACTGATATTGGGACCGATACTTAATGATATCAACTGGGGATGTCCCAATACCGATACTGATATTGGGCCCGATACTTAATGATATCAATTGGGGATGTCCCGATTCTGATATTGGGCCCGATACTTAATGATATCAACTGGGGATGTCCCAATACCGATACTGATATTAGGCCCGATACTTAATGATATCAACTGGGGATGTCCCAAAACCGATACTGATATTAGGCCCGATACATAATGATATCAACTGGGGATGTCCCAATACCGATACTGATATTGGGCCCGATACTGCACACACATGTATTGGTACTTGTACCTGAAAAATGCTCCGATACCAAAAACCGATACAATCTAATGGATTAATGTCATTACGTAAACATTCAGCGCACAAATTAAAATCACGTTATGTTCTAGTGAGATTATGTAACTGCAAAACCTGTGATTTAATGAGATAAATATAATTTGCATGCAGTTCAAATGTGAGCGCTTGGGAATTTGTGGAGACAGTGTTGTGCTGACGTCAGCTGCTGTTAAAGCTCCTCCAAGGATCATACAGGGAAAACCCTATCATGAGCATCATGCGCTCTGTTTGTAGCAGATAACAGTAAACAGAAAGCAAATTCATGCTGTTGCACGAGCCACATACAGTGTACGTGCTTATTTAAAGAAATAGCAGCCTTTTGCGGTTTAATGATCATGTTGAGTCACAAAGCAACCGGCTTCTCTGGAGTGGGAAACTGCCGTCATAACATCAGAACTTATTGGTCAAAACAACAAAGAATAAAAATAAAGAATTGAAAGAATTCAAAATAAAAGCTCCGTCAAAATTAAAGGTAAAGTTATAGGAAAAAGTATGACAGAAATAAATCACTACTGTAAAGTTATGTTATGTTCACTGTACTACTACTACTACTACTAATAATAATAATAATAATAAATCCGTTGTGTGATGCTCTATTTTGCAGCACTTTATTTGACAAAATATACCTCCAATTTTGTATTTTGGATTATAAAAACAATACAATTTATATATTTTCATTTGATGAAAGTTTGATGAAGTTTTAATTCATTCATTTATTTAAACACCATTTTGATGATAAAATTGAAATAAACTGTTGATTTGAAAAAAAAAAAAAAAAGTCTGACGCATCGGCGAGTACCAAAAATCATGTATCGTTACTCGTACTCATTCTCCAAAAAAAAATGGTATTGTGAAGGATTGCAATGTTAAGGATGTACAAAGGCGGCTGTTGCTCAGGTGGTAGAGCGGGTCGGCCGCTAATCACAGGGTTGGCGGTTTGATTCCCGGCCCACACGACTCCACATGCCGAAGTGTCCTTGGGCAAGACACTGAACCCCAAGTTGCTCCCAATGGCAGGCTAGCGACTTGCATGGCAGCTCTGCCATCATTGGTGTGTGTTTGAATGGATGAATGAGTCACAGTATAAAGCGCTTTGAAAACCGCTTAGGTTAAGAACCATTCTGCAGCTACAACATGGGCCTCCATCTTGATTGTTTTGCATTGAATGGATCACATGACTGCGTCATATGACTACAATGAATTATTGTTTTCCGATGTCTCCGTTTTCCCTATCCACACTGCAACATGAAGACATCGTTTTCAAAATTATTCCCTGTCAAAAACCTTGGATCAGTGTTGACAGAAGGCCAAAACATAGAGAAAAAGATGCGTTTTCAAACTAAAGCACATTAGTGTGGACGCAGCCTTGGAGGACAGCTCCGGTGATTTGAAAATAAAGGAATTGTGGCCCACCTGCAGTGAACTACACTTTACAGAAACCCCTCGCTTTAATCAAACTATGCTTCATGTAGCTGTACAGTCTTTGATTACAACCAAACGTCCTACACTAAGATGAGGGTGAAGTAAAAACAACGGTTGTGGTCTATTTTTACATTTTTCATCTGTACTTTTAAAGCACTGACAGTAAACATCATATTTTGCATTGGAGGTATAAGCTTTCTCTATTCACAGCTGTTTACTGCAGATTTAGAGTAGATTTTTAAGTGGAGCTTGTCTGTGCAAAACTTGCAACCAAGATGCTAGGGTCTTGTGGGTAGCTGCCAAGGCGATGTGGTTGCTAAGGTGTTCTAAGTTATTAGCTTGTTGTTGCTATGCAGTTGGTAGCATGTTCTGGGTGGTTTCTTTTAATTGCTTACTGGCCCAAGACAAAAGAACACATCCACAAGTCTCTAGATATGGCTCGGGTACCACCTTTAATGTTAGTCCAGTTGATTTTGTGCCATTTTTATCATCCGCCAGGCAAAAATCACAAGTCTGATGACTTAGAAAAGTAATAGCACATCTCTTATCATCAAGCCGCATGATTTGATTGTACATGATGAGAGGATTTTGGTATGTCTGTAACACAAACAGTGCAGGATGAGTTACACATTGAATGTTTAATACTTTGTGTTTGGAGTTTGTTCAAATCCCCAACCCTAAGTAAAAGCATGTCTTTGCAAACACCACTAAATAGTGTGTGTGTGTGTGTACACAGATAGTACAGTAAAGAATGCATCCACATCCCCCATAGTCTCATTCATTAATCAAACAGCAGCTAGTTCTTCTGCTATTGTCATTCTTTACTCCTTATCTTATATCTTAAAACCACACACACACACACACACACACACACACACATCATGAACTTCAAAAAATTCATTTTATTTTTTACTGGAGAAAGAAATAGATAAGTGGTGATCAAAGCCAAAATATTCAATGTCATGGAGCAATATTTACAGAGTAATCCATTATGGGGTCAAAATGGTGTCAAAATGACGATTTTAGAGCAATATTACAGGTCAAAAAAATTACTTTGAAAGAAAGGTGGCAGGATCATTATTGTATTTTTACACAGAGATAGGTAAACCTATTACTAAAATAAGTTGACTTCAGCATACCTTATTGCATTATGTGCCAATGGTGTCCAAAAATACTTTTTTGTATTGCTATTTCAAAGCTGAAGAGCCTCCTGAAGTTTTAAATAGGTCTTAATATCCTTTATATTCTTGCTCAGAACAAACCTTCCTTGTATCTTCATAGTTTAGGTGCTAGATGGATACATCCCAGAGTTATGGGACTCTTATGGTGGCTTTATGCATAAATTGCTAAATGCTACACATTTCCAATTGTTTACAGTCTTTAAATCGTCTGATTTCCACAAAATGTTGTAATTTTGGACCCTGTGTAGAAAATAATGGATTACGCTATGTGAATATTGATGGCATTTAATATTTTGGTTTTCATCATCAATTATGTGAAGCTTTGTTTGGGGAATAAAAATGTCAGCTGGGACAGTCTCTGAAATTTGGTTGATTCGATATGCAATTACAATGGTACCGTATATATATAACACAATATATCTATTTGTACTGGTCATGAAATCCATCCCCAACATTTTATTAATTGAATAACCATTTGGTATTGTCTATATTTGTTTAATGCTGTGAATTAAAAGCTAATTAATCTCATCTGATTATTTTCTCTTATTTGGAATTATTTGGAAACAAACCAAATAATACGATTATTCATAACAAACCTCATGTATAGAAAGTGAAGCAGTACTGCCCGCTGATAGCCGTGCAAACAATCAAACATGGTAAAGCATAGCAAAATATATTTACCGTCCCACTGTCCAGCCCTAATGTGAAGAACAATAACAGTGTAGATGAACTGAACTTAACACCGCAGTCCTGCCAGCAAATAACTCATAATATCAGAACACGAATGAGGGCAACAGTTAAATATGCATGTAAAAAATGATGAGAATTATCTATATTCTCTGAAAAAGTTGGATCGTATACAATCTAAACAAATTAGTTCCCTAGAATAAGCATTCATGTTCTTCCCCTCTGTCGCTCGGGCGAGTTTACACATGCTTTCTGCCCCGAGGGCAAATAAGCAGGAAATTTCTCAACAGGTTTCTTTGATAAAGCCATATATCATTCGCTGACTATCCTCAACCATATAGGCCACGAGTGTTGGCAATAGCAACTGAACGTGTCTAAAGGTTAAAAGTTTAGAACTGAAAAAACAATTTAAAATAAACATTGTTTTTGAATCCTCTCCATCTCACGTTGGTCGAACAAACAGATAGTCCTGCCGTAAACATTTGTTGAGCCATTGTTGCTGTGTCAGGTTGGATGGGTCGCACAAAACAAACAGAGCAGTTGTAATAGCGCCAAAGGGACACAGTGTTGTCGAGGAAATCAACCTTAAATGACTTACTTATTTTATCTGCGTAGTATGCTTTGATTGGAGAAAGTATTTTAACACTGAAAAAGTTGCACACTTCAGCTTCCCGATGTTTGCATACACTATTACGCCATATTCAAGAGATACGCTGTATAAGCTCTTTTGACTTGGGCTGTGAAAAAACAACCAGAACTTCATAGAAATGCCCTAGAAACCATCCAGAAGACCCTATCATTGTGGCATTTTCTCCAGGAAATGTAAATCTCTAGTTTCGACTTCTGATCAATGGCGTCTCATTGCGATTTTAATGTTGCCTACACTAAAACTGGGTGATGTGCTGATAGCCTATATACCATCATTGAAATTTTGTTGATTAGCATAATCAGTTTCCTCCATCGTTTATATATACAGTATCTCACAAAAGTGAGTACACCCTTCACATTTTTGTAAATATTTGAATATATCTTTTCATGTGACAACACTGAAGAAATGACACTTTGCTACAATGTAAAGTAGTGAGTGTACAGCTTGTATAACAGTGTAAATTTGCTGTCTCCTCAAAATAAGTCAACACACAGCCATTAATGTCTAAACCGCTGGCAACAAAAGTGAGTACACCCCTAAGTGAAAATGTCCAAATTGGGCCCAATTAGCCATTTTCTCTCCCCGGTGTCATGTGACATAGTGTTACAATGTGTCGAGCAGGTGTGTTAAATTTGGTGTCATCGCTCTCACACTCCCTCATACTGGTCACTGGAAGTTCAACATGGCACCTCATGGCAAAGAACTCTCTGAGGATCTGAAAAAAAAAGAATTGTTGCTCTACATAAAGATGGCCTAGGCTATAAGAAGATTGCCAAGACCCTGACACTGAGCTGCAGCACGGTGGCCAAGACCATACAGCGGTTTAACAGGACAGGTTCCACTCAGAACAGGCCTCCCCATGGTCGACCAAAGAAGGTGAGTGCACATGCTCAGCGTCATATCCAGAGGTTGTCTTTGGCAAATAGACGTATGAGTGCTGCCAGCATTGCTGCAGAGGTTGAAGGGGTGGGAGGTCAGCCTGTCAATACTCAGACCATACGCTGCACACTGCATCAAATTGGTCGTCCCAGAAGGAAGCCTCTTCTAAAGATGATGCACAAGAAAGCCCACAAACAGTTTGCTGAAGACAAGCAGACTAAGGACATGGATTACTGGAACCATGTCCTGTGATCTGATGAGACCAAGATAAACTTATTTGGTTCAGATGATGTCAAGCGTGTGTGGCGGAAACCAGGTGAGGAGTACAAAGACAGGTGGTGTCTTGCCTACAGTCAAGCATGGTGGTGGGAGTGTCATGGTCTAGGGCTGCATGAGTGCTGCCGGCACTGGGGAGCTACAGTTCATTGAGGGAACCATGAATGCCAACATGTACTATGACATACTAAAGCAGAGCATGATCCTCTCCCTTCGGAGACTGGGCCTCAGGGCAGTATTCCAGCATGATAACCCCAAACACACCTCCCAAGACGATATATATATATATATATATATATATATATATATTACAGTTAGTTCCAGTCTTCAAAATCTGATTGGACGAGAGACGTTCCATGAGCTCTGATGGTCTGACACCATCAGCACTCAGATGTTTCACTGTGTGTGTGTGTCACTCTGCTTGTGTTTGTCATCCTAAATTGGATGAATTATTGGATAAATCCGGATAAATCTGAATTATTGGATACATCCGGAGTGGTGGTGGCATAGTGGGATAAAGCACTAAACTGTTAAGCAGAAGGTTGTTGGTTTGATCCCCACAGCCACCACCATTGTGTCCTTGAGCAAGGCACTTAACTCCAGGTTGCTCTGGGGGGATTGTCCCTGTAATAAGGGCACTGTAAGTCACTTTGGATAAAAGCATCTGCCAAATGCGTAAATGTAAATTAAAGTGTAAGAGCAGTGCATATGTGTTAAGAGCTAATGTAGGCTATGTGTCTCTTTTACATAAATTTAGTTTTTTCTTTACATACATTACAAAAGATAATTTTTGTGTGTAATACGAGCAGTTGGTGAATCCATTAGTTTGTTATCGCTTGTATTACTACTACACTACTAAAGCTGGGAAATAGCTTTAAATGAACAACTTCAGTATTAAGGTTCATTGCAGCTGAGAGACACAACAGACTGATTGAGTACAGAACTCAAGTGTTTACCTCTTACCGGAGTTTCCACATTGGATACATACTGTTTAAAATGGCGGAGGACATCGCCGTTTCTATAGGGAATGACTCTTGCGCATTGGCTACCGCGAAATAGGGAGAAATACCCCCGCTTGGATGGCTATTTTTCCACTGAGAAAGCTGATCTTCAGAAAGCTGACAGCATCTCTGATTGGGAGTGGCAACAGGTGATCGCACATGCTCCAACTTTCTCTGGAGATTTGGATGCATCATTTGGTTTGAACCAGCAAAGGCAGATTCTGATCTGTCACGTAATAAAGTAGTTCCAGCACAAATGCGTTTTTATGACCATACTCAGTTTTTCCTAATTTTTTCAAATGTACTAGTTCATTGAACTGTTGTATATAAGCAATATCACACTCACAATCATGCTCTATGGCCCTATATCAGCACAGCTGTAATTACCTACGACACTCGACCTGCGGCCGAATCACAGCAGTGCTGATATAGGGCCATATCACACTCTTGGTAGTGTGATATTGATACATATATATATATATATATATATATATATATATATATATATATATATATATATATATATATATATATATATATATATATATATATATATTGGTTACAGTGAGGCAATTGCAATGGAAGTGAATGGGACCAGTAAATAAACATTAAAATGCTCACAGTTTCAAAAGTATAGCCAAAAGGTACAAACATTATTCATGTTAACATGATTTTAGTGTAAAATTCCTTGCTTACCTTATCTGTGTTACGTTCTATTCAATATATGACTTTATTGCCATGACGATGTCGTGCCTGTAAGCCCTGTCACTTATTTTATGACACTAAAATCATGTAGAACAGAATTTATTGCATTAAAACCATGTATAATTTTTAGTCCTTGTGACTCTTCTTTTTTATAAATACTTTTCTGTATTTTACCATTAATGGACTGGCCCCATTCACTTCCGTTGTATAGTAAGTGCCTTACTGTAACAAAAATTTTAGCTTTTTCATAATAATCAAGGATGAATTGAAATTACTTTCACTAGTATGCCACAAATGCTGTCAATTGAGCTTGTATTGAACCCAGAACATTCCTTTAATACATGATTACCTTCAGCATATAAGCTATTTTTGATTGATTAATTTTTTTTTACATATTGTATCATGATATAAAAGTACTTATACTGTGATACATTAGTTTTGTCATACCACCCATACCCCCCACTTCGTGCAGGACAGATGTGTTACCTGGGAACTGAGTGCCATCTGACCGATCACCTCTCCCCTTGTCCCTCATAAGATGGCTTCTGGGAGGTCCACCAGCTGTCCCTGTCCCTGACCCGTGTTTCGGGGCACCGCTCCGGGGGTGAAGGGTCCAGTAGACCTTGAGGGTGGGTGCAGTAGAGGTGGGGGATGGGTAGGATCTAGAAATTGGGAGCTGATGGAGCGAATGTCTGAATGCAGGGGTCGATTTCACATAAGTCGGGGGTTTTGGGTGGGAGAGAAAAGGTGGGTTTCTCTTCTCTGAAGCTGTCATGTGAAATGTTGAGCCCACCATGGCGGGTGGTTTGTGTTACACATAAATATGGTGGCTAGCAACGTGTGCTTTTTAATAACAGCAGCCAATAAATTAAAAGTCTTCGGAACGGAAAACTGATAGCTTGAAGTTAGTCCGATTTTTCCGCCCAGTGTTTTGTGTGTGCTTACCCGTTTTACACTTTTCATTGTTCAATTCTCTGGAGACCAAGAATCATAGTTCATTAAAAGCAAATCAGAACTTGGATATATATATATATATATCGTTTTTAGCTTAATTTTACTCATTTCAATTTCATAAAAAAATTCCATCAAATTGAATCGAGTAATCCTTAACAAATTTAAATGAATAAAAAGTTGTATTTAAGTTTTATTAATAAAACTTTGTTAAAGATTACATTTGATGGAATTTTGTTATGAAACTAAAATGTGTAAATCGTAAAATTAGGCTAATATATACATATATGGACTATATTTTAGCAATATCACACGAGCAAGCGTGCGATATGGCCCTATATCAGCACTGCTGTGATTTGGCCTCAGACCATGTGCCGTAGGTATTTACAGCAGTGCTGATGTTGGAGCATATAGCACGATTGCGAGTGGGGGGCTTTGGGTAGCTCAGTGGTAAAGACGCTCGCTACCACCCCTGGAGTTCACTAGTTCGGATCCCAGGGTGTGCTGAGTGACTCCAGCCAGGTCTCCTAAGCAACCAAATTGGCATGGTTGCTAGGGAGGGTAGTCACATGGGGTAACCTCCTCGTGGTCGCTATAATGTGGTTCTATCTCGGTGGGGCACGTGGTGAGTTGTGCGTGGATGCTGCGGTTAATGGTGTGAAGCCTCCTCATGTGCTATGTCTCCATGGCAACACGTTCAACAAGTCACATGATAAGATGTTCGTGCGGTTGTTCCCCAGACGTGGAGGCAGCTGGGCTTCATCCTCCGCTACCCGGATTGAGGCGAGTCACTATGCCACCACAAGGACTTAAAAGCTTATTGGGAATTGGCCGTTCCAAATTGGGTGAAAAGGGGAAACAAAAGGCTTTTGTACAACATTTTTTTCAATCTTAATATGAGTGAAAATGCAAGAAAATACTAAGAGAGTACTACTATTATAAAGTTAAAGTTAACTATTATAAATTCTTTACTAATATATAATTTTTTTAATGTTGCGATCATGGGAATATTATAATGACTGGCATTATGTTAATGAGAATTGGGTAGTAAATTGTGCGTGTCATGAAAATAATGTTGCAATGTAAAAAATAATAATTAAAGGCCTTAAAATAGGCTTCATTTTTATAAATGGAAAGTATAATGTCTTGTTTGTTTTGAATTTGGAGTAAAATAGGACAGGGCATTTCTTGAGGAATCCATCAAGTTGAACACCTAATTCTAACCCCTTACCTAAACCATAAAGGCGGTCGCACACAGGACGAGAAGTGCCACTCCGCATCACGGCTAGGACACAGCACAGGTATCAAACACAGGTCACGCCGATGTGGTTCAGGTGGCAGACAGTACACACATAAGTTAAATAATCTATGTCATTTGATAATGAATATGGCCGAATATAATTTAAAATATACAGCTTGCGCTCTGTGGCACAGTAGAAATTTGAGCAGCCTCTGGTTTCTTAGCTGGGCACCGCCTACAGACAATGAGCGGCGGTGGCAGCGTACGTACCTTCATTGAAAAAAAGATGCCATTTCGTCTGCCGGATGAGTACGGTGTGCGACCCCCCCCTTAAATGTAATAATGTTAATAGTAAATTCAGTGTTTTGTACCACGGAAGAAAGAAAAACTTACCAGATTTAAACGAGCGTTGCTTAACCCTGAACCCAAACCATCAAGTCTACCTCCTTACCCATTATATTATGCTAGAATAATCAGGACTCCCATGTTGTGCTGTGCTGTAGCATTGATGAAATCCCCCCCCCCCCCCCCCCCCCCCCCCCATCTCTCCATTAGCAGGCTAAAGAGTGGACGCGTGTGGCCGGACAGCTTTATTTATGAGACTCTGGGTTCAAAGGCTGCAGACAAGCTCTGGCCCCAAAGGCAAGCAGCCATAGAAAAGCTTTGTGGAGGAGTGTTTAGTATGTGTGTGTGTGCGCTCGTCTGACGCCGTGCTAGTTTCAAATAAAAAACACAGTTTAGCGCATCACTTGAAATACTGCCAAGACAAGCACTGTAGCAAACTGTAATAAACCAAGCTAGCTAGAGCAAAGTTCATGTTTGGATAAGAATATTTACCAAATGTCAAAGCATCACTGAACTATAACGAGGTAAGTGTTACAGTTTAAACAACATCTGCAAATGCTTTCAATCATTTCTAGCTGACAAGTTAGACTAAAATTCTCTCATCATTTACTTACTCTCATGTTGTTCCAAACCCAGCCTGGTCTCATGAAGATTACGTGACCATGGCAGCATTTTTGCTAAACTAAATGATGTGCCTTATTACACGTTTGGCTGCAGATTCCCAGTGAAATGTCCAGCAGGGGGGCGCCAAAAGCGAGTGAAATAGTGTCGTAATTAGCTGAGATTTTAAGGTGAATATTAGATGGAGGTTTTAATGAGTAAAACATACCTCCCTAACCTAAAACTTTAACTTAAACCTAAACCTAACCGAAATGTCCAAAAACTAAATGAGAAATGAAAGCAAACGCACCATTTTGTGTTGCTTCAATGAGTCTGTGAGTCCAAAGTTTTCTCCCCTATTTGGAACGCCCAATTCCCAATGTGCTCTAAGTCTTTGTGTTGGTGTAGTGACTCGCCTCAATCCGGGTGGTGGAGGACGAATCTCAGTTGCCTCCGCATCTGAGACCGTCAATCCGCGCATCTTATCGCGTGGCTTGTTGAATGCGTTACCGCAGAGACGTAGCGCATGTGGAGGATTCACACTATTCCCTGCGGCATCCACGCACAACTCACCCCACGTCCCACCGAGAGCTAGAACCACACATTATAGCGACCACGAGGAGGTTACCCCATGTGACTCTACCCTCCCAGGCAAACAGTTTGGTTGCTTAGGAGACCTGGCTGGAGTCAGGACTCTGCACGCCCTGGATTCAAACTCGCAAATCCAGGGGTGGTAGTCAGCGTCAATATTCGCTGAGCTACCCAGGCCCCATGTAACGTTTTTCAAATAGATTTGAATTTCATATCATACCAGTTTGTGAGTAATAGTGCAAAACATATTTGTTTATAATGTCATAATCAGCCGTTGTAGTCATGGTTTGTGTAAAAGTGAATAAATTGCACATTTGTTGTAGCTCCTCAAGTGTTCATTTCACCAGGAAACTGCAGCGGCACGTAGAATTCGGCACATAAAAGTCAGTTTGCAAAAATGTAGTTATAGTAATGTTCATTCTACAAGACTAGGTTACCCAGCTGATCGTCATCACCACAATGCGAAATAGATGGTCATTATAATATTATCATAATGTGATGATTGTTATTAATTATATAATTGGTCGCAAGTTCCATCGTTACCAACATACTTCAGCGATTGGTGTTTCCCGAAACCGTAGTTCCAATAAACGTTTGCAAACAAGCCGTGGTTAGAAGCAGAGTTCATCATTCGACTTCGCTATGGCTTCTACAGCTTTCATACCATGTATATCTTTCATTCTGTCAACACTTTGTCTATGTTTGCATGCATTTAAGAAAACAATTTATTATGTAAACGCGAGTGTAGCCATTTAAGGGATTAAAGAATTGAAAGCGCTTTATCACACACAGCTTTTATGTGTTTATGTTAACGCACAAGTGCCGTTTACATGTTGAATAGTGCTCATGTGGGTATTTTCTCAAGTGCGTCGGGGGAATCCTGAAGTCTAATATAGAGGAAAACGCCACTAATGCACCATATGTATCTCACTTTACACAGTGCATGCAGCTTTCCTGTCTTCAGCAACTTTCTGACATTAAAGGCTTTCTGGTACATGTTAAAGAGCTTTTATAATTTAAGATTATTGTAAGTTATTACTCCACCCCTGCGTAACATCATTAACATTTATGTTGTTGAATTAACATGGTTCGAACAATGGATTTGCGACATAGTAACCACAGTTTAGGGAAACTAAACTAAATGATGGATCATACTTTGGGGGTTAAGCAGTGAGTTAAGCAAGTCGATGTACAGGAAACATTTCTTGACAGGTTTTGTGAGAATCACCCATTGGTTAATATTGACTATCAAATATATGACTTCAGAAGACTTGGAGTATAGAAAATACAAATAGCAAATACGCTAGATTGTAATTTTATGACACTTTTGTGATTTTTGGAGCTCAGCAGTTTAAATCACCATCCATTTTCTGAGAAATTCTGTCTAACATCTCTTTTTGTGTTTTCTGGATATATATATATATACATATGTATTTCAATTATGTCCATTTTCATATCTTTGTGATGTATTCATTTGATCTACAGTAAATGGGAAAAAATATATAAGATGGTCTTAAATTCCCCTTTAAGAAAAAGTCATTAGGTTTAAATTGGCCAGTTCTTTGTTTTAAATCCTCAAAATGGTTTTTGTAACTGAACTACCTGCCACAATGAAACCCCAGAGAGAGTTCAGAGGAAATGAAAGGGCAGATGGCTGCTTGCAATCCGTCTGGAGTTGGGCCTCAGAAGTGCGGCATTGTTGCAGTGAGGTCACCGTGTCTTGCGGTTTTCCTCCAGGCAGTGTAGCGCCACAGCGCCCACAGAAAGAGCGCCATATGGGATGTAGCCCGCGGCTGCTGGTCAGAGAACAGTTTGGCGGCTTTGATTGAATGGTTAGATCACAGCTTGGGTTTGAAAGTGCGCTCTAGATCAGATAGCCATATGGCAATGCTACGGTTCCTGACTCGTTTCAAAGAGTTTCAAAGAGCCGACTTGCTCATGACAATGAAAAGCAGTGGATCATGTCTTCATTGTACATCAGTGTGCAGGGTTGTCCATTGGTTCTCAATGGGTTTTGCTTCATGGCCCAGAGTTTACATTAGACATCAAGTGTCAATAGAGTTGCCAACTTAACGCCATGTGAATACACATATAGCATTGTGAGCGTTTAGATACTGGATGTTTCGCCATCTAACTGGGGGGAGGGTCCTCCTTTCGTTTCAATATGGGACTCTATTCTTTCAATATGGGATGTTTCATCGCTATAATATGGGATAATAGGCGTCCCATACACAACATCTTAACTTTGGGCAAATTATACGGTTATACGTAGATGTTATACGGGACAGTTAGCAACCCAACTCAGTACCATAAGGTTTATAATACATCAAACTCAATTTAAAATGAAAATTATGTCATTATTTACTTGTTTTCTCATCCTTTTTACGTGTTCAAAATCATATTTGTTTTTTCCATGCTGTCTCATATTTTTGGGTCGCGACCCACCCGTTGATCACTGGCGTTGATAGTTTCATTGATATTTTCATACTGAAGTTTTCATGCTGAAGAGCTTGCTAGATAATGAGAGAGATGCATGTGACAGCGCACAATGATGTATGATGTAAGGCGTTGTGTGGAATATGATAGCCGTGAAAAAAGCCAACGCTCGCAGAACAACGCTGAGGCCAGTTGAAACGCTGCGGACCGACCGTGCCCCATCCAGGGTTTGTTTTAGCTCAGTTTACCCCTGTTAAAGGGGGTGGGGCATTCGTTCCCATGCCCTTTCACTCCGGGACGTGCTCATACCAGGATACACACAGCGCATCACTGGAACTCCGGGAGGACGTCAGCGTTCCTTTGGGCGGTCTGTGTTTGCTGTGTCACGTTCTGGCTTTGACTTTCTCTCTTCAATTTTGGCGACATTTGCTTTTATTTTCTTCGGAAACATTTTTGTTATCAGTGTGACTCTTGTGGTCTTCTGCGGTGTGTCAGCAGGGGTTTAAAATCGTCAGTGTGAAGTGCTGCATCTTTGACCTGGAGAAGATCTGATTCAGTTTTCTTAAAACAAGCAATAATGTGTGTGTTTATACAAAATTAAAGGGGTAGTTGACCCAAAAATCTGAAATCTGTTATCATTGATCCTCATGTCAGTAGAAACACATGGGTTATTTTTTTTTCAAAGAACAAAAACAAGGATAAGGATTTTATGACCATGTTGCCCGTTTCCATACAACAAAAGTTGCTTTTAACTGGCAACTTTAAGCTCCATAATGACAAAAAAGCACAATAAATATAGCATAAATTAAAAAGAATTATTTCTGTATTAATAACAGTAATATTTATGTACCCGTATGTTTACTAAAACATTCAAAATGCATTTTGAAACATTTTGCAACTTTGAATGATGATGCAAAAGAATCGTTGAATCAGAGTTTTGAATCGGTTCACTGAAATGGACAGTTTGAACTGATTCACCACAACACTCATATTTAAGCCTATTTTTAAGATTTACGCTTTTCAATTTCTTTTCGAAATTCCATCAAATTTAATTGTTTAATGTTTCACAAAATTAAATTGAATCAAACTTAAAACATTTATTTTTGTTCATTTTTATTTTATTAAAGATTACTCAATTCAATTCGATGGGGTTTGTTGTTAAATTGATATGCGTAAATCTTAATAATAAACCTTTTATAGTGAATTAATCATTCAAATGAATTGAAGATTTTATGCATTTCAATTTCATAACAAAATTCCATTTGAATTGTGTAATCTTAATAAAATCAAATTGAAATGTGTGAATCTTGTATTTTTGAGTGAACGAATGACTCAAAAAATTTAATAATTAAGATTTTACGCATTTCAGTTTCAGAACAAAATTCGATCAAATTGAATTCAGTAATCTGTAATAAAAAAATTAGTTCCAATTTGATGGAATTTTGTTACGGAATTGAAATTTAAATCTTAAAAATAGGCATCTTACCAACTCTAATGCCATTTTTGCTTATTAAGTTTAATTTAAAGACTATTAAAACGCTGTCCTTTTCTGCATAGCGCTGTGCCGTTTTGTTGTCCGTTATGCAGCCGCGCATTTCGCTGCCGACCCATCGGCCCGCTCAGTTCTCACGATGGCCAGTCCGCCCCTGATCTGCCCCAAAGTGCATCGGCCCACCGGGAAAATGCCCGGTATGCCAGATTACCAATCCAGCACTGGTTGCGACACAAGATAAGATCTCGACAAAGACACGGGTTCTAGTCCCTTGCAAACCAGGAAGTTGTCGCCATTCTGATGTTCCATTTTCCCTCTAAATTTACATTTTCACTCCACTGACGGTTAGATTTAGTGTTGGGGTTTGGGTTAGGGGCATACGGCTAATAAAATATGCATTCATGTTGACGGTATTACATCATTTAAAACTAAAAATACTACTCGCTTTTGGCGCCACCTTGTGGACATTTCCCCTGGAGACCGGTCAACAACACTTCCAGCTTCAGCCACTGGGGGGCAGTGGTTTGAATTTCGCTAAGCACAGCTGATTTCAGCAGCAGAACTTTCAACATCCTGTTGCTGAACTCACAGTGAGATCGGTCTGAGAAAGCAACAAGAGAACGAATGGACTCTTTTGCAAATTTTAAATGTGCACATCTAATAAATGATCATTTCGAATCTGATATAAAGTTGATTATTCATAAAACGTTCAGTTATGGAACATAACTGAGAATGCCATTGTGTTTCTGGAGTTATGAATAAGCCACATCTGAGGAATAACAATGTTGGGAAAATAGAGTCAATAATTAGGGCATCAAGGTTACAAGGTCATTGCTGACATTTCACTCGTGTCTCAGTCCAGTGCCTGCATTCAGGCATACTACCCACATACTATACAACTCGACAGATGAGCTCAGATCAAGGGCAGGTACATTTCTTACATTTCAGGTATAAAATCAACCACCTTTTCCCTTGTCGTCAGTTGTTTTTCGCTGCTAGCATGTCGCACTGCCTGTGGTTTTGTGTGCCAAATTATGCCAAGTTCAGAAAGCAGGTTACACGTCGTTTTGTTCCTGGAACACGGTCTAACCGAGCAGGTTTCATACAAACAAGCGTTTCACTGTTGTCTGTGTCTCAGAATTTGTATTACGTGTGTTTTTTGAAACCACCGGTGTCTAGTCATTAAGTGTAGTCAGCTCACCTTTTTTGTGTAAAGCACGATTGGACATGAATTATGTTTTGTGCATTTTTATGTTCTGGATACTAGATTCCTATTTTTCATTGACAGATGCCCGAGGTGGTATTTAGGTCACATATTTCTAACAAACAACTCATTTTTTTGCTGGAGAGCTGACAGGTGAACGTGTAAAGCAGAAGTACAACGACAATCAGCCCTCAGTCACAGGTTAGGCGACCTTTACACTTCATCATTTGCATTTTGCATATTTTCTGTTGTGCATTCATTGCGATTCTAACACAAGTGGTACGTCTTTAATGTTTTTTTTTACAGGGGCCATTACACGTACACATCAGGTAACAAGTCAAGGACACGTGAGTGATATTCCTTCTAGTTTTATCCATTATTCAGTTCAATGCAACAGTTTACTCTGGCTTGTTTTCCATGAATGAGCCCAGTGAATCAACGTTTGAGTTGAACTATTTAAACGTATACTTTGCGAAACTCAACATTACAACTTGGGCTGAGAATCGTAATGATTTTAGTTCTAGTTGCTGAATGAGTCCTTTAATGATTCGTTTTTGTCCTTTGAAGGAACCATTAACTCACTAGTTGGATGGGGGTCAATTTGTGGGTCTTTTTGACCGATTTTCCAAAACTAACCTACTCGTTTGTTCGTAAATTGGATCCCACTTAACAATAATGGTTTCTTAATTGTTCTATTAATGATTCCAGTAGTACTTTTGTTTAACCAATTACTTGTGATTTAGAGACTTATTCATAAAAGATAAAAAAAAGCTTGGGGCCTGGGTAGCTCAGCAAGTAAAGACACTGACTACCACACCTGGAGTCGTGAGTTCAAGTGACTCCAGTTAGGCTTCCTAACCAGTTGGCCTGGTTGCTAGGGAGGGTAGAGTATATATGTGGTTCGCTCTCGGTGGGCTGCGTGGTGAGTTGGGCGTGGATGTAACATGCTCAACAAGCCACGTGATAAGATGCGCTGATTGACGGTCTGAAACGTGAAGGCAACTGAGATTCGTCCTCCGCCACCCAGATTGAGGTGAGTCACTATGCCACCACGAGGACTTAGAGCGCATTGGGAATTGGGCATTCCAAATTGGGGAGGAACCCCCCCCCCTCAAATAAAATTCCATGAATGATTCTATCAGTACTTTTGAGGAACTGATAACTGTAGATTTTGAGACTGATTCGTTAAAAATGGCTCATAAGAGTAATTCGTTCACAAATCATTTGACAATGGTTATGATATTCGTTTGTTGTTGCATGCAACCAGTGAAGACATTGCAATTGGGGTGGCTGTGGCTCAGGTGGTAGAGCGTGTTGGCCACTAATTGCAGGGTTGGTGGTTTGAATCCCGGCCCACATGACTCCACATGCCGAAGTGTACTTTTGTTGCTCCCAATGGCAGACTAGCACCTTGCATTTATGAGTGTGAATGTGTGTGAATGGGACGCAGTGTAAAGCGCTTTAAAGGTGCAATATAAGTGCCGACAATTTACCATTCAATAGAAGCACGTGTGTCTATTGTCATTGTGTTGTTTTGTGTATTATACACGGCAAAGTATTTTAGTGCGCTGTTCCAACCGCATCTACGGAAAAAGCAGTTGTTCAAGAACTGTTTAAGAGATAGTTCATCCAAATTTCTTTGTAAACTACACCTTTAATGGAACCAAATGTCATGAAAACCATTCTGTCCTGTAAAAAATGATTCTCAACCCGAACTACAACACCTTCCCATTACAGATCAACTATCCTCAGAATAGTCATGGCTGCTTACGGACAGACGCAGTACAGTCCTGCGTTACAGTCGGCCAGCCCGTACGCACCGTACACACATCACACACAGAGCTACAGCATGACACCATACAGTGAGTACTGAAGTGCATTTCACACCCGCGTTCTCTCTGTCATTCCCTATATAGTGCATACTGCTGTTAATCATATCTCTGTCTTTGTCTCTTTTGATCAGATATTAAAACAGAGGATGGTTTGAGTCATTCACCTGGTCAGAGCAGTCTACTTGGCTACACGTCAAACTTCAGCGGCAGTCCTCCCAGTCAAGCCCTGTACAGTTACTCACAATGTCAGTCTCACAACTGCTTTATTTTTATTAACTAACAACAAAGATTAATACATTATGTAGGAAACATATTGTTAATAGTTTGTTCATGATACCTTATGCACTAGCTAATGTTAACGAATGGAGCCTTATTGTAAAGTGTTACTGAAAACCCTTCTAGAGCTTTCAAGCTACACACACCACATTTGGTACAGACTTTCAGACTGTTCTGACTTGGTGTGTTTTAACTTTTCTAGCTGATCGGACAGCGGATGACGAAAATTTGTAAAAGCCCCATAGACTTACATTGGGGGAATGTTCAAGCAACTTTAGGACTTAGCTTTTGGAACTATTTTAAACTTTCAGGCAAAGTTTCGTCAAGCCAAAAAAAAGTTGTGTTTATTATTTGCCAATTAATATTATGAACTTATTTTGCTTGGGGCATGTGCATGGCATATATTGTTTTTTTTTTTAAAGTAGACAACCAAAACAAGGCAAAAGAGTGTTTTCCTAAAGGACATTATTGCTATATGTACATCAGTAAATCAAGATGGCGAGTAAACGCACACGCTCACTCACACTCGCACGCACACGCACTCTCACACGCGCTCTCTCACACACACACACACTCGCTCACACTTATCTCGCTCTCCCGCTGCTTTAGTGCCGGCCATGCTCATCACATTCACCCTTCCCTTGACAGAACATTTACGTACATAGAAAAGCCCTTATAATAAATCTGTTTCGGTCAGATTTACAAATTCAATTGCAAAATAGATTGCTCTGGACTGAAGGCCAATGATAGTCTTACGCTCAATAATATGGAAATAAAAAATAATATATTGACTTAAAAAGCCACTTTTTGTCTTGTCAGTGCTTTACTCGTTTGCCACAATAATGTCATGCATATTAATTATTTGAATTGTTCTATTTAGAATACATATTATATTTGTAATAATTTAAATATAACTGTTTATAATTATTTCATCATTATTTATTGAATAATTGTTATTTGAGTGTCTTTCTCTGCAAATATTTATATATGTGATTAATTGGATGAAATAATCAGCATCTCATGTAAATAATTTGGTTTAAACATTTTATTGAGTGACAGCCCTTAACACAGCATTTAGGATATGATTCAATCTTTGTACGGTTTCACACACACACACACACACACACACAGGCTGCTTTCAGGTGCTGTCTACAGTCAATTCCCCCCAACACACACACACCTGTTCCACATTATCCGCGGTCTGGGGCGCCGGCGTCAGTCGTCTCACTCTCGTGGGGTCAGAACCTTTCTCTGCTCCCTTCCGAAACGCGCCGGCCAATGGACGAGATTGTTTGTGTGGGAGTGCGTCTGAGATGGATTTAAGATCTACCGGCACCCACTTCAGCCCACAGTCCTCATTTTACCACTGCAGTGTGAAATTGACTATTCTCTGTCTAGGTCAAAGGTGAAGTGTTGCTAGGCACGTTTTCATCATTAAAGGGCCAGTTCAGCCATAAATGACAATTCTGTCATCATTTACTTACCCTCATGTCGTGACCAAACCCGCAAGACTTTCTTCTGTGGAACATAAAATACGATGTTTTGAAGAATCTTAATCTATGCTAATCTGTTTAAGTTTAAAAATGATGAGTGTTTTTGAAAGTCTCCAGTGTGGATGTGGCACATAATCAAAATGAAAATGGATTAGAGTATTATAATGATGTCAAGCCACAAAAAAGAAAAGGAAAAAAAATAATAAAAAAGTTTAACTGACATCAAACATGGTGTGACGCGTCTTGATGTGCCGAGACTGAAACGTGCATATGCAAATGACGGGTTCCCACAGTCATGGAAAACCTGGAAATATCAAGTCATTTTAAAATTGTGATTTTGAGCCCTGAAAAAGTCATGGACGTTTTTATAGTGCTCTAAAAATATTTTTTTACTTGACACAGTGTCTATAAAATACAGTGTCTGTGTGAAACACTGAAAAAAACCCAGCAAGATACGGCACAACTGTCAATGACGTTCTTCTTGCGCATGTTTACAGAACAAAACAATTGCAAAAAATTGCAGATGGATGGAAACATGTAAAGAACAACTATATCCGATTTGTGAGTTCAATGATGGGTCGAAACGGCTCACAGGTCAGTCTTTATGATTTATTAGCAAATTGGACAGAATCAAAATGATGTCTTAAATTCTGTATTCTCCATTGGTCGGAAAGAGGAACCCTGAAATTAGCTTCAGAAGACTTGGAATATAGCGCATCAGTCATGTGGACTGCCTTTATGCAGCTGTGCGATTCTTCAAATTATCTAAATTTTTGTTCCACCATAGAAAGACCAAATTTTGAGTTTGAAAACGCCGTTTTCTGCATAGAAAATCAGCATTTTTGGTGGAGGAAGATAAGAAGTGGATTGGATAAGAAGCGTAAACATAGCAAAAATCAATGCGTCCACAGAAAATGTATTAGTGTGGACGCGGCCAGAATGTCATGGTTTGGAACAGCATGAGGATTAATGATGGAATTTTAGATTTTGGCTGCAATATCGGTTTAAAGAAATGGTTCACCCAAAAACAAACAGAATTCTCTCATCATTTACTCTTTTACCTGTACCATCATGCCATCCCAGATGTGTGTGACTTTTTTGTCCTGCAGAACACAAATGAAGATATTTAGGAGAATATCTCAGCTCTGTAGGTCCATACAATGCAAGTGAATGGTGATCGGACCTTTTAAGCTTCAAAAAGCAAAATTTTTGTTGTCAGTAACGTTGATTAATCATTTCAGCCCTGTTCTGAAGCAATGTGATAGGTGTGGGTGAGAAACAGAACAATATTTAAAAGTCCTTTTGTACAATAAATTCTGCCCATTTGGCGGCGATATGCACGAAAAAAAATTCGCCAAAAATGTGAAAGTGGAGATTGATAGTAAAAAAATTGCCAAAGTATTGATCCGTTTCTCACCCACACCTATCATATCACTTCAGAAGATATGGATTTAAACACTGGAGTCGTATGGATTACTTTTATGCTACATTTATGTGCTTTTTGAGCTTCAAAGTTTTGGTCACCATTCACTTGCATTGCTGAAAAATTCCTCAATAAATCTTCATTTGTTTTCTGCAGGAGAAAGAAAGTCCTACACATCTGGGATGGCATGAGGGTGAACTATCTCTTTAAGAAACGACATTGAGACTTTTTGTTGTCTTTTTAGAAAAGCTGTTGGCCTTTACTTTGAGAAAGCAAAATGACATTTATTTCCAGTGTAATTGACCTAAACAGTGAGTTAAAGGTGCTGTAACATATTTATAGATAACATATTTAATTGTTTATTATAGTGATTTACTGTAATTCATAAGCATCTCGAGACATCATTTACAGTAAAATAGTCTGCTCGTGAAATGGATGGATTTCTAATAGGTCTGGGAAAACGCAGTTACTAAATCTCGTGCTGTATCTCGCCAGTCTCGTTTGATTTATAGGCGAATTCCAACAGGAGACCTGCTGTAGCTTGAAATAAATAACCAGTCGCTGGACGCCAAAGGTCCTCGCGTTTCACCACTGTGGATGAAACCAGAAACACGGCTCGGCGTTCTCTCCCCCTTTGAAGACTTTTCTTTCGCATCCTTTGAGATTTCTAGCTGTTTTTGGCAGGGTCATTTATCAAGGGCAGGTTTCAGAAAGAGAACAAGTGGAAATATGAAGGGAGAGAGACGGGGATGGAGAACTTGAGGCGCGGAGAAAGACATTCCGACTGGAAGTCCGATAGCAGAGACGGCTTCACATTGCCCTTCTAACCTCTGAACCTTCTGAATTGTTTTAGCCCTCATAAATCAACCGAGTTTCCCTGAGCCCTTAAAACGTGTCTATATTTCACGAGCCGTTCCGCGGCCGCCGCCCGTTGTGTTTCCTACAACGTGTTTGTGTTGGAGCAGGTATTCCCGGCCAGTGTGTACTAAGTATACTCTTAAAACCAGCTATGTTCTTGTTTTTCAGGCGGCAGCATTTCTTCTGGAATTTTCCAGGGCGCAAACGGCATCACGGGCTCAACGCCATTCAGTCCCACACAGCAGGTGGGTCAAATGAATAAAAATGCATCACGCAGCAACTTAAGTGTGATGTACTACAACCATCCTTGCAGGCTAGGGCAGAGCTCGGAATTGCATACAACCCAATCTACTCGCACTATATCTATATTTACATCTTTAAATGGCAGAAATAGTAGGAGCAGTATGGTAGATGTGTTGTTATGGCTCTGATAAGATGTTTATCACAGCCCGTACTTACAAGTAGGCTACTATGGTAGTAGTACCATAATTATATATGATTATTATCATTATTGAAACCAAGAGACACATACAGTAAATGTAAATGGAGTACTGTGAATATCTATTTGTTTGTCTCTCTTAGGACTTCTCAACATATTCTAGCTACAGCCAAAATCAATATTCACCATACTACAACACGCACTACAACAGCCCATACATTACAGCCAGCAATATCACGCCATCGGCAATCACCACGGCGATACCCTATCAGCACACAGAGCATCCCGCTGTATCGACCAATCACAGCCCAGAGTCCCATACAGGTAATTATTCTTTGCTGAGCAGATTTAAGTCAGATATATGTACTTAAGGATAATGTATTATATTACCACAATGCATATAATTATTTTTAAGTTACGAAGTACTGCTAACATAAGAAATTCAAGACTAGATTTTTTTGCGTCTATACGACATGTCATCACATGCATGTGCATGTGTGTTGAACAGGAGACTACCACGCTCCCACGAGTCCCCCAACTCCAGGAAAAGAGCAGGAAAGCGGTCCGGCTCGACGCAGCTCAGACGGAAAGTTGAGAGGCAGGAAGCGGGCGGGTGACCCCGTACCCCCTCTGGACTCTGACATTGAGGTACAAACGCTGACTCTCATGGTGTCCTTTACTCAACGTCTTTCATTAACATTCCTGTACACCACACCACACATATTACTTTCACATCCAGAACTAGAGATTTACAATAGATGTACATTTACTCACACTCTTCTGTGCAACACCAAAAAATGATCATGCAATATTCAGTTTACTCAAATTGTAATATGTGTCTTTATTTACCAGACAAAGGAAATTATGGAATTGTATTTTTATTATGTTTTTCCCCATATAGCATGAAAAGAGATGTAGGGCCGAACTTTATTTGAATGTCTGCCCATAAGTGCAGAAATAAGTCTGAATGGACTAAAATGATCATCATTCATTGTGATTAATACAATACTGAGATATCGCACAGGGTTTTGGAGTAAATACAGATTCAATTTGTGCTCAAGGTCACAATGTCTGTGTGTGTCTGTGTGTGTTTGTAGAGAGTGTTTATCTGGGACCTGGATGAAACCATCATCATTTTCCACTCGTTACTCACGGGGACATTTTCAACACGCTTCGGCAAGGTATGAACCGGTTCTCCCACTTTCACCACTGAACTTTACTTTCTCAGATCTTCAGTGTTTTAGCCATTGACAATTCATTTAAAAACAAAAAACGAATTAAAAGCGGAACTGAAGGCATTAAAGTGCATTTAAAAAAAAGAATATATATATATATAGTTAATAAAATACAGTATATATACTGTATATATATATATATATATATATATATATATATATATATGTGAGTGTGTGTGTGTGACTGTGTGTGTGTGTGAGTGTGTGAGTGCGCGTGATTGTGTGTGACTGTGTGCGCGTGAGTGTGAGTGTGTGCGAGTGCGTGTGAGCGTGTGCGAGTGCGTGTGCGTGAGTGTCTGCGAGTGCGCGTGAGTGTGTGTGTGCGAGTGCGTGTGAGCGTGTGCGAGTGCGCGCGTGTGAGCGAGTGCGCGTGTGTGCATGAGTGCGTGAGTGTGTGTGCGTGAGTGTGAGTGTGCGTGAGTGTGCGTGAGTGTGTGCGAGTGCGTGAGTGTGAGTGTGTGTGCGAGTGCGTGAGTGTGCGAGTGCATGAGTGTGCGTAAGTGTGTGTGAGTGCGTGAGTGTGTGCAAGGGCGCGTGTGCGTGAGTGCGTAAGTGTGTGTGCGTAAGTGTGTGTGAGTGCGCGTGTGTGCGAGAGTGCGTGTACGTGAGTGCGTGAGTGTGTGCGAGTGCGTGTGAGCGTGTGCAAGTGCGAGTGCGTGAGTGTGCGGCGTGAGTGTGAATGTGAGCGTGTGCGAGTGCATGAGTGCGTAAGTGTGTGTGTGTGTGCGAGTGCGTAATTGTGAGTGTGTGTGCGAGTGCGTGAGTGAGTGTGAGTGTGTGAGTGTGTGAGAGTGTGTGTGTGCGTGAGTGTGCGTGCGAGTGCGTGAGTGTGCGTGCGAGTGCGTGAGTGTGCGTGAGTGTGTGCGAGTGCGTGAGTGTGAGTGTGCGTGAGTGTGCGTGAGTGTGAGTGTGTGCAAGTGCGTGAGTGTGAGTGTGAGTGCGTGTGTGTGCGAGTGCGTGAGTGTGCGAGTGCATGAGTGTGCGTGAGTGTGTGTGAGTGTGTGTGCGAGTGCATGAGTGTGCGTGAGTGTGCGTGAGTGTGAGTGTGCGAGAGTGTGAGTGTGTGTGCGAGTGCGTGAGTGTGAGTGTGTGTGCGAGTGCGTGAGTGTGAGCGAGTGCGTGAGTGTGTGTGTGTATATACAGTTGTGGCCAAAAATATTGGCACCTTTGTTAAATATGAGCAAAGAAGGTGTGAAAATATGTCTTTATTTTTTATCCTTTTAATCTTTCATTCAAAATTTGATCACAAAAACAAATATTTTGGTCAAATATATGTGTGGCACAATTATTGGCACCCTTTTATTCAATACTTTGTGCAACCCCCTGTTGCCAGGATAACAGCTCTGAGTCTTATAATGCCTAATGAGTTTGGAGAACACCTGGCAAAGGATCTGACATGAGCATCAGAAATGCTACATTTTCAAGTTTAAATTAGTGGAAACATTGAAAATCACATCTCAAGATTTAGTTGTGCTTTGCCCACCTGTTGTGCTTCCTCCAAAGTGATTTTATTGGCGTGGCTCATAAAAACAGATGTACTTCAAGCTTGAATTGCTCTTATGGTAAGAACATTCACACTTTTATTACTGAGTTTGCGTGCACCGTCAGTGGGCAGTGCATGACCGTTAAACTACATTGCATAAGTTTTGTATAATTAATCGCAATAAATTAACACGTTAAATCGACGTGCCCTAATATACTGTATATACGTGCCATTATTGCACAGGTAAACAGACACATGTTGGCATAATAGCAGAGACTGTTGTCACACTATTTGGGGTAAGTTGTAACACTGTCATTAAACAAGCTTTTCGGCTAAATATTATCACAAAACATTTAATGAAACCATAAAATGATGACATCTTTGTAATTAATCATTTGTATAAAATGATAACATAACATGTGACAACTTGCCCCAACCTGACATTTATGAAACACACCCTTGTCATGAAAACTGTATTACAATCTATCTTCATTGCATATATGACTCATTGTAATATTATATATTATTATGTTGCGTAACAATATCAAGATTAGAACTAGGTGTTTAAAACCAACACAAAACCACTTATAGTATAGTAGTCTTATAGTTTCAGAGATGTAGCCCCGATCGACTCTATATGGAGGCAAATTTTAGCTAAATTATACAGTACATTTGATAATGACATTGAGCGTTATATTAAGTCTGATTTACAATTGAAATCTATTTACAGCCCTAAAAATGTACTTCTACATGACAAACCCATCTTTCCTGCCATTACCTTCCATAATAATATATTAAGAGGAATGTTGTCATAGCTGTAGTTGAAGAGTAATGTAGCGAGCATACACTAGAATACAGAGGAAGCAAATGAACGATGACCTTGTTATTTGACCCCTCTGATTTGATTGACGGCACATGAACTTCTACGCAATCTCCAGGCAGCTGATGAGGGAACAATGGTCATGTTTCTTTTTCTTGGCTCACGATGTATTTTGAATTCCCACGATCCCTTGTGGATTTGACGTGACTCGTAAGAGGAACGCCTGGCCGGGTCGAGCACGAAGCTCTTTGGATTTTCTTTCCGAGGATTGCAGAAAAGCAAGCGTGACTAATGTGTCTAATTTCACATCCAAGGAAAGGAGGAAAACTCCAGGATAGCTTATTGGTCTAGCAGGAAACTGTGGATATAGCAAATCAAAGAAAATATCATTTCAGAAATATAACTGAAATCGTGCTCGTGATAAAGAGTTAGTTCAAACTGAAATGAAAACGAGGGTGAGTGAGGGTGATTTGTTTCATGACAAAGCCGCTTACAATCAGACAAATAACCGTGATTGCGTTAGCTCAGATTTCATGTCTTAAGTTAAAGGATTTCTGTCTTTACGTCGCTTTTTTAATACGCCCTACATGTCAAGGCCATCAGCCCATCAATGTAAACAACCCAAAGGCAAGACCAGAACTATTGTTTAAAACCAGGCAAGATGTTGAAAGACGCGGGTTTTTAATGTGTTTTTAAAGCTGCGGTGAACGTCAGAACATGTTAACATTTTTGCTCTCCCATCGAAGGTGTCGTTAATCATCGTCAATACAAACACCCGGATTTACACCTGAGGCGATGTTTTTCCCCTCTATATTGTCTGTGCCCCACATGGTAAAGATATACAATTATTTTGAATGTTTACGTCCGGGTGTTTCTTCAACTTATACACTAAAAGGAAAGTCTCTCTAAAAATGTTTCACACTGTTTTCACATGGTCAACTAGCAATGTCTATCACAGGAGATGTATGTCATTTTGAAAATTCACACCTCGGTGTCATTTCCAGCACATCTCAAGTTCTGTATTTTGTTTATTAACCTGTTGATACGCACCCCATATTTGAGCACAAACCATGATAATGGCACACCTGAACTGAAATGGTTGTATTTACGGGACCCTTTGGAGTACGGACACAGTTGGAGTATCTTTTGAAAGAAGACACTTTGAGCTTTATTTCACAAGTTTCTCAATTAATATATGTTGTTATTTTTTAAAGTTAGAGAAGCTGAAGTTTATAATAATGGACATATTTTGTGCTGAACATGTTTTTATAATCTAAAGAAACTATAATAAATGTACCAAGACAACCGAGAAATACAATGTTCTCAAAGTCACGAGTCTGAAGAAGTTACGTTTCAAATATGAAGATGATGGAATAATAAATGAGGTTCCTGCAGCTTTAAATCTCTGTAAAATCAATGGAAGCGTCCAGAGTAAAATTAAGGCTCCGCCTCTCAATACGACACTAAATCTGACCGCACTGCTCGACTATTATGAATAAAACTACGCCGCATTTTTAAAAATAGACTTTGGAGACGGCTGGTTTTGTTTATGAGACTCTAATATATAAGATCATATACAGTTTTACAACATGAACGCTGCTCAGATTGCAGTTTGTTGAAGATGATGATGAAGGTGAGATCTCATGTAAACAATGGAGAATATATCAATATTTCTCAGATTTATCACTTTTATGGACAAAAAGTGCTATTGGATGTTTATCAATGAACCCTTGACATGGACGATTGACTCAAGTGTGTTGAACTGGATTCATCTGGCGATCGTGTTTTCATAATAAAAGTCCCGTTTTGATTTAGCACGTTTTCATTTGTACTCCTGCACAAATAACTCATAAGATTGCTATCATGAAACAGAGATCGGATATCAATGTTGAACACTTAGACCTTTGGAAAGATGTATAATTTGTGAACATTAATTACATTTATAGATGGTAAATTATATATTAAATGTAAGCAGAGTGACATCACCACCATGTGCGGGGGGATTGTGTATCAACAGGTTAATAGAATAATGACATTAATTTTTAACGTTTCTGAAATAAAATGACTGACTCTTTTGTTATGCCAAAGTATCTGATGTAACCTAAATACACACAATTACATATTTACAAACATTTTGCATATTTTGACAAACTTACAGCTTGACTTGAAATGAGGACCAAAAACTATTTACACTGAAAGATTTGCCTATTTACTCACCCTCGTGATAACCCACGTGTGTATGACGTTCTTTCTTCAGCAGAACACATTTGAAGAAAAGTGTACAAATATCTCAGCTCAGTCGGTCCTTAAAATGAAAGTGGATGGTGACCAGAACTTTGAAGCTCAAAAATCACAGACAGTCAGCATAAACGTCATCCGTACAACTCTAGCGGTTAAATTAATGTCTGCTAAAGCGACACAATAACTTTTGGTGCTAAAAAGATCAATATTCAAATACTTTTTAACTATAATCCATCACTTCTGGTCTGTAGCAGTATGCCCGTGTGATGTAATCACATTGGCTTGTTCACGTGAGAACTGACGCTTGTGCGTCACAGCCGGAAGAGCAGCGCTGTTTACAACTGAGTACAAATACTGTACAAAAGCTTTGTTGGTTTTGGATGAATTTGGATGTATTTATATCTGTTTGTTTACTCCCAATGGTGCATTTCTTTACTTATCCTGGATGTCTCAACTGAGAGAAAAACATGAGATTACGTCCGTAACATGCCAACATTACATCACAAGAGAGACCGTGTGAACTCGTCTGCTGACCGGAAGCAAAGATTTAAAGTTAATAAGTACTTAAATATTTATCAGTTTTTTCACCAAAAGGGATTGTGTCACTTTAGAAGACATTAATTTAACCACTGGAGTCGTACGGATGACATTTATTGATTTTTGGAGCTTCACAAGTCTGGTCACCATCCACTTGCATTTTAAGGACCGACTGAGCTGAGATATTTTTCTTCAAATGTGTTCTACAAAAGAAGGAAAGTCATCATACACACTTGGGATGGCATGAGGGTGAGTAAATAATGAGAGAATTTTCATTTTTTGGTGGACTTTATCTCTCTAACAAGTACACTAACTTTTGAAGAAACTTTTATATTAAGGGCTAAATTGTTTGGTTTGGTGGAAATGATGCCACCACTGTGGGACAGTCATCATTTTTGAAAAATTGTTGGACATTATTTACACGCATGTTTATGTTTATTTCACTCTTCGATCTTTAGATCTATGGCACACGTGCCAGCATTGGCGCATGCAGGTAATCACTGGCATATCATATAGTTTTAAACATATAATCGTTTGTATGTTTTTTCTTTTTTTATTAAACAGTAAAATCTATACATAAATTGCATTTGAAAAGTACCAAAATATATGTTTTAAAGTTTTGAAGTCAGTTTTAATGTTATCTTCATATAACAAAATAAATAGATGAATAAATAAAATTTAAAAATTAAAAAAAATATATATTTTTTTTATTATTATTATTATATATAACTTCATAAACATTTATTTATTTATTTATTTTATTTTTTAAATAAAGTTTTAAAATAAAGAAATAAATTGGCCAAAGATTATATGATGATAAAATTTCTTTATTTTAAAACTTACTTGATGATCATTTATATATATATATATAGAATTTATTATTTTTTAATTAAAGATTTTCATTTTTTTTTTTTAAATTTCAACCGGGCTGTTTTAATCATATGTGACAGCTGAGGAAAACCTAAATCTTTAATCTGTTTTAACATAAACACTGAACTGTGTCATTTTAGCTTAATTACTATTTTCCATTATTAATCCCAAAATCTGTTCTGCAATATTTGTTCCTAAATAAAATCCTTCATTCTTAATCTTATATTGCATTTGATTGCCATCTGCAATAAAGTCGTCCTTACTTGGCAGCAAATCATGGGTTATTATTTTAAACAGAGCAGGAAACACTCACTCCAAACTCACCGTACCTGTGCCCACACCATTCTTTAACAGCGTTTAGGCTTAGAGGAAGAGAATTAATCTGACACTAACCTTTGGCTGACACCTGCAGCTTGATTCACTGCCCAACGGCTAGTTAGCTGGCTAGTTAGCTGGCATGAAACAGAGTACAATGACTGAGCCTATATTAGCTTATGACTTCAGTTTGTGAACACAACAGGGAGAAAAAAACGATGTGTTGCCGAGAGCATGAAACCATCAAAATTCTATTCTAACTATTAAATAAAAATGTAAATTTCACTTATGTATACTTTCACATGCTAAACAATTTTGCTTCTGCGTTGGGTCGCCACATGATGTCAAATCTAGTTCCTGAAGCAAAACCAGTTGAGAATCAATGAGCTGCAATATACATTCTAAAGATGAAAGAGAGTTCGAGAAATGGGTCTATTTGTAGCTTGACACGCTTCTGATTGAAACCCGCAGGAAGAAAAACGATGGCGCCGAGTGATTAGCATTCATGATGGATTAAAACCTGTTCTCTAAAACACTTCTACTCGGTCTGAGATTATATAATCATCACTTGTCACTCTCTGAAAACTAATTTGACGTGCTCTTTGTGTTTTGTTCTAGGACTCTGCCAAGGCAGTTTCTCTTGGGCTTTGGATGGAAGAGATGATCTTCAACTTGGCTGATTCGCGGCTGTTTTTCAACGACCTGGAGGTGTGCTAATCTCCAAAATCAATTATGAGCTTTATTTAGCCTTGATTATTAGATTTGTGGTCTAATACTGTTAAAAATGGTATCATGCGGTGCAAAAGAGGCGAGTTGTCGATTTTACAAATATTGAAAGGACAGTATAAAGGACAACTAGCTGGCCGTTATCGCAAAATAAGGACCCCCCCACGCAAAGTCATATAAATGTATAAATGACCACTAATTAAAAATGATTTCATTATGTGAGAAGAGTGTGCAGAGAGATAAAAGAGACATGAAACTAGTACAGCTATTACAGGAAATCAGTTGCCTGGGACAAACAAATTCGCCGTACAATGCCGCAAATTGACCAATAACAATTGAATGTTCCAAAGAGCAGCTTTAGGGGCCGTTCAACCCAGCACGTGTTTGTCAAGTCAAGTCATTTTTATTTGTGTAGTTCTTTTCACAACATACATCGGTTCAAAGCAGCATTTAGAGCCCCCGTGAGCAAACTGAAGGCAACTGTGGCTTTTATCTTTTCAGTTTAGTCGTTTTAACTACTAGTGAATCTAATAACAAACAATGCAAGATACTTTCACTGTTTCAAATCACCCTTAGAAGTGCTGAAAGTAATATGCAACAGCACTGTAAAAGACAGATTACACAGTTTTCACATTAGGCAATACACTTACATTATATTATCATTTCCATTAAATATCTATCCTATGTGTAATCAAGTTGTGATCAAGGAAGACATCCTCTACAATCATTTGGGCCATTATATGTGTTTTTCATATATAATTGTAGATTATATATATAATTGCCATCTTCAGAGATATCTGCGCACATGGAGATGTTTCCTCCACATTGTGTAGGCACTTGGACAGTGGCCCGTTGGCCGATGAGGTTCCGTCCACAGTGACGAGTTTTGGCCAGGTGGTACATCTTCAAAAGACAGGCTACATTGGTAAAGGTGTCATTGTCACCTCTGCCTCCCTCTCTATGACAACCAACCATTCAACAGGCCACATGCTCACCTCTCTGACCTCTCTGTTGGTGCATATGCCCACCTCTCTGACCTCTCTGTTGGTGCACATGCCCACCTCTCTGACCTCTCTGTTGGTGCACATGCCCACCTCTCTGTTGGTGCATATGCCCACCTCTCTGACCTCTCTGTTGGTGCATATGCCCACCTCTCTGACCTCTCTGTTGGTGCATATGCCCACCTCTCTGACCTCTCTGTTGGTGCACATGCCCACCTCTCTGTTGGTGCATATGCCCACCTCTCTGACCTCTCTGTTGGTGCATATGCCCACCTCTCTGACCTCTCTGTTGGTGCACATGCCCACCTCTCTGTTGGTGCACATGCCCACCTCTCTGACCTCTCTGTTGGTGCACATGCCCACCTCTCTGACCTACCTGTTGGTGCATATGCCCACCTCTCTGACCTCTCTGTTGGTGCACATGCCCACCTCTCTGACCTCTCTGTTGGTGCACATGCCCACGTCTCTGATGGGTCCCTCTTCCTATTCCTTGTCTATCCTGCTCCATGTTGAAAGAAATTGCCAGTGTTTACCCCCATGTGAAATCAGTTAGCAATAATGAGTATTCGTTATGTGTGGTTACATGTAATTTAGATGTTCATACAAACACACATTTTATTTGTGTAGTTCTCGAAATCCATACACTGTAAATAACTGACAAACCAATGTAAAATCTATAGGTTTACCAAACGGTTCAAACGGCATATCAAAAGTGTTGTGAGCATTGCATTGTGAAAGACAATTACTTCATATGAAAGGTATTTCTTTGATGTCACACTGATTAGGTGTGGTGAAAAGGTTACTATGTAATTCTGTGTGTTGTACTTAGTCAATTGAACATGTTTGAACATGACTGAAGTGATGTTTGTCTGGCACCGGCTGCATTTTGTTGTCATGACTCGTAGCAAAAGCAGCATAACCATGAATTGAGGGTTAAATTAGGTGTATGCCTGGCTAAATAGATGAGTCTTTATTCTAGACTTAAACTGAGTGAGTGTGTCTGCATCCCGAATAGTGTTAGGGAGATAATTCCATAGTTTATGAATAGGATCTACCTCCTTTTTGATATTCTAGGAACTATTAACAAACCAGAATTTTGCGATTGTAATGAACTTGATGCAATATAGCATGGTCGAAGGTCACTTAAGTACTGTGGAGTTTATTTATTGAACTTGCTGGACATCCTCCCAGTAATGCATTAAAATAATCTAGTCTTGAGGTCATGAATGCATGAATTTGTTTTTTGGCATCAGCAACTGAGAGCATGTGCTGTAACTTTCTGAGGTGGAAGAATGCTGTTCTACAAACTGGTACCAAAAATAACACCTATGTTCTTTGCTGTAGAAGACGACGTGTCATCCATTGAGTGTCAAATTATATTTTAGCGGCTTATTTTTAGAGGTTTTTGGCCAATAATTATTACCTCTGTTTTGTTGGAATTGGGTAGAAGAAAATTTCTGCCCATCCAATTTTGGATATCATTGGCTCTACTTTAAGACTTTAAGACTACACTCAGGTAACTTTAAGAATTGTGAATTTTCATTGGGTTTAGAAGAAATATAAAGTTGGGGATCGTCGGCATAACAGTGGAAACTTATTCAACGATTCCTGATAATTTCTCCCAGGGGAAGCATGTATAAGAAGAAAAGCAGAGGTCCTAAAACTGATCCTTGTGGCACTCCATACTTTTGTTTGATTTGACAATTCCTCGTGTACACATACAAAGTTGTAGCGGTTTGATAAATACGACCCGAACCATGCTAATGCAAGTCCACTAATGCCAACATAATTCTCCAGCCTATTAAAGAGAATGTCGTGATCTATTGTGTCAGAGGCAGCACTAAGATCTAAAAGCACTTGAGGAGAAATGCAGCCGCGATCAGATGATGAGAACAAGTCAATTGTATCTCTGATAAGTGCAGTCTCTGTACTGTGATGAGGCCTAAATCCTGACTGAAATTGACATATATTTAATTTCTCTGTAGAAATAAACATAGTTGTGTGGAGACTACATTTTGTAGTATTTTCAACATAAATGGTAGATTTGAAAATCGGTCTGTAATATGCCAACTCTCCAGAATCAAGCTGTGGCTTCTTAATAAGTGGTTTGATCACTGCCATTTTAAAGTTTCTTGGGACATGTCCTAAGGATAGCAAGGAGTTAATAATATTAAGAAGACGTTCTGAGATGACTGGGAATACCTCTTTTAAGACCTTAGTTGGTATTGGATCTAACATACGTGTTGTGGCTTTTGATGTTTTGATACGTTTTGTTAGCTCTTTATGACCAATGATAGTGAAGGATTGAAGTTGCTCGTGAGGAAAAATATGAGACATTGTTTTCGGTTCTCTGTTTTCTTCAAATATGCTGACCTGGCAGCTTTTAGTGCCACTATCCTTCCATGCACCGCAAAATTCCCCTAATTTTGTATTCTTTCACTTGTGCTCCATTTCCAGAGCTGCTTTCTCGAGAGCGTGAGTGTGATCATTGGGGGGGGGGGGGGTTTTCTTGAATGTTTGCGCTAAAAAGCTAGACATGGCGCAGTGAATGGAACAGATTGTAGGTGTGTCGAAATTGACATTTTATTTAAAGAAAATAATTTGCCCCTCGTTTATTAAAAAAAAAAGTTGTTACAGTGAGGCACTTACAATGGAAGTGAATGGGGCCAGTTCATAAATGATGAAATACACATAGTTTTAAAAGTATAGCCACAAGACTTAAACATTATACACGTTAACAGGATTTTAGTGTGATATAATTGTTTACTAACATTATCTGTGTAAATCTGTATCGAATTCGGATATTACAGGGTTTTGTTGTCATGACAACGAAGGTGTAATATAATATACAACTTTACACAATCACACTAGAATCATGTTGGCACGTAAAATGTTTACATTTGGCTAACATTGCTTTTTTGAAACGTACCCCAGGTCAGTCAAGAGCAGAGAACCAATCATAACTGTGGGCGTTTACTGTCAAGTCTTAAAGGCGATGCAGAACCAAAACTGAACATTTCTAACAGGTCAGAATGAGGGTGGAAAATGATCATGTTTTTCAAATACATTACTGTTTGTTTGTTTTTTGTGCAAAAACTAAGTGAACCCGAACATTAAAATAAGGAAAAAGCATGCCATGACCCCTTTAAAAGAAAAAAATCTATTTAAAAATTCTACTCATTTCACGTCACTTGTGTGTTTGTTGATTAAAATCTTTGCCCAATTTAATAATGAGTCCAGGTATCAATGGTGTTGTACATTCAATTTTGTTTAACACATTTATTTTACCCTATTTACATAGAACTGGCAGACGTCCCGCACAATCAATAAATAATCTTTGTGGGCCTGATTTCTAGATGGGTGGAGCTCACAAAACTGGTTAAGATCATGTTCGGGTAAAATTTGCACTTGCAAAAAAAGAAATAATAATAATAATGTCACCAAAATTTTTTTCCCAAAACAGGCTTTGTTTTTTATTTAATTTATTTGTTTATTTTTGCAAAATATAATTTCTTAGATTTTCTTTCTGTTGATTTTTGGTTCAAATTTGACCTGGCCATGTTCTTGACAGGTTTCATGAAATTCACCCAGATGTTCATAATTATGGCATTAAACTGACCTGCACTTTACAAATTGACAATAAAATGCCAAGTCATTTTGTGACAAGACCTCAGTTCGCCCTCTGTGTGAAGAAAGGAGGGATTACATACTTGTAAAGCTTTCAAGGAGGTGCAAAAGCTCTTGACAACAATTGATTGGTTAATGATGGGTGTGTGGCCATCAATGAAAAGAAAATTAGTCCCGGGCAGGAACAAGAGCCTGGGGGAGGAGGACACACACACACTATTATTACTTGAGCAGCTTTTAATGACCCACACACGCACACACACACACACACACACTCTTCTGTTTTCCCTGTAATTGCCCTCAAATAGTCAAAGGTATCACTCAGCATTCAAACACTGGTTGGGTTATCTATTCAAAACTGTCAGCTGGAGAACAGAAAACCGCTGTGGGCGAAATAACTTCACAGCTTAGAATCACAAACATGATTGATGGCTTAATGTACTCATTTGGAACTTTAATTAATCCGATACAATGACGTGATGGAGAAAAGTTAAAACGACAACAAAAAAACAGAGTATGAGCAAAATCGTTAAGAAGTGAGAATGCAAATAAATGAATTATTCAAGATATGAACATCTTCATATGATTTCATAGGTCATAAGCGGCCGTTCATGTGTTCTTGCACCCGTTTGCAGTTTTCCATTGTTTTTCTATGTAAACATGTGCTATATGGACATCTTTGATCGTTGCCTTGCATCATGCATCATGGTGTGAACAGCCCTGAATACAGTTAACAACATAAGACTCCGGGGTCGTTCACAATGTTCATGCTTTTGCACTGGTGTTTAAATGTTTATATATGTAAATGTGCTCTAAACGGATCTTTGTCAGTTGCGCCGCTTCTCGCATTTTTGTCACCGTGTCACTGAGTAGCACTGCATTTTTTAGATGTCATGTTAAAAATAACTTTTTAAAAAGCACCTCAGTCTTGTTTATTTTAGCGCAATTACGTGCTTGGTGTGAACAGCCCTTGATACAGTAAACAACTTATGGTGCTGTTCACGGCAAATGCGTTTTGCTTCCGTTTGCAATGTTTTTGACGTCTTTGACTGTTGCGTTTCGTCTCACTGTGTTTTCGTCGTCTCGCAGAGGAGTGCTGTGCCTTTAAGACGCCGTGGCAATTTCATTTTCATTTTTGGGTGAATAATCCCTTTCTGCCATCATTTACACAACCTCATGTCGCTCCAAACTTGAATAAATTTTGTTCCTCCTTCAATGAAACACAAAAGAAGATATTTTTAAAAATGTTTGAACTGTTTTTATCCATTCAGTGAAAGTCAATGGGGTCCAAAACACGACTTTCATTGAATGGACAAAAACAGTTCAAACATTTTTCAAAATATCTTCTTCTGTGTTCGCAGAAGAAAGAAAATCATACAGGTTTGGAGCAACATGAGGCTGAGTAAATTATGACAGATTTATTTTTTAGTTTTAGTTTTTTTTTTAGTTTTTTTTTTTTTTGGTGGTCCCTTTAAAAAGACCTTTAACTCTTAAAAACAGATCTCGAGAATCCTGCATTCTGTTCTATTTGTTGCTTTATTCATAGCTTCTTCTTTTTTCAGTGCAAGAATGCGTTCAGTTTCAACGGGCCCTAATAATGTCTTATTTCTTAAGACGTCTTATGTAAAAATGCCAAAATGTGCCGGTCAGGGCACCCTAGCAACCGTATACCAATGCCATAGCAACTACATAGAGCACCTTAAAATCTTGGCCATGAGTTGTGCACGGATAACCACCACTTGTGTTTTCTTCGTAAAATGTAAAATCTAGTTTTAATTCATTACAGTAATTCAACAACAATAAAAATCAATGGCAGTTCCCCATTATGACATAAAACATATCTGTGAAAATATGAAGAAAAATGATACAAAAGTGTTAATGTCATTGTTCAAACATAAAAAGAAAGGCTTAGTATTTGTTTTGCGTTGATTAGCGTAATTCAGTTAGAAGACTACATATATTATCAGATTCTATACGTTTCACTAAAACAACTTGGAGAAACGGACAAGATAATTATTTAAGTAAAGACCAGATGTTCATATTATAAACAAGGCACTGCAATTAGCGTATTTTGGCAGTGCTAAGTACAAAGCTTGCCAAGAAAAAAAGCACAAAGCTTATGTGTGCCGTTCATTAGAGTCCAGTATCAGGTTTAGATTTTGTGCCATTCGCGATCTTCCTGATGTTTTTCCCTCCAGCGTTAAAGGCGCCGGGATGTCTTGGGTGGTAGTAGCTTGTTCAAGCTTTGTTGTCGTGCTTCTCTTAATATTTCTCTCTCTAAATCATTTCCCGAGGCGCTGTAGAGTGTGAACCTGTCTATACACAACACATCACCTTTGCTCGGCTGTAACGTACCTCATATCTGCTAATCTGCTTCCCTTTCATTTCCCAGGAATGTGACCAAATTCACATCGATGATGTCGCCTCGGATGACAATGGCCAGGACTTGAGGTAGCATATGACTTTCCTTCATCTGGCAAAGTGAGACTGAGTGCAACAATAAGGGTATTTCTAATAAAATCAACATTATGTAGTGTAAAGTGAGTCTAACGGCATGTTTTATATCAGAGTTTTGGGGCAGGCCTTCATTCTGGTTCCAGACTTTATATGATGGCTATTAATCATACTTTAAGAGCGTGACAACAGATATATTAATGGGATAGTTCACCCAAAAATGTAAATTCCTTTGTTATTTACACACCCTTATGTTGTATTATTTTTTTGGTGGAACACAATTTTTATCACGCAATTTTTTTCCATAAAACATTTCAAGTTTCAAAAGACCAAAAATACGTAATAGTATCATAAATAAAATTGTGCACTATATTCCAAGTCTTCTGAAGTCACACGATAACTATGTGTGAGGAGCAGACAGAAATTGAAGTTGTTATTCATTGATCATTTTGCCCTCTGCCGGAGCTCTCACATCAAATATCATCGAGTTTGGCGTTAATGACGTTTGGTGATTGACAACATATTTTATCAAAGTTCAATTAGGAATGTAATTGGATCTCTTAGTGTTACTTTCACACAGTTATTTATTTTAGTCATCATTTTTGTCTTTTGCTGAAATGTCCATTATTTAGTTAATTTTGTCAATATTTTATCATGTCATATTAATTCATTTTAGTCAATTTTACTGATTTTAAATTTTGAAAAATGTGCAGTATAAATCACTTTTAATTATTTAAACATGTTTTAAATATTAATGTTTAATATGTAAAATAAACTGTCTTATCAAATAAGAGCATATTATTTAAAAAAAATAATCATGAAAAATATTCATATTTTCATCAGCAATATGTTTAAAGGGACAGTTCACCTAAAAATGAAAATTCTCTCCTCATTTATTCACCCTCATACCATCCCAGAGGTGTATGACTTTCTTTCTTCTGCTGAACACAACAGAACTTTGAAGCACCAAAAAGCACACAAAGGCAGCATAAAAGTATCCATACGACTCCTATGGTTTAATCCACGCCTTTTGAACTGATGCGATAGGTGCGGGTGAGAAACCAATCAATATTTGAGTCGTTTCTTACTATAAGTCTCCACTTTCACTTTCACTTCAACGTTCTTTTGTTTTTATGGCAATTCACATTCTTCAGTGCCTTTAATTAAAACGGTTTGATTGTCGTTATGATGCGTCTTTTTCCTCTCCAAAAAAATGTAACATTTGTCAGATAATTAATGAGATTGACATTGCTCTTAAATTATGATCTGTCCTGTAACAGTAACAATGAATCTCTGAATCTGAGCGTAGTTGAGCCAGAGTGCGAAAAACTTGTATGGCAGTATTCCTTTAACATAATGGCACGTTACTGACATATTGGGTATGAAACACTGCAGGCCCTTGCTCAAGTTCCAGACATTTTACGATGATATTAATCACACGTTTAAAAGTGTGCGAACAGAAATATTGGTGTAGTTCTGTTTTTGGTGAGCGTACAGCTGCTCTGAATACTACCGTACAGTATGTGTGTTTGTACTTCCAGCACGTATAACTTTGGCACAGACGGCTTCCAAACGGCAGCGGGCAGTGGCACGCTCTGCTTGGGTTCGGGTGTTCACGGTGGAGTTGACTGGATGAGGAAACTCGCCTTCCGCTACCGACGCGTGAAAGAGATCTACAACATCTACAAGAACAATGTAGGAGGTGAGTGAACAACGCTTCTGCATTTCAACCCGCTTTTTCACAAAGAAAACTCGATCTTTATTAATACAGGAACATTTCAGTCATGCAAACTTTTGTAAATACCTGATGAAATTTGCATGACCAACAAATCGCTAGAATTCAATGAAGCTGTCAGCGGAGGACATGTGAGGCGTCTATTTCTCAAACTAGAGACTCTGATGTACTTATCCTCTTGTTTAGTTGTACATCTGGTCTTCCACATCTCTTTCTGTCCTTGTTAGAGTCAGTTGTGCTTTTTTGTTGAACAACAAATGAAGTTTGAACACTAAGTTTGAGTTTGCTGATCACTTAGATCTTTGATTTGTTCTGTGGATTGTTAATCGTGTCCCGTGTGTATTTTGTAGGTTTGTTGGGCAGTCCGAAGCGAGAGGAGTGGCTTCAGCTGAGGCGGGAAATGGAAGTTCTGACAGACCTCTGGTTGACTCAAGCACTGAAGGCTCTCGCGCTCATCAACTCCAGGTGAGAAGTCTTAAAGGAATATTGCAGTTAAATACAACTTCTGTGTCAGTATCAGTGGCGTGCTGTCCATTAGCATCATCATCACCACAATGTCAATTTTTGACAGGAAATAATACTGGAGGGTTCATTTGTTTGTCTTTAATGACTAAGAAAGTAGTCAAAATCATTTTCTGTGATAATAGACAGCATGCCACAGCTGCTGATGAAGCTAAAGTTGTGTTTCAGATGGAATACCCCTTTCACAATAGACTTATTTTACAGCAGTTTTGTGTCACACAAACATAACGAGTTTGGCGAGCATATGACCTCATCACTATGAAAGATTGACGGCAGATAATGATTAATAGCACACCAAGATATTTCTGTTCGCAGTTCCTTTGAAAGTTCCAAAAATGACAATTGTGTCATCGCTTCACTCACCCTCACGTTGTTCCAAACACGTTTTGCTTTTTCTTCCGGATATATTTTGGAAGAACGTTCGAGCTGCTCTTTTCCATACAATGAAATAATATACAAGGGGTTGACAAGCGCCGAACAAGACATAAACTTGTGCACTATATTCCAAGTCTTCTGATTTGTGGGAGGAACAAAACAAAAATGAAGATGTTATTCACTGAAAATCTTCCCCTCTGTCATTTCTCTCAAATCTCATGGTGTGGTGGTGGCGTAGTGGGCTAAAGCACATAACTGGTAATCAGAAGGTTGCTGGTTCGAACCCCATAGCCACCACCATTGTGTCCTTGAGTAAGACACTTAACTCCAGGTTGCTCCGGGAGGATTGTCCCTGTAATAAGTGCACTGTAAGTCACTTTGGATAAAAGCGTCTGCCAAATGCATAAATGTAAATGTAAATCTAATTTGTGCATTTGCATATTGACGTCAAACAAACCAAATGAAATTGGTTCTCACTTGTCTTATAAACGACGAGGACATTCTGCTAAACGTCTCCTTTTGTGTTCCACAGAAGAGAGAAAGTCATACGGGTTTGGAACGACATGGTTCAATTATGAAATTTCATTTTAGGGTGAACCGTTCCTTAAAGATTCTTGTTCATATGTTCGATTGATAACATCCATACTTTGCCTCCTCAGACCAAACTGTGTAAACGTGTTGGTAACCACCACACAACTGATCCCAGCACTGTCTAAAGTTCTGCTCTATGGCCTCGGAGGAGCGTTTCCCATCGAGAACATCTACAGCGCCACCAAAACAGGTTTGCTGCCTCTCTAAACACTCACATTCTCCGTTCAGATTTCACAATTCGGTCTTATCCCGAAACAGAATTGTACTGAATATGTATGTGAATGTGTTTATGTACATGTATTACGTCTTCCGGAAAGCACATGTAAACCCCGTTTTTAAAGGTGCTATTAGAAGTTTGATTGTGTGTTTGCAGGTAAAGAGAGCTGCTTCGAGCGAGTGACTCAGAGGTTTGGTCGGCGAGCCGTGTATGTGGTTGTAGGAGATGGCGTGGAGGAGGAAACTGTGGCAAAGAAGGTACGAGTTATCAAAGAAGCCACGCCAAAACCTTTACAATTAAAAGTACTGTGGTGATGCCATTGTATTTACAATGGACACCATCACGGTACTGCCGCAGGTCTTTTTTAAGAATTGCAATATTCATGTTACATGGTATTTATAAGTTGGCCATGACAGGGTCTTGATCCGGTGGTCCTCCATCCATACCTTGATTGACCTGGCTATGTGGCATGGAGCATTGTCCTGCTGGAGAACCCCAATCCTCAGAGTTGGGGAACATTGTCAGAGCAGAAGGAAGCAAGTTTTCTTCCAGGATAACCTTGTATGTGTCTTGATTCATGCATCCTTCATAAAGACGAATCTGCACCCCCAGATCATCACTGATCCTCTACCTGGTTGACTAATGGTTAGACGGAGACCTGAAGAGGCCTTCAAGCAGGGCTGGACTGGCAATCTGGTATACCGGGCATTTTCCCAGTGGGCCGCCGCACTTTGGGGCCGATCAGGGTGCGGACTGGCCATGGGGGAAACCGAGCGGACCGTTGGGTCGGCCGCGAAATGTGCCGAATGGGCCACTATAAGCTAAAATGAGCCGCCACGTTATGCGGAACGGACAACAAAACAGCACCGCAATATGCAGAAAAGGACAGCAATCTCCCACTACTCAACAAGATTTGCACCAGTTGCCATGTAAAATCACGGGCCGATTTATCTTCCCAGTCCAGCCCTAAGCCACATGAAATTTGGTGGAAGATTGGTGATGATCTCGGTGGTGCAGATTCGTCTTTGTGAAGGATGCGTTAATCAAGCCACGTACAAGGTTATCCTGGAAGAAAACTTGCTTCCTTCTTTGACAACATTCCCCAACTCTGGATTTTTTTACCTAAATATCTATAATCTTAATTATATTTTTTATACTTTATATATTCACCTTATGCACCAGAGAAACCAGCGTGCAGCCATCTTGAAAATGTAGTCTCGGGACTTTCGTTCTAGCAGTTCTGTATAGAATCTGTGGTGTTGAGGGGGGAGGGGTGACACTATATTTATACACACAAACACACACACACATATACTATACATGTGAAAGTGTGTGTTTTATTTTATATTCTGTTTACAACCATTTTAATCACATTTAATCCTCTAAAAAAAAATTACACATTTTAATATCAACTACACATTTTAACACAACAATTAAATCCTTATATTATAAAAAAGTGCCGTGTGTCATAGCTGTCTGAATGTGATCTGTCAGGTCCAATTAAACTACGCTGGTGTTGAAAAAAAAAACATTTAGAGTGAATACTTTCTGTGCTACCACACATAAGCCATTTTGATCGACTCTTCTCAGTAGCTTAAATACAAACAGGAAGTTAGATGACAAAATTCGGAAGAGCGGGGTGTGGAAAAGGGGCGGAGCTGAATAACGTGATTTACAAACTGTATATTCAGAATATAATCCTAATAAAAAAAACTTGAATCTCTATATATAGTGTGTATACACACATGTATCCATATAAGCACATTTATGTACATACATTTTTATTGTTTATACATATTTTTAATAATATCTATAATAAAAAAAAATATTCATTTAAACCCTTTTATATATACAGTAGGTTTATATATATATATATATATATATATATATATATATATATATATATATATATATATATATATTTATTTATCAATATCACAGTAGCAAGAGTGTGATATGGCCCTACATCAGCACTGCTGTGATTCGAGTGTCGTAGGTAATAACAGCAGTGCTGATATAGGGCCATATAGCACGATTGCGAGTGTGATATTGTTATATACAACAGTTCAATGAACAAGTACATTTTTAAAAACTATGAAAAACTGAGTATGGTCATAAAAACACATTTGTGCTGGAACTACTTTATTACGTTACGGATCAGAATCTGCCTTTGGTGGTTCAAAACAAATGATGCGTCCAAACCTCCGTTAGTAATTCAAAGAGTTCACTTCAGAAATAGTATCACGGCTTGTGCTGTTTCTAACAAGGCATTAGATAAACAAGGATAGATGTGTGTGTGTGTGTGTGTGTGTGTGTGTGTGTGTGTGTGTGTGTGAGAGAGAGAGAGAGAGAGAGAGAGAGATGGAGTGTGTGTGATCACCTGTTGCCACTCCCAAGCAGAGATGCTGTCAGCTTTCTGAAGATCAGCTTTCTCAGTGGAAAAATAGCATCCAAGCAGGGGTATTTCTCCCTATTTCGTGGTAGCCGGTGCACAAGAGTCGATCACTATAGAAACCTCAATGTCCTCCAACAAAGGTTTTAAACAGCACCCAATGTGTAATTAATCAGTCTGTTGTGTATCTCAGCTGTGATGAGCCTTAATGCTGAAGTTGTTCATTTAAAGCCGTTTAAAGCCATTTCCTAGCTTTAGTAGTGTAGTAATAATACAAGCGATAACAAAGAGCTGTTGATTGTAAACGACTGATGCGGATTCATTTTACATCACCTAAATGAACTACTTTTTAATTCCATTTGGGGTAAAAAAAAAATTACTTTAAACTTTTGACAGTCTGCACAAATATCGGCAAATTCTGGTTCTGTTAATCGGACATCTAGTGATAGTGAATGGCCAATGCTAATAATTTCAAAATTGCAGAATAATGGCTGATATACTGCAAAAAAATATCTTTTGCTTCTTGTTACATACAGTCTAGTGTATGTTTTAATTAATGATTTAAATGAGTTTTCTTTATGTCATTCTGTAGAAGAACATGCCATTCTGGAGAGTCACGTGCAGAGCAGACCTGGAGGCCTTAAGTCATGCACTTGAGCTGGATTACCTCTAGAGAGCAGCGCCTGTCTCCCTCCACACCTCAAACTCGAACGGTCCACAGGAATCACATGACCAAGCCAAGAACTGCAGGACCGGTCAGCAGGAAACGGCAATCTTATAGGAAATGTTTGCGTCAGATCAATCCAAGAAAAACATTTTCGTTCTTTTCTCGCGCTCCACCTCGGACTAAAGTGTCGATTCTTTGATTTTACTTTTTTTCCTGTACCACAGCACTGCACTGAAGGCAAAGACCCATCAAAGATTTGTGGTGAAGGTATGAGTCATACCATTTGGGCTGTGTTCGGAATAGCATACTACCGTACTATTTGTACTATTTCTTCAGTATGCATGTGTACTGTTCAAACTGGCAAGTTTAAAAATGTTTACACTAAGCTGGATGAAAAATGCTGAATAACCATGTTTATGTCCGAGATGATAACTGCACACCTCTCATGTTATGAGGTCATGTGACAACATGTGTCATGTGACAACCATTTGAAACGGCTCACGTTGCATATTTTTCTTTAAATGAAGCAGTGCACCGTATATACTGGTCAGTATGTGGTCGTTAGTACTGTATGTAGTATTCCGAACATAGCCATAGTAATATCAAAGACACTGTGTAAACTACCACCAAAAGATTTGAAAGGTGTGAAGATTTACATAAAATAAAGGAAATATCACAAAAACAAAACAACAAAAAAAACACACACACAAAACAAGTTTGAGAATTATGAAAAAAAAAAATACAATTATTATAAATGATTTTTTCTTTCAGTATAAAAATGATTCCAAATTGATTGAAGATTGCATCATACATAAAAATCGATCAATAAATATTTACTGATTTGAAATGAATAAAAAGGACGATTTTTTTTGTACTAAAATTAGAAAAACTAACCCCACACCTACAAAGACATGTACATTTTTATGCAAACAAATAAATAAAAAAGAATCCTGGAATTGATTTAAAAAACGAACTGACCATGAAATTCGCCAAAGTAGCAACATATAATGCTACTGGTACTGAAAGAAAATGATTTTATTAAATTATGAACTTCACATGTCTATTAACTGTCCTCAAATGTCTCTGATATGTGCCTTGAACACCATGTGGCTTGTTACCGAATGTATATTTGATTTCTGTTTCTTTCTCTTTGCTGGAGTTTATATACTGTATACTGTATGTACCAGCCGGATCATTCTATGACTCGCATGTGCTCTACTCACAACCTGTTCCCTTTGCTATGATTTGTATATAAGGTTTTTTTGACGTTTCTGGGCTTATTATAATAGAATAAAGATAAATTAATTTCATTCTCGAATCATTCTTCAAGCGGTACAGTTTGATAAGCAATTTTAAACCACAACATTGTTAACTTCTGGATTCAGATTGATTGACAGACAAGAACATTGTAGGTAAACTTGAGATAAATGCATGATAGATGTGTACATCATACATACTCATTAAGAAAGTAGTTCTGAATAACAGGAATGACCCGGTATGTTTTTTTGACCAACAGTGTTTGCTATGTTTATGTTACAGAGACATCCTGTGGCCAAAATGAAATCCACAATACTAGTGACAATGCTGAAAATAGTTTATGGTCAGACATACAAAATATACTTTTAAAAAAGTAATTGCAATAAACATGCTATACTGTATCTAGATAGCCTCAGATGATATATCAGCACACCAGGATATTCTATAAAAAATCTGAAGTATGCGATATAGACCTGTGTTATCATGCAATAACATTACGTAAAATACATCCTGCTTCCTACTTCAACCCACAAGTGATGGCCAAATATTTCTGTAAATTCTTGACTGTTTACTTAAAGGGATAGTTCACCCAAAAACTTTCAATCTCATTTCCTCACCTTAATGCCATCCCAGATGTGTGACTTTCTTTCTTCTGCAGAACACGAATAAAGATTTTTAGAAGAATATTTCAGCTCTGAAGGTCCATACAATGAAAGTGAACTTTGAAGCTCCAAAAAGCACAGAAAGGCAACATAAAAGTAATCCATACAACTCAGTGGTTTAATCCATGTCTTTTGAAGGGATATGATAGGTGCGGTTGAGAAACAGATCAATATTTAAGTCATTTTTACAATCAATCTCCACTTTCACATTATTCTTATTGTGTTTTTGCTGATTTGTGTTCTACGTGCATATCACCACCTACTGGGTAGGAAGGAGAATTTATTGCAAATAAATAAGGATTTAAATATGACACTTCTCATATCACTTTTGAAGATATGGATTAAATCACTGGAGTCATATGGATCACTTTTATGCTGCCTTTATGTGCTTTTTGGAGATTCAAAGTTCTGGCCACCATTTGTGTTCAGCAGAAGAAAGAAAGTCCTACACAGTTGGGATGAGGGCGAGTAAATAGTGAGAATTTTTATTTTGGAGTGAACTATCCCTTTAAGTTTTATCATCTAAGAGGTTCTTCAATATCAGATTATACAGTAGCAGGTATAAAGATACTAAGGACAATCAATCTGATAAGGAACCTCTTAACCATCTTTAGCAGGGCATCTTTAGTGTCCACCTAAAAGTTAGTTAGTTTTTAAATGTCAAAACAAAGCGTTCCATCCAAAAGGGCAGCATGAAAACAATTAAAGCTTTCGCTGTGTTCGAAATTAAATAATAGCATAATGCATGCTGCACAGTATACACTAGAGTTGCCTACTATTCTTCAAAATAGTATGCGAAGCATTCCATTAGAAATGGAAGGTCAAACGAGCACTTAAAGTATGCTTTGGTTGCAAACCATAGTGAATGGTTCCCTGTGATTTAGGGGAAATTTGCATACTGCAGGAATAGAAAGAGTAGTACACTAGTGTGCTGTTTGGGTCACAGCCAAGCCCATAAGCCTTGCAAATCAGTGCTGCCATCTAGTGGAACTTTACTGCAATCACACCAACTATTGACTATTGTTATTTGATTTTTTTATGGTCCTTGACCCCTGGCTCTTTTACCAGAAGTCTGCACATCTTGTCAATTGCATTTTCACCTTGAATCTGTGCCACATAGTACACACACAACATAACACAACCTGCCCCAGATCACAGAGTTTGTGTGTTCAACACTTATTTGATCAGGGTCTGTTGACAGATAATTGCTAATGCTCATACAGGAATGTTTGGATGAGTGACTGGAGGGCTCAATGGCCTCTGTGACCCACGGCAGCACTCGTTTGATTAATGCGTTCAATAAGTGAGTGAGTTTGATCTAAAGCAAATGTCAATGACTCACCTCGCCAGTTTGTTTTTCAAATGAAGGTGTCGTGGAGTTCAGCGGGGTTATCCTGTGATGTTAAAACCCATTATTTGGCTTGTAATATCTGGCTTGTGTAATATCTCCCTCCATATAATATCAGCAAAGTGGAAGCGTATAGGACATACCTGAAAATCTGGATTAAATCAAAAACAGCAGATCACCACACACGTCTGATAAAGCTGGGAATGAAAATGGAAACAGGTTTTATATTATAGAAATGCTCTCCTTTTCCCATTTAAAGAAATTCCAACATTTAACATTATTTAATTACTTGTAATTCAATGATTTTTTTTTAGGAGGGTAGTTTGTTTTGGCATGTACGAGAATGTACGAGAATGTGAATTATAAAGTTATTTCCATACTATGCTGTCCCATTGTATTAACTCTGAATCAATTACACTTTATATAAGTGTTTCCCTGTTTTGTTTTGTTTTAAACATACTTCTCGTTATTTTATTTTTACTTAATTATAGCTTCTTTTTTTAAATAAATAAATAAATAAGCATAAATTAAAGGCAGTACAAGAAACATAATGTATTAATACTTTACTATTTAAATAATATATAATTATTTATAAAAAAAAAAAAAAAGAATTTTATAATAATGGGAATTATGGTTGAAATATGCTTTTGAAAAATCATGACTTATTCCTCAAAGAATAATCCTAAAATATTTCTAAAACTGGAGATAAACAGCCTAAAAATGCAATCAGAGCTGCCTGACAGGTTTGGAAGAGGAACATCAAAATTATCAAAAACATTACATTTCAAATAATTATAACAATACAATAATTACACTATTAATCAAAAATATAAATAAAAAATATTTTTTACAAAAATCTAATCTTTTTATTTAAGTTATTATATATTCTTAAAATATATATATATTATAATTATACAAATTTTCAAATGTAATTATATATTAATATTTATATGCATACATTTGATATATTTTATGGTTATATTTTTGAAGACTAAAAAAATGTAAATGAAAGTTTTTTTTCAAGTGCTTTAGACAGATACAATTCTATTAAACTTTTACTATTAGTAACTAAAAAAAACTATTTAAAGTAAAAATAAATGTTTTATACTATCAATATTATTTAGAATTATTTCATTCTGCTCAGTATGAAATTCCCTAAAGTTATTAAACATTTTCCAAAGCTATTTTTTTTCTATTTTATTATTTATTTATTTATTCATTTCCTTATTAAAAGTATTTCTTATTCCTACAGCACTGAGTTTATGTAACAAATGTTCTGGACTTTAGTTTTGTATGGACTCTTACTTTGAAATCATGTTTCAGTTCTTGTTCTTGTCGCTGTTCTTGTTCCCCTATGATTTTTCCCCAGGTGCTTCTTAACCTAGAACGGTCCCTGTGCATATATGCTGCAGTGGTTTGGTTAATTTGCTCTCAAGTGTTTTGCATTTCTGAGCTTTCCAGTGGTCTTAAGTTTTTGTGTTTCATTTAAATATTCATTAAATAGCCTGCATTTAGATCCACCTTCTCTCGCCTTAATTCTCCACCATCATTATGGAAGAACTTTCCTTCGAATGGATCTAGCATCTTTTGAACTCCTGTCTCCATTAGAAGTCTAACTCCATAGAGGAGTGTACAGAGCTTTTCTGCGCCCTGGCGAACTGTGTAAGATGGGGTGACTTTGATCTAAAAGACATTTTACGTTTCGGCCTAAACGAGTCGATTCATTCTTGTCTACCAGGAGGAAAATGTGATCTATCTTTGGTCAAATATATTGACTAGTCTTTTAAGCTTTGCGTTCTCCTCCTACACAGTGGGGTATGGCAGTAACTCGACGGATCTGGCCTCAACCTCAGTGGTCCCTGCTTCATTGATCCCGGTGATCTCAATTTTGGTGTTCCCTGCTCCGGTGTTTTCAGTGGACTCAACCTCGGTGGTCCCTGCTCCGGTGGTCTCAACATCGGTTGTCCCAGCTCCGGTGGTTCTGGTGGTCTCAACCTCAGCAGTCCCAGCTTTAGTGTTCTCTGTCAACTCAAATTCATTGGGCCCCCACCTCAGTGTCCAGCCGACTACACCCACCACGGACGACGAGCCAGCGTCCAGAGTCGTCTTGTCTCCTGAGTCTCCCAGTAATTTGCCCTCTAGTGCCCTGACCTCTGGGTCCCCAGCTGCCCTGACCTCTGAGCCCCTGACTTCATTCCAGCCTTTGCCACACAGAAACATGGATATGTCCAGAGGATACAGCAACACCCTCTGCTCTTTCCAACAACTTCTCCTTCTCTCACACCCCTCGACATACCTGTTGGGGTGGGGGAACAGGTGTGCTAATTCCAAAAAAATGGACATTTTCTCCACACGCCTCTCTATGTAACAATACTTCTTTTGAATTCCATGCTATTACTACAATGCAGCCCACAAAAATCCATGTTGTCATCCTTTGCCCTCCGTGTCAGCCGGCACACTTTCTTGGGGAGCTGGATGTCCTGATGTCCTTTTCTGAAGATGGTAGGCCACTTGTGGTTCTTGGAGATTTCAACATACACCCAAGACAAGCCCCAGGCCACCGAACTTCATGCTCTTCTGGCCTCGTTCTGGCACTACAGCAACTCAGAGATCAGGCAACCAGCTGGACCTAACTTTTACACATAACTGTACCACCTCAAATATTCTTGTTTCTCCTTTACATGTCTCTGATCACTACTTTGTTTAATTCAACATGACTCTCCCATCTATATTAAAACAGACTCCACCTTTGGTGTCCTTTTGCTTTAACCTCCATTCTCTTTCACCACATACCTTTCCACTTCTGTCTCTACCTCTCTTCCCACACATCTTATTTTCCACCCTGGATGTAAACACTGCCACAGACACATTAGGCTCTACTTTAACAACCTGTCTAGACAGCATCTGTCCTCTCTTCACTAGGCCAGCACGTATGACTCCACTCAGCCCCAATCTCTCTGACATTCTTTGTGAAAATCGGACTGAACTCAGGGCGGCTGAGAGGAGATGGTGGAAATCTAAAGATCCAGCTGATCTGGGCAAGTATTACTCACTGCTTGCCTCTCTTTCAGATAATGTTAAATCTGCAAAAACTTCCTATGACCAGGACAAGATCAACAGCACCACATACACTTACAGCTTATTTAGAACATTTAACACTCTTCTCTGTCCTCCCCCTCCACCGCCTGACACCTCACTGATAGCAGATACCTTTGCCAAATTTTTTACTAATAAGGTTATAGCCATCAGCAATACATTCTCAACACCACACCCTCTGAAACACCTGCTTCCTGTGTGCAGCTCTTCTATCTCTGTTCTCTCCTCTAACTGACACTGAGTTATCTAAACTCCTCCTCTACAACCACCCCACCACCTGTCCCATTGACTCCATTCCTTCACACCTTCTCCAAGCCATCTCTTCGTCCATCCTACCTGCACTCACACATATAATTAACACATCACTATTTGCAGGCATTTTCCCCACTACATGGCTCGAGTAACCCCACTGCTTAAACCAGCACTTAACCCCAGACAAGTAGAACACTACAGACCAGTCCCTCATCCCATTATTGGCGAAAACACTTGAAAGGGCAGTCTTCAATCAGATCTCTGCCTATCTCTCGTAGAACAAGCTGCTGGATGACAATCAGTCAGGCTTCAAAAGTGGACATTCCACCGAGACTGCCCATCTGTCTGTCACTGAGTCACTGAGACAAACGAGAACTGAATCCAGATCATCCACCCAGATTCTACTGGACCTTTCTGCAGCCTTTGACAGTCAACCATCAGATCCTACTCTCCACCCTCTCTACTCTGTACATCACAGAAAATGTGCTTGACTGGCTTAATTCCTATCGCTCAGGTAGGTCCTTCAAGGTAGCCTGGAGAGGTGAGGTGTCCAAGTCACATCAGCTGCTTACTGGGGTACATCAGGGATCAGTGCTTGGGCAACTACTGTATATACACAACATCACTGGGACCCATCATTCAGGCACATGGGTCCTCTTACCTCTGCGTCACCGATGACACACAGCTCTACTTGTCTTTCCAGCCCAATGACACCACAGTGACTACTCAAATCTCAGCCTGTTTGGCAGACATATCGGCCTGGATGAAGGAACTCCACCTGCAACTTAACCCAACAAAGATTAAGCTCCTCGTCCTTCCAGCCAACCCTGCTGTTGATTAAAACATCACCGTTCAGCTTGGTTCAACTACAGTAACACCATAAAAAACGATCAGAAGTCTAGGGGTAACCACTGATAACCAACTAAATTTGGTTACGACAGCACGATCATGTAGATTTACACTCTACAATATCAGAAATATAAGATCCTTCCTCTCTGAACATGACACACAACTTTTTGTTCAGTCACTTATCATAACTAGACTGGACTACTGTAATGCTCTCATTGCAAGCCTGCCTGCATGCACAATTAGGCCCCTGCAAATGATCCAGAATGCAGCAGCATGTCTGGTCTTTAATGAGCCAAAGAGCGTGCATGTTACACTACTCCTTGTTTCTATTCACTCTCTGCCAGTTGATGCACGTATCAAATTCAAGGCTCTGATGCTGGCGTACAGAACAGTCACTGGGTCAGCTCCAGCATAACAAAAATCCTTTCTACAGTGCTACGTTCCCACCAGAATCCTCTACCAAAACAGAGGCACCAAAACACTTTCCCGGACTTTCGGTTTCACTGTTGGTGGAATGACCTTCCCAACTCTGGCCCTGGTCTCCTGGTGGTCCACCTGGCCTGCCTGGTCTCCTGGCCATCCTCCCGGTTCACTCTGGTCTCTGGGTCCTCCACCGGCTCCGCCCTGGTCATCTTAGTTGTCCAGATCTCCAGTGCCCTGTGGTCCCCCGTGGTCTGCAGTGTCCTCTCCTGCTCCTCTGAGGACTCCAGCGTCGTCTCCTGATGCCCCATATTCGCAAGCAGTCTCCCTTGATGCCTGTGGTCTCCATATCGCCCACTGGTGCCCTGTCATCACCTGCCGTACCCTGGATCGCTTTTTTGCAGGGTAGAGGGGGGTTTCTTTAACATATGTAACTATAGTTTTATATGGACTCTTATTTTTAAATCATGTTTTAGTTTTTGTTGTTGTCCCTGTTCCTTGTTCCCCTATGATTGTTCTTCAGGTGTTTCTTGTTAACCTTGTTAGTCCCTGTGTGTGAATACATATTGCTCTCATGTGCTCTCTGTCTTTTGTCAGTTCTTTTCCATGTTTGGCTGTAATGGTTTGGTTGTTTTGCTTTTTGTATTTCATTTAAGTTGTAATTAAATAGCCTGCATTTAGATCCACCTTCTCCTTCCTTATTATCAACCATCATTAGTTTACACTCCCATAAAAACATCAAAACAACATTTTAACCACAAATCGACTTTAGCTTGTTTATTTTTCCAAATGCCCCCTCATGATCAATTTTGCCATGAACCACATCATGCAAAGATCACACAATCAAAAAACATGCACACACACACACACGGGCTGTTGACTCTTGAGTTATTTGTCTTCTCTCATTCAGGATAACAAGTTTATGGTTACAAAGTCTAGTGTGTTCCAGAGTCCAGCCTGAGTGGGACCTTGAGGAAGTGTTTCACAGAGGCATCGGGGTGAAATACAGAAACCCAGCATGCAGAAGCAGTGTAAGGCTGTGGGACCTTGAGCACCCGCTGATTACACAGCCACATGCCACCAACATGTAATAGCAAGAGTTCACTAACTCTAGTGCACTTGTTGCACTCCGGACAGGAAACTGACATGTACCGTGATATAGCTGTTATCTTGTACACACTACCAAGGGCCATCACCTCCATAAACAATAATATTCTAATATTCAGATTAGTGGTGGACCAATATGTCATGAAATATTAATTTTTATAACACTTTTCACAACACGCACTGTTTCAAAGCAGCTTTGCTGAAAATATTCTGAAACAGAAAATTATGCTGTAATGTTTAAAGTGTCTTAAAGTCTATATGTTTTTCAATTATTAATTACATTTGGTTTCATCAGTCCTGAATATATGGTTTCATTCTTGCACTAACCCTGCTTTTAAAGATATTTACAATTTGCTGATGCTTTTATTTAAATGACTGACAAAATAAGGCTTATTTAATATATAATTTAATATATATAAATAAATAACTTATTTAAAGTTTAAATAAGTGAGAAATATATATATAGATATATATATATAGATATATGTATACACACCACAAAAAAAAATATATTTCTTTTTTTTAAACAGAAATACAGTATTACAGCAATGAGAATAATCTTTGTGGGGGCGGGGCTTATATGTGATAAATTGTCATGAAATTAATATTATAATGCAGTGCACATGGTCCGTATTGAAAAATATAATATCTTTATTTTATATTTATGGGTAGTGAAATGTGAGCTTGCCATGTAATTAATTTCACTATTGGGAAGATACACTAGCGAAAGCAGGGCCATATAAAGGATAAGAGGGCATGAGGTGCAGGTACAGAGTTCATACTGTGGATGATCCTGCTATATGCTGATTGTGTGACTGTATAGTTCTGGAGTTCAGTGTTCAGAACACAGACACTCACCTGAACCAGAGAGCTCTAGCACTGATCCAACACATAACCAGTGCTGACCAGTGGTCCCCTAAAACACATACTTTACAAACTATAGATTCTATCCCCTACCCCTAAACCTAACCCTCACAAAAAAACTTTGTTTAGTATGCTTTTTAAGCAATTTGAATTATGCGGACACTAGAAATGTCCTCATAAACCCCATTTATAGCATAATACCACTACACACACACACACGCACTGCTGAAAGTGATGGTGTTCTGGGTGTTTCTAGCACGTTGCTATATGGTTGCTAATGTGTTCTGAGTGTTTTTATTGCTTTGGAATGTGGTTGCTAAGGTGTTCTGTGTGCTTTTTAACGCATTGCTATGTAGTTGCTAAGGCATTCTGAGTGGTTTTTGTGCATTGCTATGTGGTTGCTAAGGTTTTCTGGGTGTTTTTTTGGTGTGTTTGCTTTATGGTTGCTAAGGGTTTCTGGGTGTTTTTAGCGCATTGCTATATGGTTGCTAAGGGTTTCTTGGTGTTTTTAGCACATTGCTATGTGGTTGGTAAGGTTTTTTTTATTTTTTTTAGCATGTTGCTATATGGTTGCTAATGTGTTCCAAGTGTTTTTAGTGTGTTGCTATGTGGTTGCTGATGTGTTCTGAGTGGTTTTTAGTTCATTTCTATGTGGTTGCTAAGGTGTTCTGATTATGTGTGTTGTTAGGTTAGTAAGGTATTCTGAGGGGTATTAGGGGTATTTTAGCTCATTATTATGCTGTTTTGAGTGTTTTTTGCATGTTGTATTGTATGTTGTATGCATGTTGCTATGTGGTTGCTTAGATGTTCTGAGTAGTTTTTAGCATGTTGCTATGTGGTTGAAGGCATTGTGATTGGTTTTTAGTGTTTTGCTATGTGGTTGCTACAGTGTTCTGAGTGTGCATAAGCACATTGCTATGTGGTTGCTATGGTGTTCTGAGTGGTGTTTAGTGCATTGCTATGTGGTTGCTAGGGTGTTTTAAGTGGTTTTAGGGTGTGCTATGTGGTTGCTAAGGTGTTCTGAGTGTACATAAGCACATTGCTATGTGGTTGCTATGGTGTTCTGAGTGGTGTTTAGCGCATTGCTATGTGGTTGCTAGGGTGTTTTAAGTGGTTTTAGGGTGTGCTATGTGGTTGCTAATGTGTACTGAGTGGTTTTTCGTACATTGCTGTGTGGTTGCTAAGGGGTTCTGTGTTTTTCAGTGTGTTGCTAGGTTGGTAAGGTGTTCTGAGGGGTATTATTGTGTTTCTATGTGGTTGCTATTTTTTTGCATGTTGCTATATGGTTGCTAAGGTGTTCTGAGTGATTTCTAGCATGTTGCTATGTGGTTGCTTAGATGTTCTGAGTGGTTTTTAGCATGTTGCTTTGTGGTTGCGAGGGAGTAGTGATTGTTTTTTAAAGTTTTGCTAGGTTGGTAAGGTGTTCTGTGGTTTTTAGTGCATTGCTTCATGGTTGCTAAGGTGTTCTCTGTAGTTTTCAGCCCATTGCTATATGGTGCTAAGATGTTCTGAGTGATTTTAATTGTTTTGCTATGTGGTTGCTAGGGTGTTCTGGGTGGATTTTTTAGCATGTTTCTATGTGGTTTCTTAGATATTCTGAGTGGTTTGTAGCATGTTTCTGAGGTGTTCTGATTGTTTTCTGTGTGGTTTCTAAGGTGCTCTGTGTTTTTTAAAGTGTTGCTATGTGGCTGCCAATGTGTTCTAAATGGTTTTAAGTGTGTTGCTATGGGGTTGCTAAGGTGTTCTGGGTAGGTTAAGTGTGTTGTTATCTGATGCTAAATTGCTCTGAGTGGTTTAAATACTTTTTGATGTGGCTGCTAAGGTGTTCAGAGTGGATTTAGCAGGTAACTGTGTCGTTGCTAAGGTGTTCTGAGTGTTTTCTAAGTGGTTTCTAAGGTGTTCTGGTGTGTTGCGATGTGTTTGCTAAAGTTTTCTGTCATATTGGGAGCATTTCAAAACTAACATGTGCCACAAATGTGTCAGTTTGTCCTTCCTGCAGCTTCCATTCACCTGATGTATTTGATAGGCATTGAGTTTGGCTCATTCTGCCTCTCTCGTTCATGGTCATTACTGATGTTGAAAAGCATCAGTGTTGGGTGTAATGCATTACTAAGTAATTAATTACTGTAATTAAATCAATTTCATTAAAAAAGTAAAGTAAGGGATTACTCTTCATTTTTCAGTAATTTAGTTACAGTTACTTCTGATGAAATTGCATTAAATACTTTATAGACTATAGAACAATTCTATATAAAACAATAGTGAATCGAAATGTAACTTCTAATGTTAAAATGTATGTTTTTTAATGTAACGCTGCCTCCTTAAATTCTTTGGCCAGTTCATGAATAATTTATTTGATTTCACGTTGTTTATTTGAAAGAATTAAAAGAAATGTTTTATGTGTATTTTTGATCTGGTCAAGGTTGATAAGGTTTTAAGAAAGTAATCAGTAATAAGTAATGCAATTACTTTTCAGACAGAGTAATTAGTGCAGTAATCTAATTGCATTGTAGAATATGTTATTAGAAGTTAGTAATTAATAACTTTTTAGGGTAACTTACCCAACACTGAAAAGCAGTAAATGTCCCTTTACACCGTCTCACCCCTCGGCCAGACTAAAGCTTGGCTCAGGAAAATATTTTGTAATGCTTGTTTATTTTATTTTATTTTTTTGTGAGAAATGAGATTATTTTTGAGCCAGCACAGTTACAAACACACAAGCGCCCTTTTACCTGAGTGCAGCCTCCGGTGGACGCCATCCAGGTAATTAATCAACACAGTCAGGGGTTTGTCTTTGTTTGTTCATTCCTGGGCGGTGCGCCACTCAGATATGACTTTTACTGTACATTCCAATTGAATTCCTGAAATTAAATTGAAGTTGAATTAATCTAGCAAATCAGAAAGCAAAATTGTCATTTGTATCTAAGGAAGTAGAAATAAAATAAATAAAATGACTAGGCAATATTAATTTTTCTGATATACATTGATCAATAGTACACTTGTGTCATTATAGATCAATATACTGTATTGTTTAATCAATTGATAGATTGGTAGACATTTTGTGGTGCTAGTGAGCAACATTAAAATAAACCGTTTTGACAGTACTGAACTTAGTTTTGAGAATGATGTTATATCAGTAGATATTTATGAAATATTTTATATAATATTCTAAAATGTTAAGTTACAATTACAAGAAGTCAGAATCTGAGATAACCCTGAAAACAAGATGTCTCAAGTAAATCTTGTTTCACAACTGGAAAGCAAAACAATTTTTTTGGTTTTGTAGATGTGCTTGTTTTCCTTCATCCTGTGTGTTTTCTGACTCCAAAATGACGTCAGATTCCTTGAGTTCCCAGAGTGTAACACCAAATTTACGAGTTTGTTGTGCAACCGCAAATTCTTCCGCTCGATAAAAGATGATGGGGAAACTTTAGCCCCAGGATCGTTTCTGTGCTACAGTCAAACATCTGCTGCCAGGCACACCTTATTATGATTATGATCGCCCTTTGACATATTGCAGCAAGTACTCGCACCACAAACCCTGCCCTACATCGTAAACTGAAAAATCAAAACATGATTACATGTTCAAGGGGTTTGGTTTGGGTCAAAAGTTTGAGGCAAGCAGCTGTCTTTTCTGAAGTTGTAAACAACTATCCTCTAATTCAGGCCATGAAACAGTATGGCCTATCCTTGGATCTTCTAAGGCAAGCAGCACTGTTACTAATGGTTAGGGTTTCTAATAAACCCCTACATGTAAACACTTAACTTTGTCGCATGAATTTCGATGTGTAACCCATCCCACACTGTTTGTGCTTTGGATATGAATGATAACTCCAATAATAGCCATTGTTGAAGAGAATGTAATGTCCTATGGGTTTTCAATGCAATCAGACTTGCATGTTTCACCTGACAGATGATAAAACAAACAAAACATTCCCTTCGACTTACTTTGAAGGACGGACACGAGCCATATGAAGTGACTAAAATATCATAAGACTTTGTGTGGGCTTTTTTGACATTGGCCAGTAAGTAACCACCTAGCAACACCCTGGCAACTACCCAGAACTCTCTAGAAACCTACTGCACAGAATATGTGCTTTAAAACACACCCTAGCGAGAACATAACAATGATTAGAAACCATTCAGAACACCCTAGCAACCACCCAGAAAACCCTAGCGACTAACTAGCAATGCACTAGCAACCACTCAGAACACATCTAGCAAAAACTTAGCAATTCCTTGGCAAACACTCAGAACATCTTAGCAACCACATAGCAAATGTGCTAAAAAAAATAACAAATACTCAGAACATTCTAGCAACCAAATAGAAAACCCTAGCAACCCATTAGCAATGTCCTAACAAACTATTAGAACACCTTTTCAGTGTCCTAACAACCATTCAGAACACCCTAGTTGTGCTAAAAACACTCACAACCCCTTATCAACCACATAGCAATGCCTAGCAACCACCCAGAAAACCCTAGTAACTAGCAACATAATAACAATGTCAACCAACCAATTAGAACACCCTAGCAAATAAACCCAGAAAACCATAGAAACTCACTAGCAATGTCTTAGCAATCATCCAGAACACACCAACAGTCCCTAGCAACCACCCAGAACACCCTAGCAACTGCATAGCAAATGTGCTAAAAAACATTCAGAACACCTTAGTAACCAAAAAGCATTGCCCTGGCAACCATTCTCAACACCCTTGTAATAATTATCACCAAACGGACGATAAAACAAGCTAAACATTCCCTTTGACTTACTTTGAAGGAGGGACCTGAGCCATATCAAGTAACCAAAATATCATTATACTTTGGTTGGGCTCTTTTGACTTGGGCCAGTAAGTAACCACCTAGCAACATCCTTGAACCACCCAGAACACCCTAGAAGTCAACCGCAAGGCAACTGCACTAAAAAAACACTAGAAGGGTCTGAGTCTGTATATCCAATTTGTGTCCAATCATATCTAACTTCAAAGCAGCACGTTTGTAACCGGTCCTACTCAACCTGCTCCGAGCGGGAATCGAACTGGCATCTCTGGCATGGGAGGTGGGCGTTCACAAGTAGGCTAAAGGATACAGCCTCAAGCATCAGTTGTTAGTGCAACTCTTAAGGCCAGGGGAGTGAGGTTTACACACTGCTCAGCTACCTACCAGCTGGCTACTGTTACACTCACCCCCAGAACCTCAATACCATCCGGGTCACGGCACCACTGTAACCGATCCTACTCAACCCACTCCGAGTGAGAAACAAACCGCCGTCTCCAGCATGGGAGGCAGGCGTGCTAACAACGAGGTTAAAAGCTACAGCCTCTAGCATCAGTTGCTAGTGCACCTCTTAAGGCCAGGGGAGTGAGGTTTACAAAACAACTTTTGATCAGTGTGGTGGAATTGCATTAATGGAATGCATGCACAGATGTTCACTTTGTTGTTTCCAAATTATAATACCTGTGACATCACTTGTTACAAAGACCTAAGTGAGAGATGAGAATATAAAGGTTGTAGTCACATGTTGGCCAAACAACAAGAGATAATAGTCGCTCTAGATGATCTTCAGATGTTGCTGTTGACTGTCATGACAAACTGCATTGAACTGCATTGAACTGCATTGAAACTGCATTGAAACTGCATTGAACTGCATTGAACTGCATTGAAACTGCATTGAACTGCATTGAACTGCATTGAACTGCATTGAAACTGCATTGAACTGCATTGAAACTGCATTGAACTGCATTGAACTGCATTGAAACTGCATTGAACTGCATTGAACTGCATTGAAACTGCATTGAACTGCATTGAACTGCATTGAACTGCATTGAAACTGCATTGAACTGCATTGAACTGCATTGAAACTGCATTGAAACTGCATTGAACTGCATTGAAACTGCATTGAAACTGCATTGAACTGCATTGAAACTGCATTGAAACTGCATTGAACTGCATTGAACTGCATTGAACTGCATTGAAACTGCATTGAACTGCATTGAAACTGCATTGAACTGCATTGAACTGCATTGAAACTGCATTGAACTGCATTGAACTGCATTGAAACTGCATTGAACTGCATTGAAACTGCATTGAACTGCATTGAACTGCATTGAACTGCATTGAACTGCATTGAAAAGGCATTGAACCTATCATAATAGCGCAGATTCACTTCAGAAATGACATCAGAAATGGGTCTGATAGCAGACTCTGTGGCATGGCTTTCCCAATAGGTTAATGATGCCTACAGAAGGTATTTGGCTGTAAAAACAAAAATAAATACAAAACAAAATTTGAGATTGCTGACACATCTGTTGGCGAATTGACAAGTCTCAAATGATCCGTGCTCTTGATGGACTCGGCTGTTTTTGGAGTCTCCTTATGGGTCTACCATCACCTCAGTAATAGTTCAGTGAAACATAATGTTGGTAAACAAAGATTTTGAATGAGGTCTGATTACGTAATGTCATGTCAAACAGTATCAGACAGACAGACAGACAGACAGACAGACAGACAGACAGATAGATAGATAGATAGATAGATAGATAGATAGATAGATAGATAGATGGATGGATGGATGGATGGATGGATGGATGGATGGATGGATGGATGGATGGATGGATAGATGGATGGATGGATAAATAGATAGAAATCTATACCAACGACTGGTTGATTGATTGATTGATTGATTGATTGATTGATTGATCGATTGATCGATTGATTAATTGATGAATATGAACATAGCAACATATGAACATAATGAACTTATATGAATAGGAACATAATATAAACATGTTGTATAGATAGATAGCCGAGTGCTGCAGTCTTCACTTGTATGTGAGGATTGTCTCCCTCAGAGCACTGTGTGTGGGGTAATGTGGAGCTTGAAATTCTCTGTGCTTCTGTTTACTTACTCATAACACGATAAGATAAGGCCACTGGGTTTTCTGCTTGTTTCCGAAAAGCTCTGCACCCTAGATAGAGTTTGTGCACTGTGTGGGACACAGTATCTAAGGTCAAGAGCTTCAGCAAATTTACCTGAGGTTTTAAGTAGCTTGGCTGGGGTCATTGAGGATAAGAGGTGTCATCACTTATGTGTCAGCCAGTTTACCTGTAGAATATATCCATGTCTTCAGAGTTATGAGTTTCTACTACTAGATGCATTTTAGGTGAGGTTGGGCATGCATAATAAAGCTTTGAGACAAGCAATGGGCTGAGTTTGGGACGAGACTCCCTGTTTGTCCAACCAATAGTGGACAGAGAGTGTTTATGAAACCTGCTTGAAAACAGTGATTATTTTTGCAGTTCCATTTGGTGGCACTAGTGGTGCAAAAAATGACATACAGTACTCCAGCTTTAAGACTTTACTATGGCAACAAATACAGACAGATAGAGTTGCCAGAAGGTCAAAGTCTGCCATCAAAAGTCCGAGATCTCAATATGAACTAATATTTCTCATAAAATTCTTCCAAAGACGAAGGATCTGAGCTATACTCATACTGTACATCAACAATTGACTCATTTGTGTACTCTAGGAATTTTTGGAGTAACATTGAAGACAAAACTGGGGACTCCATCAGCTCTCCTTAGCTTCTTAAGAGCAACCTCTGGGCAATAAAACTTTGCGTCAAGAGACTTCGGCCAAATCTTAAAAGTAAAAGCATTCAAATGGAAGAATGCCTTGTACATGCGGGCACAAGACGCACACAAAAATGTTAATTATCTCTTTCTACTGGCAAGTGGAGACACACGTTTACACTGTTACATATTCAAATAAGAGAAGCTGATTTTGATATTGATTGCACCCGTTGATCTATTGGCTCATTTTAACTCTCTCTACACAAGGCTGTGCAAAAGTAGAGCATCAATAGGGGATTGGCAAGGAACGGATCTGAAACGGATAAGTGTCTGAACTTTGGAATGGATTTTGCGACAGATTCGCCAATAATAAGGTCAATCTGTGTTTTATTGATAGGAGAATGCCTTGAGAGTCTGAGATAATCAGTTGTCCCAGGAAAACAAAACAGATAGGGATGCACCAGCTCAGTGCTTTACAACAGGTTTGGCTTCATGGCTTAGAATTTACACTAACATCAAGTAAATGATCTGCACTTATATAGCGCTTTTATTTTTAACCTTAGAGGTTACCAAAGCACTTTACACTGTGTCCCAATCACCCATTCACACACACATTCACACTCACATTCACACTCAACTTGGAGTTCAGTGTCATGCTCACTTCGGCATGTGGAGTCGTGTGGGCCGGGAATCAAACCGCCAACCCTGCGATTGGCAGCCGACCCGCTCTACCACCTGAGCCACAGCCTGTAAGAATGTACTTACATCAAATATATACCTAAATATAAATGTCCCTTGAATGTCAATGGTTTCATGCTCTTGGCTGCAAATAATTCACTGAATCACACAACCTGTCCATGTTGACTTTTACTTAATTTTTCAAGCTTCTAACAAGTGACAAATGAAAATACCAGCCTAGTCTCATAGAATGAAACAAAATTTTCGCAAACTGACTTGTACGTGCAGCACTCTACATTTGGTAGCAGTTTCCTGGTGAAACGAACACTAGAAGCGCTACAACAACTGTGCCTTTAATTGACTTTTACACAAATCACGACTTTAAAAATACTATTTTTCACACCATTCATACCACCCCGCAACACACTGCTATGTTATATCGAAAAACTGTTATATCAAAACTTTTACTAAAACGCATAATTTGAAAAACAACACATTTTAATGCTTGTATTACAGACCCACCTACATTTACACACTTATTCCACTGATATTAATGACTCGGAAAACCACCCAGCCAACTATGCAAGTTGACATGTGAACCGAGAGTGTCACAGAAGAGACACGAAATGACGTCGTTTCTACAGAAAAAGTTATTTTCAGGTCACATTTGCTTTTAGGACACTATCGTTTAGGTATTAGTCTAGGATGTCTGTTTTGTTCACCTCTCATTCGATTTTGGGGTACTATTGTTTAGGTGTAGGTTAAAGTTTTAGGTTAGGGAGGTACGTTTTACTCACTTAAACCTCCATCTAATAGAATAAATGAATAATAAAACATAAAAATCTTGTCTGATTACGAAAACATTTCACTCGCTTTTGGCACCCCCTGCTGGACAGTTCTATGGGAAACTGCAGTAAAACGTGTAATGAAGCATGTAATTTCGTTTTGCAAAAATGTTGCCATGGTGACGTAGTGTTAATGAGATCAGACTGGAAAATACTGTAGAATGTGATTGTACACTCAGCCATTGACGTCAACAACAAAATATATCGGAAGTGTTTTCTCTACCCTTCGAAGGACTTTGCATTCTCAACTCTGCATGATTTCATAATTAATTGCATTCAGCATTTTTCCCCCTTTTGTCCGTTAAATAATACGGTCGCTAACGCTCCATTTTCAGGGCAGTCTCATATGGGAGGTGTTACCATTTTAGACATTTTGTCGTATCATGAAAAAGTCTTGTCTCATGGCTCTGCAATCTTCAGATATTATCGTGTGTGTTTAACCAAAATGTTTTATAATACATATAAATATAAAAGCTTATATTTAAATACAGGTTTAGTTACATTTTACTATTATTTTGATAATTTAGATCCCCTAACCAACCCCATTCCTAAACCTAACCACTGCTCAACAGTATAAAACATGTAACAGGAAGGTAAATTAAATAATTTTAGTAATATTACACTATACATTTTGATCACCCATATGGGTAACATTTTACAAAAATGGATTATGTTCATTTATAAAAACACAGAGGTTCATTGATTGTTCATGTTAGCTCATAATGCATTGATTAATGTTCAAATATATAAAATATATATAAAATGCATAAAACTATTAATGTTAAATATGCATTAGTTATGTAGAAATGAACATTAACCAAGATTTATAAGTGCTGTAAAAGTAGTGTTCATTGTTAGTTTATGTTAACTAATGTATTTAGCTAATAAGTGTTATGTAATAGTATATTTTCATTGTTACTTATTGTGAAAACTAATGTTTTACACAATGATGTAATTGATGCAAACTTATTTTAAAGTGTCACAAAAGAAATGTTCATCATAATGAAGCCAATAGCTCACATACTGTAGGCTACTCTTAGCATGTATGTGTGTTTAAAAAAGAGTAAAGGTGGCCCCTGGATGTAGGGGAAGCCCTTAACCCCTTCCCAGCCCTCCAAGTTGTTTGCGTGGGTCAGAGAGTTCACAGTGGGACCCGGGGCTGTTCCGTTCTTAAATGTCCTCTATAAATCACTTGTCAAAGCCGGGTAAACACACAGTAAATTGCCAGCAAAATGGTGTTATTCGGCTAGATTTGTTACTCAGGCTTGTGCTGATCTGATAACAGCCGTGAATGACATGTGCGAGGGCATTTGTACTCTACTTTACACACTATTTCAACACCTTGATGCCTTGTGGAATGCAAGACCTAATTTTGTAGAGGGGTGGAGGACACTAAGGTTGTTCCTCAGCATGAAAAACAGATGATGGGATACCTGACTTGTGAATATTGGAGTTTACTGACAAGGACAATACGGTTTCTACTTAAAGTTGCAAAGTTCAGACAACAAAAAAAATCAAGGTGATGAACACATCAATGGCTGGAGTTCATTATCTAAAGCCCCTTAGTCATAAGCATGAGTGTGTCTAAATGTGTAGTGCGTGAGCATGCTACTGAACTCAATGACCTATAGCATCGGTCGGGGTTGTACAAACTTGAGTCATCAGTTTTGGTTCACTTCATGTGCTCCCTACATGTGCACACTGCCTTTAGGCTCAAAGGGTATTTGGTGGCACATCAAATGGTGAAACTAATATGACTAAACTGATTCGATCATTTGATTTGACAATCATGGCTATGATTGGAATTTGTTCAAACCTCCAACCCTAAGTATCAAACTTTGGCACGTAACTCGTCGTGCATGGTTTGTGCTACAGACATGAAATTGTGCAGCTTGTTGAGGAAATACAAGACAGATTTTATGAAAACAATAACATGAGCACCACTAGCAACCACCCATAATGCCAGAGCAACCACCTCGCAACATCCTAGCAACTACTCAAAACACCTTAGCAACCACATAGCAAGGCAACCTGGCAACCAGCCACAACACACTAGCATCATGGTGGCGAGTTTTGCATAATATCATTTATTTATTTATTTATTTTTATTTACTTATTTTTTCAGAAATTGTTAAAATCTGGTAAAATAATGTACAATTTTAGCCTTTCAAGGGTTAAGTTGGAGATTTTGGTTAGGGTTAAGTTAGTGTTAGGATTGTCAGATTATGGTTGCAATAAACCTTTTATTAATTTTTGTAATCTTGTTTTTCTGATTTTAACGTTAATCTCCTCTTCAAAGGAAAAATAAAACCTGTGTTGGGCAATGAAAAATCCCAAAATCCTTCTTTTCAAGTTTGCAATGGCTTAACCAAAATTCGGCAATTGAAAGGGTTTTGTGTCAACAAGAATATTGCAGAGTCTAATTCTGCCAAATAACCAAATACAAGTCAGGGGTTTAAAGTCCTTGTGTGGCTGTGGTCCTCTAATAACTTGTTTGTGCCAAAGTGGCCAGTGTTTACATGCTCAACAACTCACTGATAACTACCAAAAATGAGCTTATTCCAAAAAAATCCCACAACGCAAGTTGTCCCCGTTTTACCTGGACAGTCCCGGTCCCGACTGGAGCTGTCCCCAGGAATGTCCCCATTTTTACTGCCCTTTCAAAACAGTCCGCAAAGTGAAAATACATGGCAAGAAAGCCCATATTGAAGACTACCGGCAACAAGGTTTACCGTGTGCTGTTTATTTTGACCAACAGAGGGGGCTGCTCGCTGTAGCAGCTTTAAGCCTTTCGTCATCCTTCACTGATTACTTGTTCGCGTCAGTTTTGCCATTAAGTTCTGGAACATGGAACAAGCACGGTCCAAACTGGTCCATTTGGTATATATCGGTATAACATCGACCACCTCACTCTCTAGTTATCGGTTTCAGCATTGACTGTTAAAAACCCTTATCAATGGACCACTGGAGACGACCACTGGAAAGTATGAGAGAAGTTTGTTTAGGTGACAGTCTTGGATAGCACTACTGAACACGGTGTTAATGTTCCCTCTCTCTGTGTGTGTGTGTGTGTGTGTGTGTGTGTGTTTGTTTGTTGAATACTATGGCAGGCACAATTGGTCACCAGTGAATGCTCTCCGCAGAGGATTTAAGGTTATTTAAACAAGAGATCTATGTATGCTGAGTCAACATGTTAACTGTACCACATATCTCGTCTTTTGTAAAACTATACCATGTCATAAACGAGTCATGGGATTACCAGAGGGGCTTGAGTTCAAATGCAAGGTGATGTTTTTTGCATCATACACTATGTACCGGGCAACACACTTACAACGGCTAATTTTATACACAAACATGTAGTGTGATATGCTTCACCTAATTACAATATATATATATATATCTATATATATATATAGTCAAAGCAAGATTATTTATATGGATCATTTCATAAACAAAATTAAGTTCAAATGCTTTATATAGGTACTGATAAAAAACATTAGAATAATAAAATAGACATTTAAAGTTAGTTTAAAATGGACAAAAATAATGAATGGAAAATTAATTTGAACATGCTTATGAATTAAATGATAACTAAAATATATATTTATGCATATATATTAAACACAAAAATATTATTAATATTACTATTATTATTATTTTTATTAAGGCATGTTAAATTTATATTAATAGCACATTTAATTATATATATATATATATATATATATATATATATATATATATATATATATATATATATATATATATATATATATATATATATATATATATATTTTATTTTATTTTTTTTATTATTTTTTTTATTTTTTTCACAAAATCGAATTAATTTCCAACTACCCTTATCTAGTTATTGTTACTACTGTAAAACCATAATAAATTACTTTGGGATCTCCTTTAAACAATGCAAGAAGCTTGAAGAATCGTGTCTGTTTTAGTGAGAAATTCACTGTGGAGGTATTTTGGCCGGAAACGATGGCTACTTTGGGTTAATTTGTGTAAGAGGAGTGGACAAAATCAAGTTGTATAAAATATGTATAATAATTATATGAGAGAGATCATCAATGAAATTCCACTTTTAGATGTTATATGGCACAAACGCGCAAATACAAACAACTGTGATTACCGCGCGCCTTTGGCCACGAGTGCGCACAGTTGCTATTGAGCAAATATTTGCGCAAATTGGCGAAGCGTGGTCGCAGTGTTGACTCAAAGGGAGAGGAGTTAAGGTTGTTTCAATCGCAGGAGTCAGGACAACTCAGAGCGAACCGCGTCACCTCCGTTATGTTTACTTATTTGGCGCGTTTGATGGCACTTCCTCGGTCTATGTGGGGTCATGCGATACTCACCAAGGTGGATCCATAAATTAATGGTGGGCTCGACCTCTACACACGATCCCTGATTGGTCCTCGCGACCGACCGAGGTAAACACAGCCGCGGGTATACAGTATATATTGTGGCAAGATGTGAGGCTTTTAAGGAACAACACCGACACTTTTACGCACGCGTAAATATGAGAGCGCATATCCAGAAGGCTCCTCAGATTCTGGAGCTTTTGAAAAAGAAGTCTGTGCTTCAGCACTGCAAGACCACATCCTCGATTTGCGTGCTCGACTCGAAGGATGCTGCGGTGAGCGCGCCTTGTGCGCACAGTTTCGACTCCATCCCTGGACCAACCAGCTGGCCGCTGTTTGGCAGCCTCATCGAGCTCCTGCGCAAAGGAGGCTTGAAAAGGCAACACGAGGCACTGGTATAAACGACTTAAATACCTAAATACATAATTTTCTTGTCTGCTTTCCTTATTATTCATTTAATAATTTTACTTTAGCATTTTAGGTGAAATTATTTTTAAAGTTTACTTATTCTGTTTTATTTATGAATAATATTTATTTTATGTATTACGCCTATATAAAACATTTTTAATTACCATTGTTAATGAAATATGCTATATAAAAGCTGAATACTTTTAATAACATTGCATTTTATATATATATATATATATATATATATATATATATATTAATGTTTACATTAACCTTTTTTGTATCCATTAATTATTTTTATAATTTAATTAACTGTTTTATGGATTTTCATTTAATTATTTTCATAAAAATAATTTGTATTATTTTTTATTATATTTATTTAATTTCCTTGATAGTAATAATTTAATTTTTTTTTTTTTTTTTTTTTTCAAAATTTTAGTTCGTAAGTGAATATTTCCTCTGTATTAATGACTTGATCGTTGTGATTGACGTAGATTGATTACCACAAGAAGTTTGGGAAGATCTTCCGGATGAAGCTGGGCTCGTTTGAGTCGGTGCACATCGGCTCTCCGTGTTTATTAGAGGCGCTTTACCGGAAAGAGAGCAACTATCCTCAGCGACTGGAGATCAAACCATGGAAAGCTTACAGAGATATGCGCGACGAGGCTTACGGACTGCTCATACTGTAAATACTTTGCTTTAGTTGGAAAGTACACTGATTATATTGATCTTTTCTAGCCATTTCTGTTATTTGAAATGCGACACTTTGGCAAATTCGCAGGGAGGGGAAAGACTGGCAGAAGGTCCGCAGCGCATTCCAGCAGAAACTGATGAAACCGACTGAAGTCATGAAACTGGACGGGAAAATAAACCAAGTGAGTTCTTCAAACGGGCTGTGATGTAACAATTGAAATGCATATGCATGTGCCCATATGCATGTAAAGTCTATACAAATGACTGTTGTCAATAGGTTTCCGCCGATTTGATTAAGAGGATTGGGAAAGCGCATGTCAACGGCAAGATCGATGATTTGTATTTCGAACTGAACAAGTGGTCCTTCGAAAGTGAGTTTTTAAGGAAACATTTGTCGTTCATTTCTCAGATAGATATATGGATTTTATGTTTAAAGATTACACTCTTAAAAAGGTGACTCTTTGCAGCACTCTTGGGTTCTTGAGTTGCAGTAGAGATTACAAACTTCTAATGACATCAAGCTGTGTGCACTTTCATTTCTAATCAGAACTTTTATGTCAAAAGTATAGGTTCAATGTACAGCAATGCACATGTGAAAGTTTTCTTCTCTCTCATGTTGTAGCTATTTGCTATGTGCTCTACGACAAACGATTTGGGCTCCTGCAAGACAACGTCAGCAAAGAGGCGATGGATTTTATCACTGCGATCAAGACGGTATCTGACCATCTCTTTCACCTAATTAATAGTTTGACCATTTGCAGTGTCCAGTGTTGGGTGTAATGCATGACTAAGTAATTCATGACCGTATTTCATTGAAAAAAGTAAAGTAAGGGATTACTCTTAATTTTCAGTACTTTAATTACAGTTACTTCTGATGTAATTGCGTTGCGCTGCCCCTTTAAATTCTTTGTCCAGTTCATGAATAATTTATTTGATTTTATATGATTTATTTTAAAGACTTGAAAGAACCGTTTCATGTCTATCCTTGTATTGCTCATCTGGTCAAAGTTCATAAAGGGCACTTACTGTATTTCAGACACTGTTGAAGATGTAATTAGTAGTTAGTAATTAATTACTTTTTTTAGAGTAACTTACCCAACACTGGCAGTGTCTCTGAAAACCAGGTGAGCTCTAAAGTGCATAAGCTTTATCTGCGGCTTGGTCTGATACAGCAGCGTTTGTAGTTTGGGAATGCAAATATGGAAAGCTTCGAACAGTTTATAGTTCATTGGGTTCACCGAAAACAGCTGTCCTCCTGTTGAGTCCTCCAAGCTCATTTTAAGTTGTCAAGAAACGTTCCCAAATACTGTAGATCTACATCTTAAAAGGTGTAGTGTGTGATTACTGCATCAAGCGAAATTGCTAAAATAATGACTGTTTTTTACCACCAACCACCCCGTCTGCCATTTTTCGACAAACAGATATTGTAGTCTCGCCCCAAACTCACGCCAATGTGGCTGTGTTGGGCTGCTTTGGATGCGCAAGCATAGTCTATTGTATTTAAACATTGAACAAAATACACTTTTTAATCTTTCAGCTGAGCATTTTGTTGTTTTTTCTCACTTTCAGATGATGAGTACCTTTGGAATGATGATGGTGACGCCAGTGGAGCTTCATAAGAGCTTGAATACGAAAACGTGGCAAGACCACACAGAGGCGTGGGACCGTATTTTTAGCACAGGTACTAAAATGTTCCTGACGTGTGACCCATAAAAGCGATCAAAGCGCATTTCTAGTCAGGTGATGACACATGAACTTACGGCTTTCTGGTTCCCCCCTCTTCTGCACCCTACCGTGCACGTAGAGCAAGAGAGAGAGAGTTAACCACTGTAGTAAATGCGGTGACCTAAACGCACAAGAATCCAGCCAAATATTTATAGTAGAAGCAGCATAGGAAGAGGTAAGAAGGAATGTTGACCCAGGGCCGAATTACACACAGTTTGTTGTTCTGGTGTTGGCTGCATTAGTGGCGGCTCACTGACAAGCACCTGTCACGCACACAACAACACGTCGCCTTCCCTGCAGCAAAACAAGAGCAGCACGTGCTGTACCGCACTTCAAGTTCAAGCGGGATGTTCATTTTACTTTCTTCCTCCAACATGCATTCAACAGACTCACACATACTGTACACAATACCATGTTTTTAGACATGTATGGTACATGGTGGAACCATAGTGTTCTTTGAAGTACCTATGTAAATACAATAAAAAGTATGGTATGCATTCAGTACCAATATATTACCATCTGTACCATGGTGCCCCCACAGTAGTTTTTGGGTCTTTACAATATTTTTACATTATGCTCGTATTCTTATCTATCTGTCTATCTATCTATCTATCTATCTATCTATCTATCTATCTATCTATCTATCTATCTATCTATCTATCTATCTATCTATCTATCTAGCTGTCTTACATCTATCTATCTATCTATCTATCTATCTATCTATCTGTCTTCTATCTATCTATCTATCTATCTATCTATCTATCTATCTATCTAGCTGTCTTACATCTATCTATCTATCTATCTATCTATCTATCTATCTATCTATCTATCTATCTATCTATCTATCTATCTATCTAGCTGTCTTACATCTATCTATCTATCTATCTATCTATCTATCTATCTATCTATCTATCTATCTATCTATCTATCTATCTGTCTTCTATCTATCTATCTATCTATCTATCTATCTATCTAGCTGTCTTACATCTATCTATCTATCTATCTATCTATCTATCTATCTGTCTTCTATCTATCTATCTATCTATCTATCTATCTATCTAGCTGTCTTACATCTATCTATCTATCTATCTATCTATCTATCTATCTATCTATCTATCTATCTATCTAGCTGTCTTACATCTATCTATCTATCTATCTATCTATCTAGCTGTCTTACATCTATCTATCTATCTATCTATCTATCTATCTATCTATCTATCTATCTAGCTGTCTTCTATCTATCTATCTATCTATCTATCTATCTATCTATCTATCTATCTAGCTGTCTTACATCTATCTATCTATCTATCTATCTATCTAGCTGTCTTACATCTATCTATCTATCTATCTATCTAGCTGTCTTACATCTATCTATCTATCTATCTAGCTGTCTTACATCTATCTATCTATCCATCCATCCATCCATCCATCTATCTATCTATCTGTCTTCCATCCGTCTGTCTGTCTGTCTGTCTGTCTGTCTGTCTGTCTATCCATCCAGCCATCCATCCATCTATCTATCTATCTATCTATCTATCCATCAGCAAAACTCTACATTGACAAGAAACTAAAGAGGCACTCGAATGGGGAAGTGGACGACTTCCTGTGTGACATCTACCACCATGGTCACCTTACCAAGAAGGAGCTGTACGCCACTACAACAGAACTCCAGATCGGAGGAGTGGAAACGGTACGTACAAATGACTTCGCTCTCACGCGCCAGAAGGCCAGACACCGCAGCTTGTTTTCCAGCAAGCTTGTTTTCACACAAAGTCTCACACGAGTTAACTAAAAATATAGTTGACTTAACTTGTCTTTGTTCTGCTCTTATCCCACTAAGATTGAACAACACTTGATTGAGCTTAGTTCAATCAAGCAGCTAAGTCAGAAGAATGAGGCAGGGCGTGCATAGCGCACTGTTAATTGTCGTACTGCTGGAACATTGTCTGGACGCTAATGAAACTTGATAGTCTTGGAACAGTAGACTTCTTGTGGCCCAATTGACCAAGAAAATCCTTGTTTTCCTCTTGCAGACTGCCAATAGCATGTTGTGGGCTATTTTCAACCTCTCACGTAACCCCTGCGCCCAAGGCAAACTTTTGAAGGAGATCCAAGCTGTGGTACCTGCTGGGCTGACGCCAAGTGCCGAACACGTCAAGAATATGCCCTACCTCAAAGCCTGTCTGAAGGAGTCCATGAGGTGGGACTTGTATATGGTAGTAGTTCATCCAAAAAAATTTTTTTTTATTTTTCATCATTCACTTACCCTCATCCGGAGGCCCTTAGAGGAAAGGAATTACATTTGTTTTCCCAAATAGTTTTTCATTCACTCATAATCAACACAATAATTTAGCATTACCTCATAATAATTTTGCATTCCCTAAAATTACTACAAATACCATAGTTGAACTACAGTTACTGTTGTAAAGCCATGAAAAATGTTTACAATGGTTTTACTACAAATATCATAGTTACAGAACAAGTTACAGAACATAAAACTTGTTAACCAAAAGCAGGACTGGGAAGAGAAATCGGCCCGGGATTTTACATAGCAACTGGCCCAAAAGTTGAGCGGGGGGAGGGGTGTTCACTGTCCTTTTCTGCATATCGTGGCGTCGTTTTTTGGTCCGTTCTACACAACGCGGTGGCTCATTTTAGCTTAATGTGGCCCATTCGGCCTGTTTCGAGGCCTGCCCACCGGCCCACTCGGTTCTCCCGATGGCCTGTCCGCCCCAAAATGCATCGGCCCACCGGGAAAATGCCCGGTATGCCAGATTACCAGCCCTGCTTATAGTGAGTGAACACAAAAAAATGATGTTATGAGGGAATGCAAAACTTTTTGTGAGAGAACACAACACTATTGTGGGGAACACAAAACTTATTTCAAAAAAATTAATTCCCTCCTTGTCTCTAAGACACTTCGTACCCTTATGTTGTTCCATACCCGTATGATTTTTCTTCTGTGGAACACGAAAGGAGGCCATTTACTCACCATTACCTTTCGATGTCTAAAGAAAAATGCAATGACAGTGAATGGTGACTGAGACTAGCAAATTACCTTTTGAAATCCACAAATGTAGCAAAGTCATGAGTTTGAGTGACCTGAGTGTGAGTAAATGATGACAGGACATTCATGTTTGTACATAAAAATGGTTCAAATAATGCACGTTAGTCATGTTTAAATTCTTGGCAACAAGGCAACTGTGAAAAGTTCACACGGGGTGATCTGTGGTCTGATTATTGCAAGCATTACTTATAGAATAAATCTGCCACTGAAATCGTTCTATATCATAACCTCATATGAACTTATAGAGCAAGCATCGTCCAGTAGATTAGACTGGTCATTACCACGTTTAGTCAGCTGACAAGTGAGAAAGCCACAGAAGAACATAACGGTCCCAGACTGGAATCAAACAGCTCAGTGAAGTCATGTTTTTACGCTTCACGATCCAACTGAAAGTCATGCGTTGCGGTGGGAAGATATGTCCTTGGACATTAAAGACGGATAATGCTGAGGCATGTGCTGGGAATGTTTACAGTGTATATGTGGGATTATCTAAGCCTTGAGTTGCATTAGAGCCATTACGTGCCTCATACCTTTCAGCTTAAGCACTCTTTACTTTAACTTACATAAAAAAGGAAATCCTTTGAAAATTCTCAACAGCAAGAGGTTCATTGTTGTTGTTTTTTTCACTCTCTTAGACTTTCACCATCTGTGCCATTTACCAGCCGTACTCTGGACAAAGACACCGTGCTGGGCGATTACACTCTACCCAAAGGCGTGAGTATCTTACTATTTGTGCTACACTCTCATACTCCCCTATGTAGACATTACATTTGTAAATAGAAGAACCCATTCCTTAAAGGTGAAGTGTGCTGAGACCTACCTGATTTCATACAATCGTGTTACTATACCTACATTAACTTTACATGGCTCGTTGTACATATTGCGGCAGTTTCCTGGTGAAATGAACACAACAACGACTTGTATTCACTTCCACTCAAATTACGAGTAAAACTGCAGTTTTTGAGGTTTATAAACTTCCATCCATCCATCCATCTTCAACCGCTTATCCGAAGTCGGGTCGTGGGGGCAGCAGCTCCAGTAGGGGGCCCCAAACTTCCCTATCCCGAGCCACATTAACCAGCTCGGACTGGGGGACCCTGAGGCGTTCCCAGGCCAGTGTGGAGATGTAATCTCTCCACCTAGTCCTGGGTCTTCCCTGAGGCCTCCTCCCAGCTGGACGTGCCTGAAACACCTCCCTAGGGAGGCGCCCAGGGGGCATCCTTACCAGATGCCCAAACCACCTCAACTGACTCCTTTCCACGCAAAGGAGCAGCGGCTCTACTCCGAGCTCCTCACGGATGACTGACTCACCCTATCTCTAAGGGAGAAGCCCGCCGCCATTCTGAGGAAACCCATTTCGGCCGCTTGTACTCGCGACCTAGTTCTTTCGGTCATGACAGGTTTATAAACACGTACTTTTTATCCTGTTCTTCGCACAATGCTATCTTTTGACATATATAGTTACAAGCTTGTTTCTGCACGATTAAATTGCGTAGTGGGTCAACTGATAAAGCGTTGCTAATGTATCTCATATTTGCTTTGGTTATGGCACTATTGGTTAGGTTTAAGGTAGGGAGGTCGGTTTTGTTGATTTTAAACTCAATAGAGCAATAACCTTAAAAACTGTCACATCTGTTTAGGAGAACGATTAACTCGCTTTTTGCACCACACAGTGGACATTTTCTCTTGGAACTTCTGCGATACATTCGTGTTGGGAACCGCGTAATATTATTGTGCAAAAAGTGTCACCACAGTTGCATAATCATCATGACATCTGGCAGGCAGGGTCAATTATGATAAACACTGTGGCTCTTTGGCACGTTAAAACATTGTTTGTTTGAGCGGTTCAACGTTTCAACTTCAGGCTCAACCAATGGCGTGAGTTTGGGGCGTGAGAACGTGTTTGATCAAACAATGGAAAACAGGGGGTGGGAAACATATAGAGAGTTAAAAGAGATCCAAAAGAGATATAAGCATGCAGGCTCTTCACCTGGCGGATGATAAAACGTGCACAAAAAAAACGTACATTAAATGAAATGAATAAGAAGCATGAGGTCAACATCCAAGTGTTACTCATTATATGCTTGATTCCATTATAATGTGAATGTGAGTGAACTCTACTTAACCCACTTCTTTATATTATTAGACTGTACTGATGATCAACAGTCATGCTATTGGTTCAAACGAGGAGTATTTCAAAAATGGAAAGCACTTCAGACCAGAGCGCTGGCTTCAAGACAAAAACTCCATCAACCCCTTTGCACACGTACCCTTTGGGATTGGAAAGCGGATGTGCATTGGCCGTCGCCTTGCCGAACTACAGATCCAACTGGGTTTGTGCTGGGTATGTTTACTTGGCAAGGCAGCCAGACATTGTTTTTCGCCTAAACTGTTTAAAACCATCACGAAACCAAAACAGACCCCATTCAATATCTTAATAAATGTTGCTGGTCTTATTGTGAGCGATTCATCAGTGCACATTATCCCAAAGAAATAAACAATGTTTGTCTATATAACCTTTGATCAAAATGTTAACTTTAAGGGATTGCAAAAAATGATCATAACATCATTCATCATTGTTGGTTATCTTAATATGAGTATATTAATGTGTTAATATATTGGCTCTTTTATGCTACATCGCAGATCCTGAGAGATTATGAGATTGTGGCCACAGACAATGAGCCCGTAGACGCATTGCATTCAGGAACGCTGGTTCCCAGTCGAGAACTGCCAGTGGCTTTTATTCCCCGATGAGGTACTGAAAAATGACCGTTTCATTTAAGAACGTAAATATATTAGCAATGGTTTGATCTTCATGTGTGCGTTGATTAGTTCTACTCCTGTTTATATCCGAATAAGACAGTTTTGTCTGTATTTTGACCCTCTTTTTTTCGTTGCAGAGATACCACGTACCAACATTAATCTGAAACACGGATTACTCCATATCAGTGGATCCGCAACACCGTGAGGCCTTCATGCTGCTATAACTAACATAATTTATCGGTTTCACACTTATACCTCAAAACATAAATATATATTTTTTTACAATACAAGTAGTAAATGTGATTCTTCTATTTATTTAGTTTGTGAAAATGACTAAAATATTCAAAAGAAATATTTAAGCTTTTCTGACATTTTCTATAATTGCTGCTTACTTTAAAATGATCATTAAGATTTTCTACCCTATTTAGCCTAGTACTGAGATCGTTCCATGTACAGTATTATGCAAAATTATGTTTTTTGTTTTATGTTTAGTATAAGTATTATGTATTAAGTATTATTAAGTGTTATGTTTAACTTTTTTTGAATACAAAAAACTGTAGAAATATTGTACATAAATGCCATAATACACATATGTAACATTTATATATATATATATATATACTGTACTGTATATATACAGCTAGCAAAATATATGTGTAATGTATTGCCTGTATGACTGTCATTGCCTGATTTAACTTAAACCACTTTTTTGTATTAATAAAAAGTGCTACATTTACATTATATTTATTCATTTGTTAGATTTAAATTAAATGTTTTGTCATATGAGACCACTTTACCTGGTCTCATATGATCCATTTTATAATAAATTTTGAGCTCATAATTCTGTCTCAACATCTAGACATCAAAGAAAATATTAGATGGGAAAATGTTAGTTTATTATATGTGCAATTTTTTTATCCAGGCACATGAAAAGTGCTAACTTATTGTTACAATTAAATATTGGTATTGTCGGTACTCCAAAACAGGTGGACTGGGTCTAAAAAGTGGCCTTGGACTTTCTGGCATAATGCGGCCCACCAAACCTGGCCCGCAACACAACACATAACACACCGACTCATTAACTTAATTTTCCGGCTAAATTAAAAAATAAAAAATAAAAATTGTATTGACTGCTAGTCATGATAAATTACCTAGCGGCCCACTGGAAAAACGCCCCTGCACCAAAACGGCCCATTGTACAAAGATGCCACAGTTTGTTCCTAAGAGACAGCAGCTGCCCTAACCCCACCCCCCCACCCTAATCCTAACCAAATGTAGCCTACAAGTAGAGGTCTGCAACCCGACCCAGGCCCAATGGATTTCGGGTGAGGTTTGGGTCAGTTTTTCAAGTAGGACTTTGGGTTTGTGTGGGGCTGTGTCAAGATTTTAGCCCAGGTGTCACAAAGATTCAACATTTTAAACAAGTTCAGGCTGCACAGAGGGGACTGTTGCAGTGTTTCAAATTATTCCAGATTGTTCTGCGCCAAGTGAAGTTTCAGCAAATAAATGGTAATCAGTGCTTTTTCCCCCTTCTACTCTAGTGTACTAAGGGGATGCCGTCCCCAGATAAAACTGTATGTTTACTGTTTTAGTACTGTTACCAATGTTGCCTGTATGCTAACATAAAATACAGCCTACTGCAACTGTGCTTGCTAGGAGAAGAAATTAGATAGTATGCGATTTCGGTTTAAAATCTGATGGTATCGTTCGGGACGGGTAGGGTCAGGTCACATGGTCTCGGGTCTTCGGGTTACATTTTAAGGCCCGTGCAGACCTCTGCCTGCAAGGCAGAGTAGCCTGCCAGGAACAATGCATGGCACCTTTCTCACATCGCATCCAAAGTTCTGTTTTAAGACACACCCTCTCATGAAAACCCCGCCCCCAAAGACACGTCAGAATGCATAAAATGAATGCCATGCAGAGAGCATTTCTGATTGGCTACGAAAGCGTGGGTCGCTCCCCAGGTTGTCTGTCTGTCACGTATTTTAGAGCTCCTTTTGTCTCCTTTTGAAGTATGTACGTCAGGTTGTAAGTTGTAACTTAGGCGTGTGATTAAAAATAGCTTATAGCATTTACATTTGATATATGTTTCACAATAACTGTACTAACAACGGTATTTTGGTGGAAACTATATGGCAACCATAACTTGTAAGGTGGTCTCGTGCGGGTGAAGTGAGCAGATCTCAGGGTTCAGCTGATGACACAATATACTGGGGTAAATACATTTAAATATAGAATAAATAACCTTACATCCATATATATACATTTATAGAATACATCATCGTCTATACTTAAAAAACTGTATTGTTATATTTAAACTGATATACTTATCCAGACTTGTAACCCGTAGGTTTAATGAGTTGCTTCTTAATATATAATAGGGCTGTCAATCGATTCAATTGAATTAATTACATGGTGCCTCAATTTGCTGAGAAAGCCCCTCATATAACAATAACTCAATATATAAAGATTATACATATTTATATCAATATATAATTATACATAGTTATCTTTAAATATTTAAAAATTATATATATATCAAATCAAATCACTTTATTGTCACACTATCATGTACACAAGTGCAACAGTAGGTGAAAGTCTTGTGTGCAGTTCCGAGCAACATGGCAGTCATGACAGCGGCTATCAGCGTAAACCTCGATGTCATCATCAGAGGCGGACCGGAACATCTCCCAGTCCACGTGATCAAAACAGTCTTGTAGCGCAGAGTCTGATTGGTCCGACCAGCACTGGATCGTTCTGAGGGCGGGTGCTTCCCGTTTCAGTTTCTGCCTGTAAGCGGGCAGAAGCAGAACGGAAGAGTGGTCGGATTTGCCAAATGGTGGGCGGGGGAGGGATTTGTAGCCATCCCGGAAAGGAGAATAGCAATGATCCAAAACCCGGTCCCCTCGTGTGTTGAAGCTGATGTGTTGGTGGTATTTTGGTGCCATTGTTTTAAAATTGGCTTCCCTCGGTAGCCAGAATGGTCGACACAGAAGCATGAGATATTCCAGATCAGGAGAGCAGAAAGACTTGATAAAATGTACGTTCCTCTGATCACACCATGATTTGTTGATCATAAAACATACACCTCCACCTCTGCTTTTACCTGAGAGGTCTTTCGCTCTGTCTGCTCGGTGCACGGAGAAACCCGTGGGTTCGATGGCCGAGTCTGGAATCTCCGCGGACATCCAGGTTTCCGTAAGACAGATGACACAGCATTCTCTCGTCTCTCATTGGAAAGAGATCCGCGCTCTCAGCTCAGCTCAGCTCGCTTGTTGTCCAGAGACCGAACATTTGCCAGTAGTATACTGGGTAGCGGGGGTCGGTTTGTGCGACGTCTTACTCTGATGAGAACGCCGGCTCTTTTTCCCCTTTACCTTCTGCGATTCCGTGGCCAGCAGCCCAGACAAAGGGCTCCGCTGGCGTGTTTGTAAACAGTGGGTCGGCATTGAGGAATTTGAAGTCCGGTTTTCGGTGTGTAATTACCGAACCAATGTTCAAAAGCGTTTGTCTGTCGTATACGATAAGGCAGACAACATCCAAGACAAAAAAAAACTAAAAACTGTAAACAAAACAAACAATAAACTGCAGTGTTGTGTCGGAGCTCGCAATGCAGCAGCCATACTCGGCGCCATCTTGATATATACATATATATATATATATATATATAATTAAAAAAAATCAGATAATTAAAATGCTTTACATTCTTGTAGCAGAAGAGTTAATCAATGATAAGACGATACAAAAAGCAGCTTTATAATACAATGTATTGTTTACTATCATATTATTGATCATAAGTCAATCATTGACACACAGTTCACAGCAATCCATTACACAAGTGAATTTATCAATCAGTTTGAGATTTATTATGAGGACTTGTTTAAGGACCGTCAATTTACACCTGTTTCAGACGTCTCGGGTGTGTTGAGTCATAAACATAAAATGTTTAGGTCACTGTGTCAAGTTAAATATAGTTTAATACTCAGTCTTTGAACACATCTTGAGATCCCTTAGATCGCATTTGCGCTCCTTCTAGTGTTTTGAACAAGAACGTGACGCATGTTTGTGTTGTTCTGCTGAAGTGTTTCTTCACTGTATAAACTGTGTGTTGCTCATACAGCTGAAGTTTCACTTACTGCCCCCTGGAGTAAACAGGCGGTACTACAAGCATTTATCAGGAATCTTCCTTATTATGTTACGATTAATTGTGTTTATTTTTTTAACGCGTTATTTTTTGTCAAATTAATCGCTAATATATATATATATATATATATGTGTGTGTGTGTGTGTGTGTGTGTGTGTGTTTTATTTGAACTGTTATGACTAATTTTCACAATAATGGATGTATCGGTCGCATCTCCCACGCTTTGCATTCGAACACCACTGCACAGAAAGCACACGAGGTAAATTAAGCTTAATTAAAAACGACAGCGTCTCAAACCCCTTTTGTTTATTTCATTTTAGTGTTTATTTTAGACATACTACGTCAGTACTCTACTGGTTTGCAATGACTGGTGGGTAAATATCCCTCTCCACTTCCTGTGAAGTGATGTTTGAATGTTCACTTATTCCCTGTGCCGTTGAGAGTGCCCTTCCTACTGAACATAAGCGTTCCCTTCGGATCGGAATCTCACTTAAGATGGCTGAATACCGTGTCAAGTCCACTTCACAGGACCCTAATGGTCATTGAAACACACCTATGATGTTCCATGTTGATGAGGGTCAAACCATGTAAAGTTTGCAATGCATTGGAAGAAGTACTCTGTTAAATGAATTTGTTTGGCCTCCCAGTAAAATAAATAAGCATTCTTAAAGGGATAGTTCACTCAAAAATAAAAATTCAGTTATTGTTTAGTCCCCCTTGTGTTATTCTAAACCAGAATGACTTTCTTGCCTATTCAGCACACAAAGGGAGAAAAATTCAATACAATTCTGCTCGCTGATGTCATACAATGGCAGTTTATGGTGACCATCTCTTCAAGCCTCAAAGGACACAAAAGTATAAAAAGTTAATTATTTGTTTCTCATTAAGTGATAAGGTTTAGTAAGAAGCAATCTGAAAAAGATTTTGCTATTTAGTGAAAATTAATCTTGACCAACCGTTGCTCTCCTGTGCACGTTCACGAGAGTGCACGAGAGCAGCAGTTCACGCAGCTCCGTTCGCGAGATGAGCGAAAACTCGCTTTGTTTTGGTACAACCAGACCTCCACAGTCACATTCACAACAGAGCAAAACACAGCTGCACACAAACCAGAGATCCGAACTTATTGAACACGTCTGAAGAGTTTGAAGTTGAAGAGGAGATGCATTTCCTCAAAGACAAAATACTTAAATATAAGTATAAATACAAACTTTTTGGACATGGTATTATGGTACAATCATATTTTTGATGTGCCATGTGATGTTACCATGGTAATGGTATTCTATCAAATATGCTGGAGTAACAAATAGTCCATCCATCCATCCATCGTCAACCGCTTATCCTGTGTACAGGGTTGCGGGGGGGGGGCTGGAGCCTATCCCAGCTAACATTGGGCGAAAGGCGGGGTACACCCTGGACAGGTCGCCAGTCCATGTAACAAATAGTATGGTACATAAATATGGTAAAAACTACTTTTTTATGGCAAAGCTATAGGGTTGTCACACTTTGTACTTTTTACATCAGGGTAGGTATATTTTTTGGAAAGTCTGTATTTATGTAGGCTATAGACGTGCATTCAAGTCCCATCTTGACTAACTACTGAACTGAACATTTCCACCATTATTGCCCAGCAAAAAATATTTTAATACCCCATAATATATTATTACACCATATAGAGTATGTTGTCAAAGGGCAACCTATAGAAGAAGAAAATGACATACAATGAATCTATTATTGAAATGAATTACAGGCTATTTAATTGTTTTTAAGGAAAATGTAAACGGTGAAATAATTATGAAGCACATTAATGAAACAGCAACAATGTGAAATGTGAAACACACATAGACTACATATTAAACCATTGTTTTGTCCTACAGAAATAGATGTTAACAAATGGGTTAAAATAGCAATATATAAAACCGGCATTTATGCATTTGAACACGTTGTGACAATCATACCCTGTATAAAGAACAGGTCCTAATATTAAGAATGCACCGAACTGGAGTGTGTGCATAATGACTGAAGCAAAACTCTACCCATGTATTGTCTTATATATTATATATTTACCTGTTGTCAGGGGTCGTATGGAGTGGGGTGGTTGGGTTAATTGGCTACTCTTAGTCTGTCAGCTGACATTGGACTGACATAGATTCAATCATGTCATCATGTTCTGGTATTTCACAACTACGAACTCAATGTTTTGACAGAAAGGCACACAACAACATTGCCAAGTGATATAACAGCAGCTACTGTAACTTTAACCCCAGTTTCCCAACGTCCCTTTGCTTTGACCCAATGCCAGTGTCATTCACCTGAGAGTCGTGTGGACTTAAAGTCAAAACAAACTACGGGATGCCAACAGAGTAATGCAATACAATTAAATGTCCGATTACAGCCTGTGTTTATACTAGTCCTAGTAAACCTCAACAGATGTTAAAAGCCTAATGTTTGTCATGCAATTAGTTGTATTGTCTCACTCTGAAACACTCCATCATGTTTGGTGAATTTACAGAAATAAGTATGATTATATCCGAGAGATGAAAAAAAAAAAAACCTTTAGAGAAATTCTCATTTAAATGACAGCACTAGCATGTTGGTTTGATAGAACGTACACAGTTCAATGACTGACCTGGGACACTGTGCCACCTTGTTGCTCGTTGTTGTTTTGTGGGATGTGTGACATAAGAAATATATGCCTGTTTAAATTTCTCACTTTGGAGGAAAAACATAAACACATATCTCCTCACTCATATCATTAAAGGAGCTCACCCAAAAAACAAAACTTCTCTCATCATTTACTCACCCTCATGCATCCCCAGATGTGACTTTATTTATTCTGCAGGACACAAATGAAGATTTTTAGAAGAATATTTCAGCTCTGTAGGTCCATACAATGCAAGTGAAAGGTGACTAGAACTTTGGAGCTTAATAAAGCACATAAAGGCAGCATAAAAGCAATCATATGAATTAACTTGAACAAACAGACCAAAAAATATGACATGGACTCACTGACCTGAACACAAATTAGCCTTCGTATTCATGTATTATCAGCTGTTTCCTTATCATGCATGCTCTTTAACTGTATTTTACAACAGCAATGTGGAAGTTTTAGTAATCTTTGGAAGGTCATTGACATTTTATTACTTAGACACAGATCAGAGAGTAATCTCTGCTCAAACCTAGTTATTACTACATCCAGTAGTGGGAAGAGCAAACTTTTTAAGGACTGTTACCTTGGCTTTTTTTAATTAACGCCTCTTGGTTTTTAAGCCTAATGTAAAGCTATAGTGGCAACAGGGACTGAAAACATTCCAAGGAACAAAACAAATCCAAAAGTGAACTAAAATTAGCAAAATGTAACCGAAAACGGGAACGTGTTATTTTTAAATGTCGGTAAGTGGATAATAACGTGTTAATTTAGTTCCAATAAATTCTTCATGAAACCAAAGTTGGTTTACCACAGTCTCTAAATCTTTAAAGTATCTTTAAATACTAAAACCAGTATCTAAATGGTTTACGTTCTGTTATATGCTAAAGACCTTTTAGACAACTGTAACTACTACACTGTAACAAATGTCTGTAATTATAACGGTAAAAGACTGTAAAAATACTACAGAAAGATACGTTCATTGATTAATGAACATTAACTGTAAAATATACTGTAAAAATGTAATATATCTTAAAAGACAATAGAGTAGTTTTTACAATAAAATGTTGTAAAGTATGATTATCGTGCATAATTAATGGTAAAAATGTACATTATTTTTAACGAGAGAGTACATGTACTTTTTACAGTAAATTATTGTTAAAATTACAGTAACAAAAAATAATCAGGCATTCCCAGAATTCCCTGCATGACCCATCACATTTCATTATATTTTATGGGAATAGATGTGTTTCTTATTTTTAATATCAGTTATGTACATTGGGGTGTTCTGTGTTATATTTATTGTAGTTTAGTTCATGTTTACCGCATTATTTTAATTTCACATGTGTTACCCTGATGGTGTTTAGTGATTGTGTGTGCGCTGTCGCTACATGTTTATTGGTCATTGCTCCTGGAAGAGTCATTACTGATGAACTTCATGCCATTAAGTGCCCTTTAAAATGACTATGGTGATTAAAAATACATTATAATATAGGGTTAATATCAAGTTTGTGACTGTTTTGTACTGTAAATTTAACAGAATTTATTTTACACAATTTTTTACGTAAATTACAATAAAAAGTCATATTTACAGGTTGTTCTGTAAAGTTTTTAACATTTTTACATAATTATTTTGGCAACCACATGATTTGTTTTTACAGTGTACATACACACACACACACACACACACACAGTTAATCCAGATATCATGCTAAAAAGGACATTTCTCAGATGTTTCCAAACATTCAAAACAAATAATTACACATCATCAAAAATAAAATAATCAAATCATTTTTTAATGAAATTATTAGACCCATATAAGATGAAGTTTGGTCCCCAAATGCCCAAGCAGCATCAGCACGCATGAAGAGAGAGATTTTGGCAATTTCAATTTACAGGGACAATCCCCCCCAGAGCAACCTGGAGTTAAGTGCCTTAATCAAGGACACAATTTTGGTGGCTGTGGGGATCAAACCAGCAACCTTCTGATTACACGTTATGTGCTTTAGGCCACTACGCCACCTAACCAGGCGGTTTTGCAACAAAATGTAGACAAAATATCTGAGATGTGTCAAAAAATCACTTTGTAATAAAACTGAATGCTGATTGTAAAACAACTGAAAACAGACGGGATGTTCAGTCGTCTGACTGCAAACACAGGTGAGACACAGGTGAGACACAGGTGAGACACAGGTGAGACACAGGTGAGACACAGGTGAGACACAGGTGCAGGATAGAAGCATGCAGTTTTGAGAAAGCATCCCGAACTGTATTTGCAGACTCATCCGTGGTCTCTTTCACAGATTCATCTTAATGTAACAGAGCTACAATGATAATACTCAGGTCGATGTCTCCCCCTAGTGAATGATTACAAGCGCTACCGATCTAAATATATATATATATATATATTATTTTTTTTATTTTTTTATTATTATTATTAATTTTTATTTATTTATTTTTTTACATTAAATCTTCACTCTCCAAAAAATTATTGTTAAGATTTGCACAAATTTAAATTTCATCAAACAAATTCCATCAAATAGTATTAAATAATCTTAAATAAAATAAATTGTTGCACTGCACAATTCAATTTGATGGAATTTGGTTATGAAATGTGTAAATCTAAAATACTGTATATTTTTAACTTATAGTAAATATGCTTTTCTATTGAGCATTTGCTGCCTGGTCATTTAAAAATGAAAGAGGAATTTTATTTTTTTATCTACACATTATTGAAAAGCAATAGCGGTTACCACTATTGCTTTTCAATAATGTGTATATAGATAAAATAATAAAATTCCTCTTTCATTTTTACTTCAACCGGGCTGTATACTTTAATGATATTTAATAAGAAGATAAATAGTGCACCAATTTGGTATTGCAAGACAAGCAAGAAATACAAATTTTTAAAAATTTTAATAAAATTTAAATTGCATGTGTGATATAAAAAAACTGTAACCAATGAGATGTAAAACAGTAGGCCTACCATATAACTAACTTAAAAAACTTGTTTTTTTCTGCTTTAAGTAATACAATTTCAAGTACAATGGGATAGTACTATAGATAATGTGATAGTAGTATATATTACCCACCAGTTAATGATCAAATAGCATTCTTCATGGTCAGAATTGTGGTTCAGGTCATCCAGACTAGCCACATAGGGGACTCAGAATGAGTATGAACCAGGACAAGTTTAAAGCCAAGCTTTAAGTACAACGCTACAGCTGCCCTCTGTGCAGAAGAGGTAGAAAGTACGATCTTGGAGAAGCCACTTTGGCAGGTGGACGAAACAATCATTCGGAAAAGCTCTCCACACTTTTTCCCATCACTTCCAGGATCATTTTTGGCTTCCACAGCCACCATACCCAAAACCTGAGGCCTGCCGTCCATCTCAGCTTTGGCGACCCAAAAGCAGTGGTCGGGATTATTGAGGTAATAACCCGAAATTTCTTGCATGTCTGTGCAGAGTCTTGCATGGTCGTGCCAGCGTAGAATTTATAGCAGCATAAATAAACCAGGCCAACCCAGAATCCGCCAACCAGCACAGGGGCGGAGCCAGGAGTTTTTCACAGGGGTGGCCGGGCAGGGGCCAGCGATCAGTCTGTGGTGGCACTGAAATTTTCGGGCAGTTCATGTTAAGTCTTGTGCTCAAAAATGGTAATTGCATGTTGGGTGGCCAATGGGGTGGCCAGGCTTCAGTCCATGGTGGCCACGGCCACCCCAGGCCACCCCCTAGCTCCGCCACTGTTACCAGCAAGGCCAGAATGACAGATTCTCCACTCACTACATAAGCACCTGTGGAAAGGAAGAGGCTTAACACGATGTGTAGAGGTCGGGTCAAGGCATAGATGAATGCGGGATTGATGTGCTCCTCTATTGCATCTCGGAAAATCGTTTAAACAACCTCAACGGGTTGGTATAGACGAATTACAATGTGCACTATTTGGGGGAATTTTTTTTAGAATAAAATCATGAAGCGAAATCCAAAATCTTAATTAACTTTGGAGTCAAAGTAGGAAAATTCTTGGCGCATATTCAATTTGAACTACACTGTGATGATTACTCCCAAAAATCAGCTTTTTTCTCCCAATATGGAACGCCCAATCCACAATGCACTCTAGGTCCTCGTGGTGTCTTAGTGACTCGCCTCAGTCCGGGTGGCGGAGGACTAGTCTCAGTTACCTCCGCATCTGAGACCGTCAATCCGTGCATCTTATCAAGTGGCTTGTTGATCGCGTTATTGCGGAGACGTAGCACGTGTGGAGGCTTCACGCTATTCATGCTATGAGAACCACGTTATACCGACCATGAGGAGGTTACCCCGTGTGACTCTACCCTCCCTAGCAACCGTAAAATATAAATACATTTTCATGAGACTATAGGTTGAATTTTCATAGTGGGTGCGAGACACTGTGGCTTGAAGGCCTCTTCGGTTCTCCGTCTAACCATTAGACGACCAGGTGGAGGATCGGTGATGATCTGGGGGGTGCAGATTCATCTTTATGAAGGATGCATGAATCAAGACACATACAAGGTTATCCTGGAAGAAAACTTGCTTCCTTCTGCGCTGACAATGTTCCCCAACTCTGAGGATTGGGGTCTCCAGCAGGACAATGCTCCATGCCACATAGCCAGGTCAATCAAGGTATGGATGGAGGAGCACCAGATCAAGACCCTGTCAACCCCATTGAAAACCACTGGAATGTGATCAAGAGGAAGATGGATCTCCACAAGCCATCAAACAAAGCAGGAGTGGCATAAAGTCACCCAACATCAATGTGAAAGATGTGAAAGCATGCCAAGACGCATGAAAGCTGAATATGTATATATATACACCGATCAGCCACAACATTAAAACCACCCTAATATATATTTTTGGCACCATTCGGAGTAAATTCTAGAGACTGCTGTGTGTGAAAATCCCAGGAGATCAGCAGTTACAGATATAGTCAAACCAGCCCATCTGGCACCACTGTTTAAAAATAGCTATTACATTTGACATTTCAAAACATCTTATGTTTTCTATAAACAAATGAATCTACCAGAAATATCCTTTCACTGAAACACTTTTGACAAAACCTATGACAAATAAGTATTTCATCTCAAAATGATTGTGATAATTTCAGGAATTGTAAGCTAACAATTTTAGGTTCTGGGAACGTTAGTTTTTGGTTCCCAGAACATTGCAAGAACGTTCCCTATTGGTGATCCAGGAAAGTTTTCTTAATGTAAATAGAACGTTCCCTTAAGGTTAGGGGAACGTTCTGGGAACGTTCCCTTTAGGTTATAAAAATAGAACCTAAAAATAACATACAGGGAACATTCCCAGAACGTTCTCCTTAGGTTATAAAATTAAACCTAAAAATAACCTACAGGGAACGTTCCTAGAACGTTCCTGTTTGGTTCCCAAAAAATAACCAAATGGGAACCATACGGGAACGTTAGGGAACGTTAGGGGAACGTTCTGTGTTTGCTGGGACTTACATTTGCAACCACTGACAAAATATTTAATACCAAGCTTACCGGAAATACCAAGGAAAATTACTGTAAATGGCCACAATTTTTTTTAATTTTTTTTTAAATAAAATAAAAAAGAAAGAAATATACTGTACATGTTAATTGTTATTATTCAATATCTTTATCAATTGATTTTGATTGACAGCTTGCTCTAGGACCCGGATGCAGGGTGAGTCGCAGACACCAGTTGATGATCCGCTCGCGACTCATTCAGTGTCTCGTATTAAATAACTGTAAACGCGCGTCTAGACCGGAGACGTTCAACACGTTTCGTGTTCGTACATTAATATTCATTTCGATACTATTCTAACAGAGTCTGACGAGATTTGAGCGGACCGGTGCGACGTGCACAACTGCATCACCGGTGAATTCCTCCACCGGGAAACTGTGAAGACACCGAAGCTCCGTCCCGTCATTCCTCGTCGATTCGCTTCAGGCCAACGGCGACAGCATGAGCCAGCGGTTTACCGTGACCGCCGGTGGCTTCCAGGGCGAAGTGAACCAGCTGTTCGAGGGTGATGAGCCGACACCGAGCGCATCCGAGACGGCGGGCGCAGAGGGCTCCGGGAAAGGTAAGATGAGGATCTATACATTATAATGTTATATGGTCCCACGCGTCCTGGAAAACCTGGAATTTTGCAATGCAGTTTTCTAGTAATATTTGTGCCACAATTTCTGCGCGCAAAAAAATACATTTTGAGCACACAAAAAATTATCTGTGCACAAGGTGATATTTTGAGCACGCAAAAACGTATTTTGCACGCAGAGTGAATTTGAAATTCACATTCAAATAAACTTTATTCTAGCGCAAAAATTATTTTAGCTTGTTCAAAATGAATTTATCTTTGCAATAAGTTACACTGCTTTACAAAACAGAGTTCAAGCGCGTGCAAAATAACTTTTTGTACGCTCAAAATATCATCTTGCGCGTGCAAAATTAAATCTGTGCGCTCAGAATATAATTTTGCGCGTGCAGAATTGTGGCGCATACTAACTACGTAGTTGTGGAAAAATTAGAAAAATACCTAATTACACAAACATTTAAGTTTAACTTTATTTTAACTTTAGAAAACGAGGACAGTTGGACCACTGATTTTTTTAGTGTGGTGATGTGGCTTTTACACCTCAGGATGTGAATTAATAGACTCTGAGCCCTCTTAAACCTTGGTTACCACCTATGATTGCCTAGGAGAACATGGATGGGTGACTCCAGTCATAAAAATGGCATTAGCAATATAAAAAAAAATGCAGAATGTCACAGAATTACACATGTTGGGACGAAAATGAATTTTTGCATGCAAAATTCAAGTAAAATTAAAATTGCAATATATACTATTGTGATTATATAATTGCAAATGTCTCTGTTTTATTTGAATAAATCTATAATCTGCATGTGCTGCGGGCTTCAAAACGAATTTGCGAAGCCAGCTGCTCATACACTGAAAACATCATGATCATTGTGGTGTATTTTCAGAAACGAGACGGCTGCATATGTTTTAGACTTTTACTAACAACACCGTTAACAGCACTTACACAGGCATGTTCCATACTACATATATTCAAGGGCTTGCTCAGTACACATTAACTCAAAACTACGGTAAGCCTATCAGATCAAACTAATGTGTCAATACTCCACAATCATTATGCGTGCTTTGTGCTTGTGTGGTACATGACAGAGAGCAGATCACTATGAAAGGCGCAGTACATACAGACTATATATTTATTTAATTAACTAACAGGTTTTGGGGTTTAAATAATCACACTGGGCCATGTAGCCAACTGCTTATCTGGGGGTTTAGAAACCACAGTCAAAATTTAGCTTTAAAGATTGCGTGCAGGGATGGATTACTGACCGGGCCAATGGGGCCAGTGCCCAGGGGCCCTTGACTGCCCGGGGGGGCCCTTGGCTTTAAGGTTGCACAATCCAGTTTGGCGATCCCCCCACTTGAAAACCAATCAACAATGAACAATGAGGGGACAATGAAAATAATCCAATATTATGTTAAAAAATGTAATTAATATAAAATAATATAAAATATAATTTGATTAGACACCATATTGAATTTCATTAAACTGTTGAATACGGAACAAACAAAAAAAACCATCCAAAAACCACAATATACATCATGACCTCTTGTGTGTTTTTGCTTCAAAAGTCAAAAACAGGTGAAAATATTACCCCCGTTGGGCACATAAAATGTCCTGGAAAATTGTGCCTTGAAAAGTGTGATTAAGAAAACTCACCGAACTGATGGGAATGTGTGACTGGAATATAAATCACATATGATTCAACATGAAACCTTCTGATATCACAATTAAATATTACAAATTGGTCTTAAAATATATGCACCTGACTTTTACATAGACCGCATTCACTTATCTTCATATAGACTGTTTTAATTGTACACTTGAATAATTGTTGATGTTATTATATATTCATTTAATATCCCCAAGCAATATTATATTCATAGTCAACATTATATTTGTATTGTATCTCAGGAACTATATCAGTGTTTCCCAAAGTATTTGGTGAGATGTGTTGGGTGTACCTCGGACCCTCTAGGGGGGCAGTCTCCCACGTAAGAACATGTTGCACATTTTAAAGTAAGATGCATCAATCTGGTGCACTTTGAGAGCAAAATTAAGAGGCTAGATCTATGAACTTTGTGCTCTTGTAAACAATTTTGTGCTCTAGTAGTAATTTAATCATAAACACATTGGTATTCTTGTTGGAGGAGGCGAGAACCGGCTTGACGATATAAATAATATTTGAATATAAAACACAACCAAAAAAGACAAACACACACACAGGTGTCGGACAGCTGTCCGTAAATCTCTCTCTCTCCGTCACACTGCCATCTTCGCTCGGTCTTTATCCCTCTCAAGGGCTAATTAGCCTGATTAGGGGCCGGGTGTGCGGAATCACTACCCAGCCCCGCCCTCCACCCTGTCACATTCCTCCCTAATTCTCTCAGGCCGGGGAACCCCTGGCATGACGTACGCCCCACCCCCCTCTTTCCCAAGGGAGGGGCTTGCATTGAACCTTTGGTTTTATTTGTTTACAGCATATTTAAAACTTTTTATGTAAAAATGTCCTATGCAAGTAAATATGTTCCTCATTTGGTGCCTTATTGAACTACAGACTGTTCAGCATGTGTAAACTTTACAATTTTGTTTTTGTTGTGTCAGAAAAAGCAAATGTACAGTACCTATTTCTGTCCCCTTCATCCGCACAAATGCAATGCCGAACCTGACATTGGTATAGCAGCGAGGGCGTTCTTGTGCAAGTTTCTTCACAACGATGGACTGAGCATTCGGTATGACGATGCATATATATATGTACATTTCACAGCACTTCAGTAGCTTGTTGAAATGGTTCCACCGTCTCGCCGTGTCTGTTAGTGTTAAGTGGGCACAGTTGTCTTCACGTAATGGCACTTCTGACAGTCTATTAGAATTGATGAAGCCTTTGAATACTTAATGAGACAAAATGCATTTTAGGCACACTATGCTGTATGACATACAAGAAGTCACCATTATTCAACTGCAACGATTAGCCGCTTGATGTTTTCTGAGGCTGGAGGAATGTGTGCCATTTTCTTTTTTACATCTCATAATTGCTCTAAATGCCCCAGGAGAGGGGTCAGATTGCGCATTGCTCTAGTAGTGCAAAGCTTTAGTCAATTGTGTGATTAGATGGACCATCTCCTAGGGGCTTGAGAAATATCAAGTGATTTGTCTGTCCACACTGAAAACGAAAAATGCTGCATGGCATGACACAATCGCAGCTAATCAGAACACATTTGATGCTGGATAAACAGCTACTTTATGTGGAGCAGAATTTGGACCAATGAGATTTCACTCTTGCATTTTGCTTGCTCCCTGGACATTTTTTCAAGGGCACTGTTCTCTGTAATGCATTGGAAAACAATGTACTGTGAAAAGGGCTATTACACATTAAATTGCATTGAATTTCTTTCATTAGAGTTTACAGGTTGAGTACGGTGGAGTTGCTGTGTATGTAGAGCTTTCCAAATCAGTCACTAATGAGTTTCCATTTAAGTTAGGGTGCTGCCTTAGAAGGTTGCTGCCTGTGTAGGCAGCAGACATCTCTCTAGGTTTAGGAAAAGAGCTTGAGACATCACTTGTGATGACTCCATCACTACCAAACATCTGTGCTCTTGCTTTGCCAAATCCGGTTACTCATTTACTGAAGTCAGATAATTAAGACATCATCTGTGGACCTGTGGTACTTCCATTTTTGGAGTTTCCTCTTAATTGGAGTGGACTTCAGCAAGATGCACACCTGTAGTCGCCTAGAGACAGTACAGCCTTGGAGATTTTGTCTCCGGTGCAAGTCGCCACTGGGTTTCCATGACAACAGCAACCTCTTTGTGCTATGATTGCGGTGCACAGAGGGAGTGCTGAGTGTGAAGGGTTGAAATAATGGTAAAATGCTGCCTTATTATGTCCCATGTCTCTCAAAGTAGCTTGAATTGAGTTACACTCAAGTGGAACACGAAGTGTTGCCCATTTTTTTGCTCTTAGAGGTCTATTTTTGGAGCGTTTGGGTGTATATTAGCACTGGGTGATATTGAATATTCATAATAAATTGCTTATGATTATTCTGTCAATATATGCAACATTGTGAGCGATTTATTTGGCCATTAAATGGATAGTTTCATGGCGGGGTTTAAGGGGGGGCTTAGTAACTATTCATATAATGGCCAAATAAAAAGCAGATTGCCCCCCTAGATTTGCCTTGAGCCCCCCAGTATCTTCTGTTGCCCCTGCCCTGACTGACAGAAAAATGAATTAACACTGTCCCCCATAAGCATGCAAGTGCCACACCAAAGATCGGATCCCAGTAGCAGCTCTGGATAGTTCACCCAGAAACTCACACTTATGTCATTCCAAACCTGTGTAATCTAATGTGGAACACAAAAGGAGATGCTTGGTAGAATTTTAGGGACTGACAGACTCATTGTATGGGAAAAAGTGAATGGAGGCTGAGTCTCCATTAGTGTTCCCTTGTGCAATCCCTTTAAGTTTCCTAAAGAACGCGTCATTAGATTTGTTTTGCAATCTCTCCTTGTCTCGCAACTTGTAAGTTTGAAGCTTTGATTCATTTCCAATGATTCATTTTAAAATGTCCTTTTGAATTAATCTATTCAAACTAAAAGATTAATTTGCATCATCGCTCTAAAGTGTCTCTGCATAGCTTTATGTTTTAATAAATGTTTTAGTAAAAAGATCTTTTTAAATTTCTTTTAATTTTTAAAAGTTTTTTCACTTTTGTTATATTGGTGCATTTAATTGAAAATGATTCGATATCATTGATTCTCATCTTCATTTAGTGAACAAGTTCTAGGATGGGAATTATGGGTGGACTGGGAAGAGAAATCAGCCCATGATTTTAAAGGAACTGGCCTAAAAGGGGTGTCGATGCAACCTTCGGCATATTGTAGCACTGTTTTGTGGCCAGTTCTGATTAGAAAAAGCAAACATATGAATATCATGATATGCCAATACAGTATATTGCTTGAAGGCTGAAATAAAGACGCATTTTTTTCCCACAAATGCCCAGCCCAGTGAGTAAGTGTCTTTATGCATGTACAAAACAGTAAAATATAAAAGTTTATTGATTTTGTTGCCAGTATACTGTATGTGCATGAACATTACCAGGATGAAGCATCGTTCCCATTTTTCACACTATTGCTTCTAATCGATCTGAGAGGATAAGACGGCGGTGAGATGCCACCCAGATAGAGAGAGCTCAGTTGGCAGTCTTCTCCTGAAATTGAAGGTTTGCAGACGGTCTGAGAGATCCAGTCTGAATGTACACACTGTATGAAGCTAACAGGATAATTTAGAGGACCTGGATTCACTGTTTAATAATTAGCTAATTGTGAAAAGTGTCAATTATAGCATTCCATTTAGGTCTACTGCAGTTGCATTTAAGTTTTCTATTTACAACGTGTTTTTCCTGTGCTTGAGCATTGTAACCAATCACAGACATGTTCATTTTGTGCATGAATACAGTGGTGAATCAGAGATATTTAAATAGGTCAATCAGTAATAAAGCACTTTGGTGCGGACCGAAAGTCCTTCTCCATGGTTTCTCCAAACTTTTCCCACACCCACTGCTTTGCCACCCTCAAGGCAGAGGCCACAGCCCTTCAGGCCTGTCGGTACCTTGCAACTGCCACCGGAGACCTCCGGGACAACAAATCCCAGAAGGCCTCTTTCTTCAGTCGGACGGCTTCCCTGACCACCAGTGTCCACACGGTGTTCGAGGGTTACCACCCTTTGCGGCACCTAAAACCTTGAGGCCGCAGCTCTCCACTGCTGCTTCGGCAATGGAAGCTTTGAACATTGCCCACTCTGGTTCAATGTCCCCAACCTCCGCAGGGATGCCTGAAAAGCTCCACCGATGGTGTGAGTTGAAGATCTCGCGGACAGGGACTTCCTCCAAACGTTCCCAGTTCACCCGCACTACTCGCTTGGGCTTCCCAGGTCTGTCCAGAGTATTTCCCCACCCCCTGACCCAACTCACTACCAGATGGTGATCGGTTGACAGCTCCGCCCCTCTCTTCACCCGAGTGTCCTAAACATATAGCCTCAGATCCGATGACACAATTACAAAATCGTTCATCGACCTTCAGCCTAGGGTGCTCTGGTACCACATACACTAATGACCATCCTTATGTTCTAACATGGTGTTTGTTATAGATAATCCATGACTAGCACAGAAGTCTAATAACAAACATCCACTCTGGTTCAGATCGGGAAGGCCGTTCCTCCCAATCACGCCTTTCCAGGTGTCCCTGTCATTTCCCACGTGTGCGTTGAAATCACCCAGCATCACTATGGAGTCCCCTACTGGGGCCCTATTCAGGACTCCATTCAGGGTCTCCAAGATGGCCGAATACTCTGAACTACTGTTTGGTGCATATGCACAGACAACAGTCAGAGTTCCCCTCCACCACAACCCGTAGGCGTAGGGAGGTGACCCTCTCATCCACCGGGGTAAACTCCAACGTAGCAGCGCTCAGCTGGGGACTCGTGAGTATCCCCACACCCGCCCGTTGCCTCACACCCTGGGAAACTCCAGAGAAAAATAGAGTCCATCCCCTATCCTGGAGTACGGATCCAGAGCCAAAACTGTGCGTCGATGTAAGCCCCACCAGATACAACTGGTAGCGCTCCACCTCCCTCACCAGTTCCGGCTCCTTCCCCCCCCAGCGAGGTGACGTTCCACGTCCTTAGAGCTAGCCTTTGCCGCCCGGGTCTGTTCCGTCGAGACCCACGGCCTTCACTGCCACCAATATGGCAGCGCACCTGACTCCTGCGGTTTCTCCAATGGGTGATGGGCCCAAGGGATGTAGAGGGGGGTGTCATGTTGCTTCTTTGGGCTGTGCCCGGCCGGGCTCCATGACAAGCCCGGCCACCAGGCGCTCGCCGACGAGCTCTCCATCTGGGCCTGGCTCCAGATGGGGGCCCCAGGCTTCCTCCGGGCAGGGTAACTCCTCCTCTTGACGTTTTTTCCATGAGTCTTTGTGAACCATTCTTAGTCTGGCCCCTCCCCTGAGACCACTTTGCCTTGGGAGGCCCTACAAGGAGCACCTGGCCCCAGACAACTCAGCCCTCAGGTTCATAAGGGCACACAAACCTCTCCACCACAATAAGGTGCTGGTTCCCGGAGAGGTGCTTCTGGAAAACCGTCCACCACCTTAGGAGGGGGAAACGGGGAACCATCCAAGCTGTATACAGCAAAGATGGGATGCTGTTGACCTCCTGGGAGAGACTGTGGGAGGTGCTGCAGGAGTACAGGGTGGGGGGGTCCCTTCTTAAGGCGATCCAATACCTGTACGTCCAAAGCGAGAGCTGTGTTCGGGTCCTCGGCACGAAGTCAAGTTTGTTCCATGTGGGGGTTGGTCTCTGCCAGGGCTGCGCTTTGTCACCAATCCTGTTTGTGATATTCATGGACAGGATATCGAGGCGTAGTCGGGCTGGGGATCTCATCGCTGCTTTTTGCAGATGATGTAGTCTTCATGTCATCAACTGTCCGTGACCTTCAGCTCTCACTGGATTGCTTGGCAATTGAGTGTGAAGCGGCTGGGATGAGGATTAGCACCTCTAAATCTGAGGCCATGGTTCTCAGCAGGAAACTGATGGAGTGCATACTCCAGGTAGGGAAGGAGGTATTGCCCCAAGTGAAGGAGATCAAGTACCGTGGGGTCTTGTTCACGAGTGAGGGGACAATGCAGCGGGATGTTCCGGAGAATCGGGGCAGCGGGGCCTGTATTGCACTCTTGTCATGAAAAGAGAGCTGAGCTGGAAGGCAAAGCTCTCGATCTACCAGTCACTTTTCGTTCCTACCCTCACCTATGGTCATGAAGGCTGGGTAATGACTGAAAGAACTAGGTAGCGAGTACAAGCAGCCGAAATGGGTTTCCACAGAAAGGTGGCGGGCTTCTCCCTTAGAGATAGGGTGAGGAGCTCAGTCATCCCTGAGGAGCTCGGAGTAGAGGTGTTTTTCTTGTCTGTAGCATGAATGGTGCGGGACAAGTTAGAATAGACTCCAAAGTTTAATACTAAGGGTTAGGGGGTTGTGCAAATCCTTAACCCAAAGTATGGACAATAGTAATAGTGAGGTTTGCTTTGCCTTAGCATAAACAAATTACATGCAGTGTTTACTTTCTAACGTCAAAATCTGTTGACTGTCAGCTGCCAGAAAAACATTGGTTTTAAAACAGTATTTCGTCATGCCGCTATTGCTATAATTGGTTATACATAGTCTACACGCCCGACAGAGATTGCACCATAAGCTGTTTTTAATCTTGTCATTAGTAGCTCAGAACATCTTAGCCTTTGCATCACAGTAATTGTGTCCACAATCACAGACATACAGTGTGGGAGTTTTGGCTCGTCAGTATTGAGCGTCAACGATGAACATACTTGTCTGGTTTCAGAGTTAGCTTGCACAAAGACAAAGATTGCTCAGTTTTCGAGAATGCCCCAGACAAAGATTTTATGCCACAGCCTGGCAAGGTGGACCCTGTAATTTTTAATGTGTGTGCTCATGTATTTCATGTCTTTTGTTTTGAAAAGTCTAGTTCCTGTTTCATGTCATGTGGTTCCCTCGTCATGTGATTTAATGTTTCCCTCCATGTTCATGTGTCTTGTTTTTATTGGTTTATTGTTTCATTATGTTGATATCAGTTCTTGTTTGTCATTGGTTTTAGCTTAGTTCTGTTATGTAATTGGTCCATGGTTATTGTCTTGTTATCTTGTTTATAGTTCGGTCTGTTCATTGGTTGATGTTTCCCATGTCCATGTACTTAAAGGGTTACTTCAGGATTTAGCATTAAGCTTTGTATCAGTAGAAAACCAGTAGTATTTTCGAATTACCGAGCTCCCCCCCCTCATATCCCCCTGAGACAAGAGATCTATTTATTTTTAGTCTGGAAAAAAATCCTCCGATGATGCAAAAATCGTCATTTTGCGTCATCGGAGGATTTTTGGGCCAGAGGCTTAAAACTACAGCCAGTATTCCGCATGTTTTCACCACGCCCATATGGGGCGGGATCTCACTCACAGAATGTGAAGATAGTGTCAGCCATCTTTCTGTAGAAGCTAAGAAAACAGGCTCTTGCTCTGTGTAGAAAGTTTGTATACAAGTAGGCTAATCACGATTGCGGAAGGTAGTTTTGAAGTTGAAATAGCAGAAGGGGATTTCGAAGATCTGTCGCGAGAATCTGATGCTTGCGCTACCAGTACGAGCCGCAATACAGCGATGAACAGAGGCTGGAGCAGCTGCTGTAGCAGGGGAGCAAAACCTGCTTGGCAGGCAGGAGGATGAGCCCGGCCAGACTTGAGTTGGGGCGGACTGGTGGTGTCAGTGCTCTCACTGTGCGCCTATGGAAACAGATAGAGAGTCCTATTGCTGTTGTGAATTTCAGCGATGCCGTTTTCTTCTGGACGAGATTGCTGAATCCGCTGATGAAACTGCACCGCTAACTTGAGCATGTATAACTGAGCACCCAAGTTTTGTACCACACATGGACAGGGGAGTCCTGGAAACTTATTTTAGGATCCCGAAGATAAATTTGAAACGCCAGCCAAAGCCCGCAGGGACAAACGGACGGTTTAGTGTAAAGTGAGTATTTTGTTTGTTTTTCTTTTTGTTACTAAGACGTCATGTACAGAGTTTGGACACCCGGAATTATAATGTTCTTCCCGCGTAGTCAGTCAATTTATCAACTAACTCACGATTTATAGAGTCACGATGTATCAAAGCAAGCCTAGTTGTATCATATTTTCAGATACTGCCGCCTGTAACCGGTAGGCGTGGTTTGGGAGTGGCCTCGTAAGGGCAGCAAAGCAAGTGCATTCTGGGAGTTGTTGTCTTTCAGCCACATGAGTAAAAAATACATTTTCTGCCTTTTCTCAGTCTAGAATGCTTCAAATTCAAAAATAATTTCACATTTATACTATATAAATGACCAATTTTAAATACACATTCATCTTCCCAGAGGTGAAGTATCCCTTTAAGCCTCATTTTTTCCATTGTGTTTTCATCAAGTATTGAATGTGAATGTAACATTGTTGTTTTTGTTCAAGCCAAGCCCAGCCAAGTCTAGTTTTATGTCAAGTCTAGTTTTATTATGTCTTTTGTCTCACGTTTAGATTTATGGTTTTTGGATATCACTTTGATTAATAAACTGCACCTGGGTTCCCACTTCGTCATTGTCTGCCGGTTGCCAGCCTTGTTATAGTCCCAGGGAAGGTGTCACTTTGTAACACATGGCATTGGGTTTCTAGTTTTGGCAAAAATAAAGGAGGACATTGTGTTTTGCTCATTACAAGCAATGCTTTGGCAATGCAACCCTTGCTTTCGAGATTAAAAACTACATGATATTGCCACCTCCACACTCCAAAAAATATATACAGTATATTAGCCTATTTTTAAGATTTACGCATTTCAATTAAATTACAAAATGTAATCATATTGAACTGTGTAATCTTTTATAAAAAGAAAATGAATAAAACTTTTTAATTTGAACAAACAGAATGTTAGTATTTTCATGCTACTATAGCACTAAGTCTAGGCTCAAGTGTGTTCGGTGAAATCACTTGCAACGTGCAAATGGGCTGGGTCAAGTGCAATTTAATTTGAAGGTTCTTTGCCGGTTATTGCTGCGTCTGCATCCTATTATATAGTCCATTCCTTCAAGCACCAGCAATAGAAACAAAGACAGCACTTAAGAAGTCGGCAATGTAAATTGCCTGCAAACTATGAATTAGAAGAATAAAAAACCCTCCTTTTGTATGCTTAGAATATGTCATTCTCATCAGGACTTGGATGTACGCTCCATTAAATGATAGGGAATGTAAGTATTATTGATAACTTTCATCTACTGACACATAAATCATAGCTAGTATTAACTGTGATTGTATCGGCACACACTTCACATCTACAGGTCATGTTGCTCCAAATCTGTGTGTTTTTATTTTTATTTGGGACACAAAAGGAGAACAGTGACAAAAATGAAAACCCACCTAAACATACCATAAAACTAGTACATCTTATGCGCTATGTTCTGACACTTCTGAAGGCATATGACCGCAATTTAGGTTGTGATTCACTGAAAATCATCTCATTCTCTATTCTGCATTTTTGTACCGGCATTTCAAATTAAATTTCAGACCTTCAGTGAGGGCAAAGATTATCACTGAATAATAATGTACATCTTCAGTCTGCTCTTTCGCACAGTTCTCAGACCAAACAGATCAACATTTTCTATATTATGCCAGAATGTAGTGGTAAAATTGCCACCCAGCGCAAAAATGAAGCCAGAGCATCTTCCGCTGTTGTGTTTGTCTCTATTGTTGTCATTGGCCGCTCTGCCTGCTCTAATTTGCATAATGCATCTGAGTCAATTGCTGTCCAAATATGGTGGGGGCCATTAGCCTACTGGGATATGTAGATCAATTTGATCTCAATAACCAGTTTGTCCTTTCTTGACAATGGCATGTCAAGCTGCTTGTTTCTATTTAAGCCGTCGATGGCGAGACGTATATTGCTGGCGAGACGCTCAGTATTTTAGCATAATGGTGATCTAGTGGCACATGTTTCATGTCTTTGTCTATTGTTTGTCTGTCTGTGAAAACAATCAGTCCTACCAGCCCTCCATCAGGTAATAATGTGTTGAAAATGAAAAGAATTGTTACCTGACATCTCTAAATTGTCTTTCTGCAGTCACTGTTTTTGCAAATCCATTTAATGAAACTAGTTGTACAGAAATGATACATTTCACCTTTAATGATAAAAGTTGACATATTCTGTTATTATACATTATTATATTATGTGCACTATTATGCTATACTATTAAATCATACACATTTGCTCCTTTAATATCAAAGCTGTACCCTCAAATCTTGTTCTCTAATTATTTTTGTGATCGTTTTTGTTTTAGCATTTAAGCCATGAAATATAACTGATATAACCTTTTCCTGAAAGGACAGATCATTTAATTGGATTGGATCTACTTTTATGAAGAAACACACACACACACACACACACACACACACACACACTGCGTCCAGTATACTGGATATTGATATTGCTGAGAGATCATTCATCCGTGCTATAATGTCATTAAATCAGTGCATTTCTTCACAGCTAATGCATTGATTTTAATCTAGCGAGTCTTGAGATAAATGTAGCTTATCAATATCATGGACAGGTCTTTCCTCATGATCAAGGTTACCAAATGATAGGCCTATTCCTCAGACATCATTGTAAACACCAGAAATATTGCAACAAGACATGCAATTACAATTCTGCACCACTAGAATGCACACCAGTAATAAAGATAACAATATTCATTCTCCTGCCTGCCTGATACACCACTTGATTTAGAGGAATGAGTGCTAAAATATCAGAACGTTTTTATAGAATTTAAAGACTACAGTAACTACGTGTTTAACAGCACTTGGTTATAAAGTTCTTTATAGACCAAAGTGCCACTGCATAAAGAAAAAAGACCTGGGCTGCAGGAGATCAAAGATCAAATTTCACCCCTACATTAAAAGAATGTGAAATTTGATCTTTTTCTGAACTGTTAAAAATCTATTATCCATGTCACAAGGGGTTGTGGATAATATTACATTCATGGACACATGCAACCTGAAATAGTTTACCATTCAGTCACCTCTGAAATCCTATTTTCAATGTACTGCGATTGTCACAGTCCTGTCACTCTGGCAGTCTGGGTTTTGGTCTGACAGGACGGTGGCATCATTGTCCCATGTGTGTCTTGTGTTTCATTGTCTGTCTTCGTGTGAGCGTGCGGTTTCGGTTGTATTCCCTGCTGTCTGGATCCTGACTTCCTGTCTGGTTCGGTTTCAGTCTGTTGGGATCCGGACAAACGTGCTCCATGTCTATCTGTTATTGACGTGGGTGCATCGCGCTTATGTCATCTTGGCAGCGTGCACTCGTGTCAAAATATTTTGCTTAAAGAAAACAAAGCCAGTTTTAGGACCATTATGAATTTATTTTAATTTTTTTCGCATTTTTGTGAATTTGAAGGGAAAATATGCTTAAAGGAATGTCCATGCTTCAATGTAATTGAGTTCAATCGACAGCGTACCTTTTCTGTGTAAAGTTATGTCCAATTTTGCAACTTCGTTGCCATGACGACTTAACACTATCAACTCAAAACGACAGTAAAAGCGATTTAAACAACTGTCTAGCTCAAATAATACACAAGTTGTATGGAAGAATTAATCTAAATGCTTTTATAAAATTATAAGCTTCACATTTCTGGTTTTAAACCCTTCAAATATTGGCCCCATTCACTTCCATTGTAAGTGCCTCACTGCAACTTCGATATATGCTTTTTTTTCTTCTTTTTTGTAAATGAGGGACGAACAATTTTTTTTTTTTTTGTGGTAATCAACATTATGACACAAATAATGTCGATTGAGCTTAACACAAAATATTCCTTTAAGTATGTGAATTGTGATGCAGCCAATATTCAAAAACAAAGTGTTCATCTTCAACACATGTGATATAACTGTAGAGGGCAGCTGTGTTCTCCAGGAATATCAGTACAGTGAACCAGCGTCTCTCAACCTTGGGTGTCGGGGTAGAAGCAGACATGGGGTGGGGCTCGTAGCAGTGTAGAAGGGTGCCAGCATCATCGTGCAAATCCTTCATAGGCCTGTTACATAACACAGTGTCTACACAAAGACAGGATGAGGAGAAATAACAGTGTGACTCTCAAGCAAGAAGGGTTTGGTTCACGGTTGTGCCACATCAAAGAGAAGTGGATCGTTCTTTTTCTCCATACACTATACTGATGTCATGATTTAGATCTTGGATCTTACTGTATTGGTGCACGGCAGCAGTCATGATTTTTGCAATGATCTCTTTGTTGCAGAATTCGTGATTTGCGTTTTGAGTTATCGATTATGATCGGCCCTAAATGTTAACGTTGATTTAAGATTTAGTTAGCTGCATTTAATTACAGTATAGTTATCCCTACAGTCGTCAACACTATCAGAACAGACCTGAAACTATTTTTGGATCGCAACTATCCAGTTAAACGATTCCTCCATTGGGGCGAGTTTGCAATGCATTAAAGCATGCGTGATAATTACAATGCTCAAACGGATCCACTCAAATCTTCAGACTCTTCATCTCATAATGGTGCTGTCAAGTACCAGATAATGGAAAATAATTTGCCTTGTTAAATATCGGTATGACAGTTGCAAGGAGAGACACGTTTTAGCGTTCCTCTGAGTGCACATTACATGCTAGAGCAAGCTTGATTCTCTACGCCGGTAACATCAGGCGAGAGAGCTGTTCTTTGACAGACGAGGTGTTGCCTCTGATTTCATCATTGTCTCTTGGGCAGGAGATGGTCATCCTTGATTTCAGGTGCCAGAGTTCTGCAGTGTTCCTGTGGATTTTTCGGTACACCGAATAACCAGCATTTATCTGACATTAAACGCCAGAGCAGAAATTGTGCGATTGAAAAATCTTTCAAAGTTGACGGATTGTTTGCATGACTGATGCACATTGCACAAAAAATAGTAAGAGCGTTGTAAAAATGACACGCTCCAGTCTGATTGGTTGGTTCATTATTATTATTCTGTTAAGTAGCTATAAAGAAATCATAAGCAAGATTCTGTCCAAACTGTTGTGCCGCCATGAGTGTTTTCAAAGAGGACTGTTGAGGTTTACGCTATTAAATTATGCTAATGCATGCTATAGCTCTGAATATGTGTAACTAGCGTTCGAGCATTTGAATGCCAAAAAATAGGATGTTTTTTGAGGGTGTGGTGATGGTGGTTCTATCAAATTGGATATCCGAAAACAGCAACAGAAATTCTCATTGCTTAACTGATGCCTATTTGAAATTTTCTCACCTTTTGGTCACATGATGGAGCATTACTTTCGCAAACCATCATGTTTTTGTCCTTGTCCTTTTCAAGTCCTTGTGACGCATCGTCCGAATTGAAATCACAATTAAACATTGAAATATTTAACATTGTCATATTTAACCCCAAATCAATGTGCAAAAAATGTGAAATTAAAATAAAAGGCAGTGGAGTCACGTGACGCTATGCGAGGCGAAGCAGTCTAGTGGCGTTCTCCGCTACACTTTGCTACAGTTATCCTTTCAATCAACATTACTCGGTGACAACTGGTTTAGTTTTGATTGTTAAACTGAGCGGGTGTGTAGGATGTCGAAGAATTCAAAATCATCAGCCTGTGGGTACAATAAAAGCATTTATGGTCTCACAAGTCTGACGCCTTTCAAGAGCAAGATGGCGGGGGTCCGGTTGGGAAAGACAGCGTGCCTCAGGCTGTAGGTCATGATATCGCTAACATTTATGCAGCGCTAATGAAAATCTCGACCAACATGGAGAGCCTTGAGGAAAAACAGTACGTTGAGCGACCACATCAGTTTAGGCAAAACTTTCCATCCTGATCTCAAGAATGGACGAGACTGAAAAGTGAATTAAGTCTCTTTTCAGAAAACCCCTGCAAACTAACCTGCCGGCCACCAAAACTGATATGGATCAGGTGTGGGGAAAATTAGAGGATAGGGAAAATCAAAGCAGATGTAATAATGTTCGTTTTGTTGGAATCCCAGAGGGAAAGGAAGGATAAGATATGTTCAAGCATCCCAGAGCGGGTGACAGACCCTGATACATTCTGGAAAGATTCTTGTGGTCAGCAGACAGAGACTTTGTTCTATGTGTGGTGAGGAATAAAGGGAAGATGTTCTGGGAAGATTACAACATTATGGTTTTTCTAATCTTTGCCAGTGTTACATCAGCGAAACGGGGAAGATTTAAAGAGTGTAAGAAGTTCATTAACACACATGATGTGGGCTTCCCTTTGCTTTTCACAGCTAAACTGAGAATTGATGCCAAGGCGTAAGACTTTCACATGCCCACAAGAAGCTATGGCCTTCACTAAATCAATGGAGTGAGTAGGTGGCTTTGCTAGCACTGAATCAGCGGGACTACACATCGTGCATTTTGCTGTTGTGGTCTGATAAGGTTTGTTATGCGGTTGGTTGCCTCCTGTCTATCTCTCTCGATCGACTTTTTTGAAGCTTGAAGTTTGAAGCAAATGTTTGAAAACCTTGTGGTGGCATGGTGGCATAGTGACTCGCCTCAACCCGGGAGGACAAATCTCAGTTGCCTCCGTGTCATCACGTGGTTTATTGAGACCTAGCGCACATGTAGGCTTCACTCTATTCTCCATGGCATCCACGCGCCCCACTGAGAGAGAGAACCACATTATAGTTATCACGAGGAGGTTAACACAATGTGACTCTACCCACCTTAGCAACCGGGCCAATTGGTTGCTAAGGAAGCCTGACTGGAGTCACTCAGCACACCCTGAACACTTGCGACTCCAGGTGTCGTAGCCGGCATCTTTACATGCTGAGCTGCCCAGGCCCCCCATTACTTTGCTTTTAATCTTAACTTGGTGTAATGGTTAATGGAGGACCCAGGGATACAGAAAACAAAATACAGTTTATTGAAAATAATTAATCGAAATGGCAGTAATAAAACGTATGGCAGCAGATACAGGTGGCTGGAGATGATGACAGCGGCATGATGTCAGTGATGATCAGCGTGGGGAGACCCAGGTGAGAAGCAGAAGATAAACCGGCATGTAGATAATCCAGGTAAGAGAAACAGGAGCACTCTGCACAGAAAACAAAAACACAAGACTTGACCAATTAGAAAGGCAAGACTGAAGCAACAAACACCACAAACATTCTGGCACTAAACACGTGAAACAAGAGGGTATTTATAGACAGGGTTAACAAGCTGCAGGTGACACTAATGACTCGTGATCGGCGTGAGTGAGTGTTCCCATGGAAACATCAATCGCGCCACTCTCAAGGCAGGAAAAACAGGGAAACAGGCCCATGCCCTGAGTCTACTCTAAGATTCGATAATTCTTGTTAAGAGTCCAGAATTTAAGGTTTTAGACACTCAATTTTCATTCTGCCCCAGACTATGCATACTGAGTGATTGGGCAGTTATTAAAGTAGGTGACAAATATACAAAAAAGCCTAAACTAGTTAATTGATTGGCAGACAAATAATTAGAGGATGGAAGTCAATTGGTGCTCAGTTTCAAGAATTTTCAAGAGTTCTTCTGAATTGTGCAGGGTGGCGGCATTCGAAAAGATGTCATATAAACAGTTTGGCAGATTAGATGCATATTGTAAAAAATGGGACAAATACATGACCTGAAAGGCTCTCGGTGAGGGACATGTGGAGAGAAACAGAGAGCATGTATCATAACTTAACAATATTTCTGAGGTGGATGAATGCTGTTCTACAAACAGGACAGAATGGTATAAAAAAATAACACCTGAGTTCTTCACTGTAGAAGATGACAGAACAGTACATCCTTTGAGAGTCAAATTATATTTTAGTGAGGAGAAGGAAATTTCTGGCCATCCAGTCTTTCATTTCATTGATAGACTCTACTAATTTGGAGAATTGTGACATTCTATGGGGTTTAGAAGAAATATAAAGTGTATCGTCGGCATAACAGTGGAAACTTATTCCACGATTCCTGATAATATCTCCCAGGGAAAGCATATATGAGGAGAAAAGCAGAGGCCCTAAAACTTGTCCCTGTGGCACTCCAAACTTACATTTTGTTTGATTTGACAATTCCTCATTTACACATACACAGTGGTAGTGGTCTGATAAATTGGACCTGAACCATACTAATGCAAGTCCACTAATGCCAACATAATTCTCCAGCCTATTCAAGAGAATGTAGTGATCTATGGTGTCGAAGGCAGCTCTAAGAGCAAGTCATTTGTAACTCTGATAATGCAGTCTTTGTACTGTGATGGGGCCTAAATCCTAACTGAAATTGTTTATATATATATATATATATATATATATATATATATATATATATATATATATATATATATATATATATATATATATATATATAATTTCTCTTTAAAATATATATAATTTCTCTTTAAAAATGAACATAGTTGGGAGGAAACTACCTTTTCTAGTATTTTCGTGATAAATGGGAGATTTGAAATTGGTCTATAACTAGCCAATTTGCCAGGATCAAGTTATGCTTCATAATAAGCGGTTAGATAACTGCCATTTTAAAGTTTCGTGGGACGTGTCGTAAGGATAGCAAGGAGTTTATAATATTAAGAAGAGGTTCTGAGATTACAGATAATACCCCTTTTAAGAGCTTAGTTGGTATTGTATCTAACATACATGTTGTGGCTTTTGATTTTTTTTTAAGTTTTTTAAGCTCTTCATGACCAATGACAGTGAAGGATTGAAGATGCTTGTGAGGAAAGTTATGAGACAATGTTTTCTGAGATGCTTGATTGCATAGTTCCAATTTTATTTATATTTTTTATCAGTACTGAACACAGCCACAGTACTGAATAAACACCTAGGATTGTTGTGGTTAGTTTCTATGAGTTTGCTGAAATATGCTGACATGGCAGGTTTTAGTGCCTGTCTGTAGCTACAAACATTAACCTTCCATGCACCACGTAATACCATTTTCTGAGCTGCTCTCTTGAGAGCATGAGTGTGATCATTGTACCATGATGCAGGCTTTTTCTTTCATTTTCTTTAATCGAAGGGGGTAACTATCAAGAGTGCTAGAGAAGACTGTATTTTATATTTTCTGTTATTACATAAAGTTCTTCTAGACTTTTTGGCTTACTGAGTATATGAGATAAATCTGGAAGATTAATAGTGAAGCTGTCTTTAGTGGTCAAAAGAAAAGTTCTACCTGAACGATAGCATGGTGTAGATTGAGTGACATTAGCTGATCGCAGCAAACAAGAGGCGAGGTAATGATCTGAGATGTCATCGCTCTGCGGTAGAATTTCTATAGTATCAACATCAAAAACATATGACAGAATTAAATCTAGCATATAATTATGGGGATGAGATGGTCCTGTCACATTTTGTCTGACTCCAAGAGAGTTGAGAATATCGATAAATGCTAATCCCAATGTGTCATTTTCATTATCTATGTGAATGTTGATGTCACCAACAATCAAAAGTCTACGTATCTACAGTAACTACTAGATCTGATAGAAAATTTGCAAATTCACCAAGGAAATCAGAATATGGCCTGGGTATTCTATGAGCTATGTAGCAAGGGCAATACAGAGATTTATATATATATATATATATATATATATATATATATATATATATATATATATATATACATACGTACATGATGTTTATCTTCAGTTTTTTTATTTGTTCCAAGTTTGACCGTAATACAATTATTTCTAAATGATTTAGTGAGGGGTTTGTGTTTGGTAGTTCGGGGAACAGACACAGTCTATATGTGATATCTAGGTGATGCAGTCTCTATGTGTTGTTGTTTATGTGACCTGTGTGACGTCTCAAGGCAGATAGCAGATGTTCAGATAACCACTTTGTCTGCTTCCTGACCTGGGCCCCAGTTAGTCAAACACTATCACTATGAGCAAAATTACTGGAGAGGAGAGTGGCACCTTCCCTGGGGGGATGGAGTTCGTCTCTCTTTAGCAGGCGAGGTCTACCCCAAAAACTCTTCCAACGGTCCATAAATATTGTCCTATTCTCTGGACAATACTCAGACATCCAGCTGGTCAGTGACACTAATCTACTATAAACCTCATCACCACGATGAGCAGGGAGTGGGCCAGAGCATATTACAGTGTCTGACATCGTTTTAGAAAGTTCACACACCTCTTTAACATGGGAGGATCTGTCCCATTCGGAGATCTTTTGCTGAGCGAGTATGCCACTTAGACATCACCAAAGTGTGTTGCTCACTACCCGCATCCGAAACCGTATCTACGGGCTTCTCATTCTCTCTGACCTCCACTAGCATTCGGATACGTGTCTCTAACTCATTAACCTTCTCCATCACCCTTCCTTACATTTCTCACATGTCAAGTCAAGGACCATGGTGCTACATAAAACAACATAGGACAAACACAGAACCACATGAGACTACACAGACTAAATAAACTTTGGAACTTCTTGCCAGACGGCAGGAGGGTGAAGAGTTTGTGTGAGGGGTGTGTGAAATGTAAAAAAATTACATTTTTTGTAAATGTCTTTGATGGAGGGACGAGAGACCCCCGATGATCTTCTCAGCTGTCCTCACTATCCTCTGCAGGGCTTTGCGGTCCAAAACGGTGCAAGTCCCAAACCAGGCAGTGATGCAGCTGCTCAGGATGCTCTCAATAGTCCCTCTATAGAATGTAGTGAGGATGGGGGGTGGGAGATGTGCTTTCCTCAGCCTTCAAAGAAAGTAGAGACGCTGCTGGGCTTTCTTGGTAATAGAGCTGGTGTTGAGGGACCAGGTGAGGTTCTCCGCCATTTGAACACCAAGGAATTTGGTGTGGCGATGGTGTCATCTGTTGAAAGGTTTGGAGGATATGCGAACTGCAGTGTGTCTAGTGAGGGGGGCAGCTGGGTCTTAATGTGCCTCATGACGAGCCTCTCAAAGCACTTCATGATGATTGGTGTGAGTGTGACTGGATGGTAGTCGTTGAGGCAGGACACTGAAGACTTCTTTGGCATGGGGACGATGGTGGTGGCCTTGAAGCACGTTGGAATGACGGCGCTGCTCAGAGAGATGTTGCAGATGTCGGTAAGAACATCTGCCAGCTGGTCTGCACATCCTCTGAGCACTCTGCCAGGAATGTTGTCTGGTCCAGAAGCCTTCCGTGGGTTGACTCTACGTAGAGTTTTCTTCACATCCGCCGTGGTAAGACATAGCACCTGGTCGTTGGGAGGAGGGGTGGTCTTCCTCGCCACCACGTCATTCTGCACTTCAAACCGAACATAGAAGTCATTCAGCATCTTTATCACAAGCAACTGATGTTGTCCTGTAGTTGGTGATGGCCTGGATGCCCTGCCACATGCGCCGTGTATCACCGCTGTCCTGGAAGTGACTGTGGATTCTCTGGGCGTGTGCGCGCTTTGTCTATCTGATGGCTCTCTGTTTGTAGCCTAGCATGGAACCCCGCCCTCAGCAGACTGGCAGAGCCGCAGGAGGAGTAGACATTTGAGACTCAGGGGGCAGAGCTGGAGGTGGAGCGTGTGGAGCCACAGGAGGAGCAGGGAATTGAGATTCAGGGGGCAGAGCTGGTGGTGGAGTGGGCAGAGCTGCTGGAGGATCTGGGAATTGAGACTCAGAGGGTGGAGCCGTTGAAGTCTCAAGGGGCGGAGCAGTGGAAAACTCAAGGAACTGAACTTCCGAGGGCTCCATGACCAGGAGTGGTGGCAGCAACTGGGGAACGGTCTCCGTGGCCAGGAGCGCTGGTAGCAGCGACTGGGGAACGGCCTCGGTGCCCGAGGACAATGGCTCTCAGACGGTTGAGGCTTCAGGAACTGGCTCGTTGACTGAGGCTTGGCAGGCGTGGGCGCTGGCTTGTTGACTCAATCTTGGCAGGTGTGGGCGCTTAAACGGCCATGAGGGGGAATTCAGGCTTGGCAGCCATGATGGGGAACTCAGGCTTGGCGGCCATTATGGGGAACTCAGGCTTTGCATTTATTGTAGGAGGAATGCTGATTTCCTCTTCAGCCACTCCCACAGTGAAGGTCGAACCACTCTGGAGCAAGTCCAATCTATTCTCCCTGTTGGCATTATGGAATAGATGGGCTCATTTAGTCCTGCGTGGAAAAACAGCTTCAGGGGGACCTCTTCGAAATTCACAGGAGTCCACAGAATTCCACCACAAATTCCTCTATGGAACGATCCCCTTGTCTTAGGTGAATAAGTGCCCCTGCTGGGTTCATCTTGGGTCGAGTATTCTGTAACATACTGGCAGGCTGAATACAGTGACAGACAGAGACAAAGTAGCTGAAGTGTGAACCCAAGCGCAGATTTATCTCCAGTGCTGATATTCAGAGCATGAATCCAAAACGAAACAAACATAAATTACTATACTTGACTCAGAACCGGATAAAGTGGACAAGGAATTCCAATCAACAATACTCAAACAAGACAAGAAGTGCACCGAACTTCAAACTAAAAGTCTTAAATACACTGGTTTTCGATCAGTATTTATGGGTCGTCATAGAGACACACAGGTCATGGACCTTTCTGTGGAGAAGCCTTGCTTTTTTAAATAAGGAAGCTGTCTCTAAGGACTTATGCTGCTGAGATATGATGGATAAGTTGATGTTTTGAATGCAATTAGCTCTAAAGCTACCATTTTCCTTTGCTGAAGGAGAAGGTGAAGTAGAGTGGCCTTCTGTATTTTTTTTTTTTTTCAAAGGAGGTGTAAAAGGTGCCCCTGGCAAAACATTGCAAGGTATTAAACTGTGACTTTGAGAGCAGTTGATGGTGAAAAGTAGGTGATTGCTTTTGGTGAGTCATACCACCCCACCCCACCCCACCCCCACATATAAAGAGAACCAGAGGATGTCATAGTTAGATGATTACTTTCCAGAGTCCAACATTACATTTTTTGCTTCCTGCCAATAGAAGGTGAATGGAGAACATTTACAGCAAAAAAAAATGTATTTACTAGTGATTGACTTGGATTTTTGCAAATGTCAGATATCTAGAGTGAAGGCTGGCCGATAGGGTCCAACTGGGTCCAACTTTTATTTAGCATTAATTTTACTTAACATTTCACTCTGTAACATTGTAAAAAAAGAACATAAATGTTTATATTTGTTATTTAGTTAGATGGTAGTTAGCAGCTTCTCTCGGTTTGTTTGGTCATCTAGGGCTGGGTGATATGGCTACATAAATAATAACTTATATTTTTCAGTCTGTTGATGAACGGTATTTAAAATATTTAATGCATGAGGTAAAAATCTAGTTAAAAATAATGAAGCAGTGTGTTCCAGTTTTTCGCCATATAGGGTGAATGATTTTGAGTCATTATGTACAGTCTTGAATTTCTTGTGAAAAAACAGCGTGTGCAAACTTCCAACAATGTTGGATTCTGCCCCTTTCTTTCACATTTCTTTCATATACACTTTTTTCTGCCCACAGCTCTTTCATAAAACAAATTGTGATATACTGTAAATGTGTTGCACTGTAATCTCACCCCTCCATCATTTCATAGACTCCCCAGTGGCTGTAGTTCAGCGACGTACCCAACAGAACTGCCCCATTCAGAAGACTGACCCCAGCTCATATCTAACGGTTTCCCAGACTTATCTCGGCCTCTAAAGACCCTCGACTGACTCCAAACTAGCCCCACACAGCCATGCACACACACCGCATCATTATTACCAAGGGGACCATTACTAACTTGGAACAGTTGCGCAAAGTCGCAAAGGTGAAGACCGCTTTTTTCTTACACAAAAGCAACCAAAGCCACCTAAACCCTTGCTTTTCTGCTATGGTGATGCTAGAGTTATTTGCTTAATCACCATAATAGATCATTAGCCATAGAGGAGCACATGATCAAAAATGTCTCTGAGAATACGAAATGTGTTGTGGAAAGAGTCTCTGTGATGACTTGTCTTGGCACTTGATGGTGCCTACTGTAAACTGAGACGTGAATGAGTCAAACTTTGTAGTGTTCAAACAAGGAGCTAAATTTAGTATTTGAGTAAGTCTTATGCATTTATGAATGATGAGGCAAAGTAATCGATGATTCAGAGTTAGTATAGATATATTCAAACAGACCGTTTGAACTCAAAGATGGAAATGAATTGAACTCACTGAACCAACTCTAACAGCGTTTTTGCTAACTAAGTTTAAAGGAATGTTCAGTGTTCAATACAAGTTAAGCTCCATTTGTAAGATAACACTGATTACCACGACAATCATCCCTTGTTTATTTTTCAAATAGTTACAGTTACAGTACAACACTTACAATGGAAATGAATGGGGCCAATGTGTAAACATTAATATATGCACCGTTTCAAAAGTAGAGCCACAAGACATAAACATTATACACTCACCTAAAGGATTATTAGGAACACCATACTAATACTGTGTTTGACCCCCTTTCGCCTTCAGAACTGCCTTAATTCTACGTGGCATTGATTCAACAAGGTGCTGAAAGCATTCTTTAGAAATGTTGGCCCATATTGATAGGATAGCATCTTGCAGTTGATGGAGATTTGTGGGATGCACATCCAGGGCACGAAGCTCCCGTTCCACCACATCCCAAAGATGCTCTATTGGGTTGAGATCTGGTGACTGTGGGGGCCATTTTAGTACAGTGAACTCATTGTCATGTTCAAGAAACCAATTTGAAATGATTCGAGCTTTGTGACATGGTGCATTATCCTGTTGGAAGTAGCCATCAGAGGATGGGTACATGGTGGCCATAAAGGGATGGACATGGTCAGAAACAATGCTCAGGTAGGCCGTGGCATTTAAATGATGCCCAATTGGCACTAAGGGGCCTAAAGTGTGCCAAGAAAACATCCCCCACACCATTACACCACCACCACCAGCCTGCACAGTGGTAACAAGGCATGATGGATTCTCATTCTGTTTACGCCAAATTCTGACTCTACCATCTGAATGTCTCAACAGAAATCGAGACTCATCAGACCAGGCAACATTTTTCCAGTCTTCAACTGTCCAATTTTGGTGAGCTCTTGCAAATTGTAGCCTCTTTTTCCTATTTGTAGTGGAGATGAGTGGTACCCGGTGGGGTCTTCAGCTGTTGTAGCCCATCCGCCTCAAGGTTGTGCGTGTTGTGGCTTCACAAATGCTTTTCTGCATACCTCGGTTGTAACGAGTGGTTATTTCAGTCAAAGTTGCTCTTCTATCAGCTTGAGTCAGTCGGCCCATTCTCCTCTGACCTCTAGCATCAACAAGGCATTTTCGCCCACAGGACTGCCGCATACTGGATGTTTTCCCTTTTCACACCATTCTTTGTAAACCCTAGAAATGGTTGTGCGTGAAAATCCCAGTAACTGAGCAGATTGTGAAATACTCAGACCGGCCCGTCTGGCACCAACAACCATGCCACGCTCAAAATTGCTTAAATCACCTTTCTTTCCCATTCTGACATTCAGTTTGGAGTTCAGGAGATTGTCTTGACCAGGACCACACCCCTAAATGCATTGAAGCAACTGCCATGTGATTGGTTGATTAGATAATTGCATTAATGAGAAATTGAACAAGTGTTCCTAATAATCCTTTAGGTGAGTGTATATGTTAACATGATTTTAGTGTGATGAAATCGCTTACTAAACTTATCGGTGTAAAGTTTATACAATTGAGCAACTTCGACAACGCATAGCTGATAAATCCCTGATTTTATCACACTAAAATAATGTTAACATTTAGAATGTTGAAGTCTTGTGGCTATGCTTTTGAACATTGTTTATATGGATATTTTGGATCGGGCCCAGTCACTCCCATTGTAAGTACGTTGCTGTAACTGTTTTTTTTTTTTTAATGAAATAAATGACGAACAGGACAAAAATAATGTCTTTAAAAAACTTAATTTCTCATTAAAAAGCACATTAAAGTCATTGCAATACTTACTATTTCATTTAATAAGATCATTGCAAATATATTGTGAATAGGCCTGTGCTATACACTATCTTTAAATCGAGTTATCAGGGTGTCAGCATAGAAGTTCGGTGTGTTCTGTGCGATAGACGGTCACTAGTGAGGGTGTTTATATACTGTAGTTGCGGGTGGGTCGGTGAGTCAGTGCTGTAGGTTTTTAATCACCTCAGGTCTGCTCTTATCTACTGCACATCCACAAGCTTAAAGGTCACCTCTGACAGCTCAAGGTCTCCTTTATCTCCATTTAAACTCACACACACGCTCACATACACACAGGCCAGGGCGAGCGCTCCACAGTCCCCAGTTGTTATTACAGGAGTATTTACTACCCCCCACCCAACAGGGTTATTCAGAATATTTAAGCACTTTCATTATGCACAAACAACAGGAGCTTGGCTTAAATCTAAATTATAGCCACTTTCCCCACATAAAAACCCATTAATTGCAGTAAATGTGCCAAATGCAAATGACGTTTTCTTCATTTTGTCGTAAAAGGCGGTATATGCAAAAACGCCTTATTTTGTTAGGGGTTTAAAGGGATAGTTCACCCAAAAATGCAAATGTTCTCATCATTTACTCACCCTCATGCCATCCCAGATGTGTATGACCTTCTTTCTTCTGCAGAACATATATTAAGATTTTTAGGAGAATATCTCAGCACTGTAGGTCCATACAATGCAAGTGAACGGTGATCAGACTTTTGTAGCTCCAAAAATCACATAAAGGAAACATAGAAGTAATCTGTATGAATCCAGTGGTTAAATCCATGTCTTCAAAAGAGAAACAGATATCCAGTTTTACTTTTACATCTGAAAGTCACATGTGGTGCCTGTTTAGTTTGACTTTGACATCTGAAAGTGAAAGTTAAAGTGGAGATTTACAGTAAAAAAGTGACTTAAATATTGTTCTGTTTCACACCTACCCATTGTATGGACATACAGAGCTGAAATATTCTTCTAAAAATGTTAATTTGTGTTCTGCAGAAGAAAGAAAGTCACACATCTGGGATGGAATGAGAGTGAATAAATGATGGGAGAATTCACTTTAATTACATGTTTTTTACGGAAAAAAGACTGTAAATGTCTGACTGTAAATGATGAGTAAATGAAGACATATTTTCTAGGCTATGGAACACTATGCCTTTAATGGTTTTGCATCGGTGATAATTTTCTCTCTAAATGAAAAAGAGTGCCTTAACAAAACGTGGATATGTGCAAAGTGGAAGATAAGTAATAGTAATGATTATGAAATAACGGGTGCTGAAACGCCCCCAACCCTCCTCTTTCAGTTCAAAGTACAAAAGCCACATGCATGGAGGAAGATGTGCATTGCTAATTCTCATTGACAGCACAGTTAGTTTCTGCTCTGTCTCTCTGAAGCACTCTGTTCGTTCTTTCAATCAGAAATGACCGCTTGAGCGGTTTAGCAACAAAGCTGGAACAACAAGCCTCCATAACCAGGAGATTTGCATATCAAAAAATATCTACGTGCTTCTCCCTTGCATTTGTTCAGTCGTGTATTTGCATACAGGCCACAGAGTTATCAGCCTTCTCTGTGCAGTTTATGGAAAAGAAGGCTGACCTCCTTCATATTTGCAGAGGGCTTGACCTCAATCACGACCACAGTGTAATAAATTTGGCACAGTCGCAGGAAAACATTGCAGCAGTAAGATGATTCTCTTCTCAGCGTTGCGAGAAAATTTGACTATTGGTTTCTGCAGCTCGTCCGTGAATGTGTGGAATATAGATTTGATGTTTACGCAGCAGCAACGTGATTTAGCAATCTCGCATATTTCGATGTTTGTTTCACCCGTAACCTTGTTATCGTGACAGCGTTTGGACCCATTATGTAATCTGCTGCCAAAGAATAACCCATTGTGCTTGGAAACAGAAGTGTGGCTCTTGAATGCATTTCTCGAAGACCTTGCAGCTGAATTACGAGCAGTGTTACGTTTACAGTCCGGATGATTGCAAGAACGAGAGCACTGGGATTGGGAGGCGCTAAAGCTGAATTTTAAGTCTTCATTGACCTCATAATGTTACAGGTTATTAAAACCTCACGGTGTGTCTCATTCCATTGCCCAGCTCCTATGATGTGAACCAGGATATTATGAATGCAAATTCAGGCACTAGAAATAGTCTTAATTCAGAAAAGAGTGAGACACTCACTCAATAACCTGCAACGCAATTACAAATTTGCACATTAAAATGGCCAAAACTGAAGTCAACTTTAAAGTAGAAGTAAAAGATTGATCTTGCGATTTTAAGAGTCAATATCGGGATCGTTCGAATTAAGGTATACCCAGCCCTTCAAAACACACAAAATACATGCAACACATTTTTTTTGCACAGTAGTTATATTGCACAATGATTCACATGAAGTACTCATTGGATATGCAATACATTTTACATTTATTAAGTAATGCATAGCATTTCCTCGTGCAATACAGCGAGAGGTGAAAGAGGTCCAGAGCACAACTGCTCGATTCTGACTGTGTTTGAAGCATGCAAAGACTCGCTGCATTCACAAGAGGAAGCCAAAAGCCTTTGCTGACACTGGTGCATAATCTGAGCTATTTTTTTGCCATCTCCCATGCATGTAAAATCCAAGGCATCCTCTCCCATTTAGTATTCCATGCATGCATTATGTAACATGCTTTGCTGTACGGGGGATGGGGAGAAACAGGTGAAGAGGAAGACACTCGTCCTGTTGCACGTGAACTATTTTTACAAGACTAACACATATGCAAGCTACCATCATGAGTCGATGACAGAGGCTTTGCCTGCGATTGCCCTCGAGATAAGATGCAACAGAGCCATGCGCAGGTGTCTGAAAATGTATGATTTACACCTCCTGTTTGAGTGGGGTGTGTGTGGGTAGGAGGACTGATATTTATTGAAATTTAGACATGCCTCCTTGTAAGAGAAAAATGTCCAATATTAGAAGTCTCATTCCTCCCTCAGCGTGCTATGTATTCATGCATGAGTGAGTATTCATTAGTTTGAACTAATCAGACACTGTAGAGAGACGTGCGTGTGTTTGTGCCCAGAGGAAAATGTCATTGCTCGGGGGTTGCTCTTTTGTTGCTCAGGAGATTTCCTTGAAGTATTAACATTGGCACAGAGTTTTATTTTAAAACGCCTTGGGATAAATCCAAATAGACACAAAACGTCAGTTGTTGACATGCAGTGTGAGTTTAACGCTGTAAAATGCATGTGGATGACATAGTGCAGATCATTTGGTCTTGATGAGAAAGGAGTTCATATTGATATCCAAGCACAGTTTGAGAAACTCTAGAGGAGACACGTGAGAATACTGGAGTGTATTTCTCAGGAGAAACATCGGCGAAGCATGAGACTTTAGAAAGTCTCAGGGATTCTCATTGCTGGATAAGAAAAGTCAGTAAGAGTTCAGATTGAGATCATTGATTTTGGTATGGTGGCAAATCCGATCACAGTTTGAGACATTGTTGATATCTCTTCTGAAACTCTAGAGGGGACGTGTGAGACTATTTATATCTTTTAGGAGAAAGACTTTCCATTAAATCTCATTGCCGTCTAGGAGAAACAGTGGAGATATTAACATTATCTCATTTGTCGTTTTTCTGTCCCATGGATCTGTGTGGGAGTGAAAAAAAGAGAGGTTTTGAGTAAGTACGATCCAAAGAAATTAGCTCTCCATGTATCATTTCTCATTCTCGCCTTATCCCATATCGTGTGGGCTGTGTCGATCACAGGAGGGACGTTTGCCGTGCATTAGTGATTTTAATTGAAATTGATTTTGTCTGTGACAAGGCAAAGCAGTGAGAATAAATAGCTCAGTGGCTGAGGTGAGATGTGCAAAGCACCAGATTTATAATAGTGGCCTGCGTCTGGAGTCAAATTGAAATCAGGCTGTGATATCCTACAGGGAGCAGGGTGTAGATTAGACCGCTTGCTGAGACAACACGTCACACACACACACATTCGGAAAGTTTCCTTTTCACCTTGACATCCAAAATTGCTTGGATGCCTCTGCATGCACACAGCACTGGTATGTTATAGGACTAGACAATAGTGTTATTTCTATCAGGAAGACTTGCAGACTTGAGTGAGATTTAAGATGACATTTATTTGATGAATGTAGAACAGAAAAGTAATGTCTCTCTTTGGCGTAGGCCCCGTCTGGCGGTCTGAAGTTGTACTCGGAACGTCATATCCTGCCGGAGACAGGAGGCAGGGGCGAGGAGCCTACCCCCGTGCAGGACGGGACTCAACAGGTGGTGGTGGGGTGGTGGAGGTTGCCGTGTTAGCACACTGAAACAGCAATGTGATAGATTGTGAGCAGACTTATAAAGCAACGGCTTACATGTGATTGGCTGGGAGTTACCCAGCTAATGATGCGATGATGTACAGCTGCTAGTCTTCCCGCTAGAACAAGCTGCGCTTACATTTATTACACAGTGTGGCAGAGCGGAGGGCGGGGCCGGGTCGTGATCCTACACACCCGGTCCCGTATCAGGCTAATCAAGCATCCGAGAGGGATAAAGGCCGACTGCAGAGGATGGTGCGGGAGAGAGAGATCGTTTACGGACATGACCGTCATGTGTGCGTTTTGTCTTTTGTTTAAGTTCATAATTAAAATAATATTTATATTGTCAAGCAGGTTCTCGCCTCCTCCTTTCCCTTGGCCTACTTTACACGCGACTCTACAGAAAACTCTATTATGACTGATCAATGGCACCATCTAGTGGTCTGATATTTCTAAGTAACAACCACACATCCATCCACGTATCAGACCACTCATCCAGTTATTGCGAGCCATCTTTTTTACTTCTTGGATCACTGTGCGATCGCTACAAGTAAGCTTATAAAATAATTTCAACTCAAATCAATATGTATGTGCATGTATTTGTCAGGTGGTCTTGTAATAAGCTGGATAAGCAGTCGGATGTTCATTTATTACAAAATTAACACCAACAGAACTCTGATGCAAACCAGAGGTGGATTTCAGCGGTCCAGTGAGGTCTTTCTTTTCACATGATTACATAAATTCAATGCAAATCAATATTTTATGTCCATGTATTTATTTATGTGGTTAGTAGCCATGTAATAAGTGGAATAATTTTCAGTCAACTAGTTGTTATCGTCTGTTTTTTTTTCACGATAACAACTGGCTGACTGTACATTATCCCTTATGTAGCTTTTACAGCTAATTGTTTATCTTACATTTGCTTTTCATGACACTATCGGTTAGGTTTAGGTTTATGTTTAGGGTAGAAAAGTCAATTTAGTTGATTAAAAACCTTAAAATCGTGTCGGTTTGGGAGAAAGTTTTACTCGCTTTTATGGAAATTTCACCTTCAGAATGCCGGAATACATGTAAAGAATAATATTATATCGTTTTTTTTCAAAAATGCTGCCACAGTCACTTATTTTTCATGAGATTAGGCTGGAAGACGTGGCTGTCTAGAAAAACTGTGCAGCATTTGGACTGTCTGCACGTACTCTGCTGATCAAAAAATTTGCATCTTGCGCTTGTGGAAAAGCGGAGTACACTTCGGCCTTCATCTCACTTCCTCTGTGTTTGTGAACTGTCAACACCTCCTCTTTGTGTGTTTTGTGTCATTTTTGCGAGTCAGTCCATTGTCCACACGCTTGCATTTCCTGTTCTTTTCTATTTTCAATGTCTCTCCCCTTTTTTCACACAGACGAGTGTGGGCATGCATCGCACATTTCCTTTTCTGGGTTGAGGTGTGTGGGAAGACAAGCTTGCTCTGTCTTTCTCCTAAAGTGGAAATAGCAGCATCGGTTAGATAAAATGGTTGTTCAGCGGCATCTCTGTCAATGAGTCATTGGGAATTGAATGGCCCACAGTTAGCTTACCTATTAGCGCTCACCTCTGATTGAGTTTGATGAGGCCAATTGAAGCCACAGCTGTGCTTTATTGAGTTGCTTGTGTAGGTGGACATGTTGATCACATTTCTGCCACATTCGAGGAAGCTTCTCTCGAGCTTTCTCTTTAGTACACACCATGTTGGTCATTTTGACTGCTTGAGAACTTGACAGAAATATCAGGCGAGTAATATGGGTGGAACGTGTTCAGCCTGTGCCATTTATTTGTATTTTTTTAATATTGGTCTCCTACACAAGGGTAAAAATGTGTCGCTTGTAATCACAGGGTTGCTGCAGAGTTTTTCAAATCAAATTTAAGACTTTTTAAGACCTTTTTCAAGACCTAAACGAATTAATACTGTATCCCCATACCAAAACAAACCAACACAATTTCAAAATTATTAAACAAGCAGGGGTACAAATTCAATATGGCCTTTAGCATTGCTTATCATCAAGGGCATAGATTCCAGTGGGGATGGGGGGGGGCTCTTTTCAAGTTTGATTATCACATTAGGTCATATCATAATTCCTGTCTTTCCACCCGCAAATTTAAGATTTTTTTATATATATATATATATATATATATATACTTTTGTTGTATCATTTAAGATATTTAAGACTTTTTATGAACTTAAATTTTGGAAAACTGAGTTTAAGACATTTTAAGACATTTTAAGGATCCGTGGGAGCCCTGAATCATTGCAATGCCGTTCCTTCCCCATCTCACACCACGTGCATCACGCTAAGCACATTTTTAAAATGGAACTGAAGCACCCAAGGGGAAAGAAGCCTGCGGTCACACTACTCCTATAATATTTTGAGGAAAATAAGTATCCTAAATGAAAATGTGATTTACGATGTGATTAGTTTTAACCAATCATCAATGCTCTTCAACTTGGGATGTGTGCAAACAGGAGATTTATATTCAAACGAACACCGTAGCACAACAAAAAAGTCAATATTTTTCATCATAATTTTAAGGCGAACTTAGGCCACGTCCACACTTATCTGTTTTTGTTAGAAAAAATCATTCATTTTGCTTAATTTACGGCACTAACCCACACTGGAATTGTGATATCCTCCACCGAAAAACGTTTTAAACGGCTCTCCATTACGGCACACTTTGGAAACTATGACTTTTGTAAACTGAAAATGGAGGTTTCAAACTCTAAAGGAAGCCCGTTCGCCCAGTAAGTATAAATTAGTCTTTAAGAGGGTGTGTGTCTAGAAAAATAGTTCAATTATCAAAATACGTGATTGCATTTTTTGTGGCTGTCCTTGCCTCAACCTCTGTCATTAATCTGAATTAAATGCAAGGAGGTTGATCTCCATCTCGTTAAAGAAGCTTGTTTACTTACTCATAGGGCACATTAGCATAATCCACGACAATTCACATTTATATTGATAAGTTTAGAAAAAAATAAATCATCAAAATGTTAGATGTTCTTGGCCAAAGACCCAAAGACTAGAACAAGGGATCACATTTTTGGAGCAAATTTAAACGTGAAATGTGGAATTTCGGCCTATTTCTGCTAAGTTGCTGGGTTTTTTTATACTTGTTTTCTAGCTGGTCCAATTGTGAATATTGGCTAGTCCAAATAATCAGAGGATCAGATGGATACCAGTTACTGGGGTAGAGGTTGATGTAGCAAACCATCTTGGTCAAGATCTTTAGTGCTGGTAGACCACCTTGGCTAAGCATTAAACCGGTTGTTGTCACGTATGTCAATGAATGTTTATGTAACGATTGAAGGAAGTCAAGAGAACTGGATCTAGTTGCGGCTAGGAACAAATAAAACATCCACGATGGGAAACCGGATTTCTAGACATTTCTAGAAACCTAAATGTCATACTTGTGTGGTCTCTAAAGCACAAAACTGGTAATCATAAGGTTGCTGGTTTGATCCCCACAGCCACCACCATTGTGTCCTTGAGTAAGACACATAACTCCAGATTGCTCCGGGGGGATTGTCCCTGTAAAAAGTGCACTGTAAGTCGCTTTGGATAAAAGCCAAATGCGTAAATGTGATAAGGGTAGGGAATTATGGGAAGTGTAGTCTGGGAACAAATGACAGGGGAGAAACACAGGGCAGACAACAGTGAATCGTGACAGTTTATATGGTTACAATTTATATGAATGTATAAGGAAAACTCTATATTTCTAAGTGGTTTTACTGGTCACCATTTCTTTGAAATTTTTCACTATATTTAATCACCCATTTGCCTTCACTAATTCATTTTAAATGGGTGAGATGTGGTGTGAAAAAATATGCACAAATATTCCATGTAGTTTCTCAATTAAGATGAGCCCATAAACGCCGCATGTTAATAATTATAAAGGAATTAGCAAAATTATGTTTAAAATAGTTGTAGATGATAAATTGGTTCTGCACTATAGTACAGCGAATGTCAACTTCCCAAAAGTAAGCTGTTTCATACCAAAAGCATCTTGAGCACCTTAAACTGGTGTGACTTGGATTTTCCAACAGTGTAGTCATCATATCAAGTCTCATGACAAGTAGTAATAATAGTACGAGATGGAGAAATCATTAAAAATTGGCTCGTACAAAAACTTTCAACTTTTTACTCCAAAAAACTCGTCTTCCCAGTATGCCAACATGGGCTCTTTCATTTGCCAATTGCAAGATGATAACCAGTGTTTGTGAATTCTGGCATTCTTCGAGATAAATCGTTCCTTTGATACGCTCTAAGGAACTTAAGCATTGATTGGACATCTCGGGTGACACATGAACTGTTCTTGACAGATTTGGTTTGTTATCCAGATGGGAAAATATGCTTGGCCGTGAAATTAGATTATGATACTTGTGTGTTTTTGCACGTCAGACGAGTCCTTTCAAAGTACTGTAGCAGCTCTGCGTGACATAAAGGACAGTTTAGCGCTCTTTTGTCGAAACGGGAAATTTCCAATTGAGCTTCACACCAAGTCAAGTATGATGACTGTGATATTCAGTTTGAACTTAAACGGATAGATCACCCAAAATTGAAAATTCGTCCGTATTCTAATCACCTGTTTTTCCTGATCATAGAGGGCTCCTCGGGCAGATATAGCTCATCCGATTCAGCCGAGGGGAATTTGGCTTTTTGGATTTGAGGAGAGCATGGATGTCATTAGACCTACTGCATATTAAAAGCATGTGAGTTTATGAATATGGTTTTACATGCTGTGACAGTCATTGGGTGATATTGTTATGGTCAGTCATCTAAGCCTAATGGCACTATTATTGTACTTCCTTTTTATTTCTGGAATTTTTGACACATATAAACTAGAATAGCCAAGCAGTGATGGGATGTGTTTGAGAGAAGAGGGCTTAAACGGGAATGGAAAACATCACGTCAGCGCCAACATTAACACACGCTGAGAACCAAATGCGAGTAAAATTAACGTTGATGATTGATTTAGACTAAATGACTCGACAGATGGCTGGTAACAACATAGTACATTTCGTGCCACTTCAGGCCGGTCTGGCAGGTCTTGAACCCAACAGACTGTAAACGACAGCATGTTGTTTCTTTGTATTTTCGGAGGAGAGGAGAGGAGAGGAGAACAACAGGACTGAGGAAAGATACTAGAAATAATTTCGGTACTGTGTTCTCATTCATGTGTACATGTGCTCTTCATTTTATGTCTGTAAAATGTAGGTTTTGTTGCAAATCCAGCTGAGAACCACTGAGGTCTAGAGGTTTTTCGTTAGTCGAGATGGTTTGAAAGTGGAAGGGAAGACACTGATTGGATGAGTTGATGAAAGACAGAGGAATGTGCTGAGAATAGAGGGCAGAAATGGTAAGAGGGATGTCAGAAAAAGAAACCCATCTCCTTAGAAGCCTGCTGCTCACTATGTTCAAAGTCTTTCTTGGAAGTCAGTACATTGCAGGCCATTTTTGGAACACACTCGGGAGGTTGTGCATGCACGTTAGCGAGTTGATTGACAGGCGATGTCTGTATCAAAAAGGTGATTGGCTCTTTTACCTGTAAGGCAGAACTTCCTTTCTACATCCGTTGAACGTTGGGCGTGAGAGCTTCTTGGTTGGGCATTCCAATTTCTCCCATTCATTTAAATAGAAGTGGCCCATCTCTGCTAAATGGTCTCTGCTATATTGGAGGGGAGTGCTGTTGCCACGGCAACCATCAGGACTCGTGATTGGTTTTTGGAGCAGTGCACCGGTGGAATCGCTGCAGAGGATTTGATGTTCACCACACATCTGGGGTCGACAAATAACTTGCATCTCTTCTCCTCTCTCTGATACACTGCCTGCGTCTTCATTACGACCTACACAAAGCCCTTATCGCGACACGCCCCCAGGGACGATTGTCCAATCTTCTTTTATTGCCTTGCACTTGTTCAGCATTAGCTGCAGTCTTGTGGTGCTCATATAGGATGCTTTGAGCTTGTGTGTCGGATCTTTGAATCAGTTTTATATTTTAGACAAAATAATGCATACATACTGTGTAAGCACATTACTGTCTACTGTGAATACTGTATAATCTGTCTATCTATCTATCTATCTATCTATCTATCTATCTATCTATCTATCTATCTATCTATCTATCTATCTATCTATCTATCTGTCTGTCTGTCTGTCTGTCTGTCTGCCTTTTTGTCTGTCTGTTGTTTTTATCTATCTATCTATCTATCTATCTATCTATCTATCTATCTAGCTGTCTTTTTGTCTATCTATCTGTCTGTCTGTCTGTCTGTCTAACTTTCTTTTTGTCTGTCTGTCTGTCTGCCTTTCTATTTGTCTGTCTGTCTGTCTGTCTGTCTGTCTACCTTTCTTTTTGTCTGTCTGTATCTATCTATCTATCTATCTATCTATCTATCTATCTATCTATCTATCTATCTATCTGTCTGTCTGTCTGTCTGTTGTTTTTATCTATATCTATCTATCTATCTATCTATCTATCTATCTGTCTGTCTGTCTGTCTGCCTTTTTGTCTGTCTGTTGTTTTTATCTATCTATCTATCTATCTATCTATCTATCTATCTATCTATCTATCTATCTATCTATCTATCTATCTGTCTGTCTGTCTGTCTGTCTGTCTGCCTTTTTGTCTGTCTGTTGTTTTTATCTATCTATCTATCTATCTATCTATCTATCTATCTATCTATCTATCTATCTATCTATCTATCTAGCTGTCTTTTTGTCTATCTGTCTGTCTGTCTAACTTTCTTTTTGTCTGTCTGTCTGTCTGCCTTTCTATTTGTCTGTCTGTCTGTCTGTCTAACTTTCTTTTTGTCTGTCTGTTGTCTGTCTGCCTTTCTATTTGTCTGTCTGTCTGTCTACCTTTCTTTTTGTCTGTCTGTCTTTATGTCTGTCTGTCTGTCTGTCTGCCTTTCTTCTTGTCTGTCTGTCTATCTGTCTGTCTGTCTGTCTGCCTTTCTTTTTGTCTGTCTGTCTGTCTACCTTTCTTTTTGTCTCTCTGTCTGTCTGTCTGTCAGCCTTTCTTTTTGTCTGTCTGTCTGTCTGTCTACCTTTCTTTTTGTCTGTCTGTCTGTCTGTCTACCTTTCTTTTTGTCTGTCTTTCTGTCTGTCTGTCTGCCTTTCTATTTGTCTGTCTGTCTGTCTGTCTTTCTTTTTGTCTGTGTGTCTGTCTGTCTGTCTACCTTTCTTTTTGTCTGTCTATCTGTCTGTCTGTCTGTCTACCTTTCTTTTTGTCTGTCTGTCTGTCTGCCTTTCTATTTGTCTGTCTGTCTGTCTACCTTTCTTTTTGTCTGTCTGTCTGTCTGCCTTTCTTCTTGTCTGTCTGTCTGTCTGTCTGTCTGACTTTCTATTTGTCTGTCTGTCTACCTTTCTTTTTGTCTGTCTTTCTCTCTGTCTGTCTGTCTGTCTGTCTTTCTACCTTTCTTTTTGTCTGTCTGTCTGTCTGTCTGTCTGTCTGTCTGCCTTTCTTTTTGTCTGTCTGTCTCTCTGTCTGTCTGTCTGTCTGTGGAACACAAAAGGAGGTGTTAGGTAGAACGTTAGCCTCGGAGAAAGGTTGTCCGAGATTGAAATCTCGATAAAACACGTGTCAAGTTCATAGAAATGTTATACTTGTGTACATTTGTTTTTTTTTTATATACATTTTTGAAAAACATTAATAGCATTTTCTGCACACGCAGACAAATATTGTCAATAAGTTATCAAAGTTTTCTCTGGGTTACTCCATTTGACCTGAACAAAAAATGTCAAAATAACTACATTTTTGATTTATTTATTGGTCACATGACAACAGAATGGATATCTGCATGTTTGTTACACCACTTGACTATGAAATTTCAGATTTAAAGGGTAGATCGCCCAGAAATGAACCTCCTGTCATCGTTTACTCACCCTCATGTTGTTCCATGGCCATATGACTTCCTTTTCTCTGTGAAACTCAAATGAGAGATGAGATGCTGTTGAATTTCATACAGAACTCTGGAGGGTTTCTGTGGTCATTTGATGGAGAAACGCTGTAGATGGGTATGAAAGATTAAATAAAAGAGGCATTTGTCCAGAATATCTGTGCTAGATGCACTGTGTGCAAGGCAAAAAGACTACATATGTTGTGTTGACCTATCTTTGAGAGAATGAGAACACACACTCATATGTGGCGTGTGCAGTATGCGTTTGGGCTCTGACTCGATCATGGCGTGATGCTGAACAACAGCCGCAGGGAAAGGAAGAGAGAGCATGCAAATGTGGGATCTTCCAGTCTCAAAAGAACTGGAATAACTGAACGCAACCTGTTTGTAGTTCAAATATTGGCATTGTGAGTAGTTATGGGTAACATCAATAAATACTATAGTATATGTAGGGCCCTATGATTCCCACGATGTGGAAAACGCAGACAGAATTCAGTCATACAAAATGCAATTAAAAGGAAAATTAAGAATTTGACAGAATTTGACAAATTCAGGATGAAAAGAATGAAGTTTTTTTTTTTTTATTTAACTGGAAAACAAACAGATTCAGAGGAAAAACAATTATGTCAAAGGGCCCTAAATCTAACAAATAAATAAATAGCTCAATTTGAGTAGCAGTCCATGGTTGTCCACCAAAGGATAATTGGCTCATTCATTCTTCCAATAATAAGAATATAATATGCATTTACATTTATACTACAACATTTTTTTTTTTTGTGCAATCAACCATAATATGTCAATTCTGCCTAATGTTGCAAAAAAAAAAAATATTATTTGCATTTGTCTTGAGTTTGAATTTATTTTATTTTTTTTAATTACTAGGCTGAATTTCATAATAACAAACAATACTAAATATAATAATTTACTGAAAAAGCAATCATTCAGGTAAATGCTGCAGAGCATCAATGCACATTTTCATATATTGCTCTTTTAGTCCGTACAGCTTGTGTGTTATATTTCAGATCTTTTAACCCCAAAGGATAGTTTTGCATAAATAATTTAAGATCTTCCCCTCTGCTTAGGTTTCATTCTCTCTGCTTATTCAATCTCTTTGTCTTCTTTTCTCTTGCTACTCTTTTTTTTGGGGGGGGGGTGACTCAGACCCTTTATTTTACAGAAATGTAATCTGCCTAAACATTAGTGATCGCTTTTCACAGAACATGTTTTTTTAATTCAGAAGTGCTGTGCAGCCAATGTACCTGTATGTATATATATATATATATATATATATATATATACAAATGTAAATGTGAAGTAGAGCATGAAATATGCGTGTTTAATGTAGTTAGTGGAATGGAAGGGTGCTGTTTAAGAACCCTATTTACAGTGGATTTGATTGTATGTTGTGACTAGGTTAGAACAGAGCCCAGTTTCTTTACATTACCACTTAACTGCATTCTGCAAAGTTAGGCCTATTTCTGTAATGTGTAAAAACTGTGCAAATGCCAGATTACAGGTTCACAGCTGACCCCCAGCAACACATTTCCTCCTCCTCCAATTGTAATCGACAAGCCATTTTGTTTACCTGTTTTCAATCTCCCAGTTTTCAAAGCTCCTCTGAGTGTTCTGGCCTTGTTCTAATTTGGGAGGTGCATATTTATAACCAGTTCCATTTAAATGTTTTTAAATACCTTAACAAAATTATTATTTTTTTCGTTAAAAGTATTGGAACGTGCATTCTTTCGCTGATGCGGAACATACAGATTCACTAATGAATGACTCTGAGCTTTTTTTTAAATTTTTTTTTTATTTTTTATCTACAGCGCAAAATGTACTACACAACCAGTGTAGTCCGATTCCCGAACAAATGACTCGTACTGTATGAGCTGGTTCTTTTGAATCTACAGCGTGTAATATACTGAGTGACCAGTGTAGTCCGATTTCCAAACTAATTACTTTTATGAGCCAGTTCTTTTGATTCAACAGTGCGAAACCTATGGCGCTACCAGTGTAGTCTGATTCCCGAATGAGTGACTCTTGTGAGCCAGTTTTTTTGAATCTACAGCGTGAAACATACAGCATGACAAGTGTATCCCGTTTTACTAATGAATGATTCTAATGAATGAGCTTTTTTTTTAATCTACAGTGCAAAATGTACTACACAACCAGTGTAGTCCGATTCCCGAACAAATGACTCGTACTGTATGAGCTGGTTCTTTTGAATCTACATCGTGAAATGTACTGAGTGACCAGTGTAGTCCGATTCCCGAACAAATGACTCGTACTGTATTAGCCGGTTCTTTTGAATCTACATCGTGAAATGTACTGAGTGACCAGTGTAGTCCGATTCCCGAACAAATGACTCATACTGTATTAGCCAGTTCTTTTGAATCTACATCGTGAAATGTACCGAGTGACCAGTGTAGTCCGATTCCCGAACAAATGACTCGTACTGTATTAGCCAGTTCTTTTGAATCTACATCGTGAAATGTACTGAGTGACCAGTATAGTCCGATTCCCGAACAAATGACTCGTACTGTATTAGCCAGTTCTTTTGAATCTACATCGTGAAATGTACTGAGTGACCAGTGTAGTCCAATTCCCGAACAAATGACTTGTACTGTATTAGCCAGTTCTTTTGAATCTACATCGTGAAATGTACTGCGTGACCAGTATAGTCCGATTCCCGAACAAATGACTCGTACTGTATTAGCCGGTTCTTTTGAATCTACATCGTGAAATGTACTGAGTGACCAGTGTAGTCCGATTCCCGAACAAATGACTCGTACTGTATTAGCCAGTTCTTTTGAATCTACATCGTGAAATGTACTGCGTGACCAGTGTAGTCCGATTCCCGAACAAATGACTCGTACTGTATTAGCCAGTTCTTTTGAATCTACATCGTGTAATGTACCGAGTGACCAGTGTAGTCCGATTCCCGAACAAATGACTCGTACTGTATTAGCCGGTTCTTTTGAATCTACATCGTGAAATGTACTGCGTGACCAGTGTAGTCCGATTCCCGAACAAATGACTCGTACTGTATTAGCCAGTTCTTTTGAATCTACATCGTGAAATGTACCGAGTGACCAGTGTAGTCCGATTCCCGAACAAATGACTCGTACTGTATTAGCCGGTTCTTTTGAATCTACATCGTGAAATGTACTGAGTGACCAGTGTAGTCCGATTCCCGAACAAATGACTCGTACTGTATTAGCCAGTTCTTTTGAATCTACATCATGAAATGTACTGAGTGACCAGTGTAGTCCGATTCCCGAACAAATGACTCGTGCTGTATTAGCCAGTTCTTTTGAATCTACATCGTGAAATGTACCGAGTGACCAGTGTAGTCCGATTCCCGAACAAATGACTCGTACTGTATTAGCCAGTTCTTTTGAATCTACATCGTAAAATGTACTGAGTGACCAGTGTAGTCCGATTCCCAAACGAGTGACTCTTATGAATCGGTTCATTTGTGTTTTCAGCGTGAAACATTGACCAACGTAGCCAGATTCCCAATAGAAAAAAGTAACAAACCGTCTTTCTTTTCATCGTGTCCTACTTGAAATGAACCAAGAACTGTTTCTGTGTTGCCTTGTGACTTGTGAGGCATAAATCAGAGTCAAATCTGGATGGTTGTTGATATGACAATGTGTACAGTAGATAAAGATGCACATTATGAGTTTTGTTGTAATCAGTGGAGTTTTACATTTATAATAAAATAAAATATGTTCTATTAAAATGCTGTTTAAACACACCATTTGCAAGAATCTGCTGAAGGCAGTTCTTATACATCACGCTTTCTAAGATTCGCACTTTAGTGCATTCGACGTGCCGTTTGCCAAACTGGATACTCATTTGCTCGGCGCTCCAATGCTTAAAACCATTTAACCATTGTACCAAATGAAACATTGCCAAATCAACTCCTCAGATTGCAGAAAGAAAAGTCCATTTGCTCGCAGGACAATATGGCATATTTTTATTGCTCTCTCTGTCTCTTAGCGTTTGAATAGGAGATGTCTAAAAGAGGGCTATTGAGCGTAATATACGTTTCTTTAGCCGCTCGTCTTCTCTGGGGCTAGCGACTCTGGCAGTGTTTTTTTCTATCACAATGGGGCTTCTTATCAGCGAGACCACAAGGCGCGAATGCTTTCTGAGAAATAAGCTGTTTGAGTGGTTGTGTAAACCATACCCTTGGCTACATTTCACACACACATGCCCTCAGAGGCCAGGCGGCGATGGCCCAGCAACATTTAGCCGCTAAAGACCAGGTATTGATGCGAGGATGAAGAAAAACTAGGTTTAAAAGGCACACTGAGGTTTTTCTCTCTCACAAGTTTCCATCTTAAAAGAGTAAAAGCATGTTCAACTAATGTTTCAGGGTGATGTGTGAAATATTATGGATGATACAATACTTTCTCCTACCTAGTAAGCTGATTCCCCATAAACACGCTGATTCTGTGGGACTTAACTCGCTAAACATTAGGTCCAACTTTATATTAGGTGTCACGGGATAGTTCACACAACAATGGAATTTCTCTCATTATTTACTCACCCTCATGCCATCCCAGGAGATTTTTAGAAGAGTATCTCAGCTCTCACCACTCTAGGAGTGGTGGTGGTGTAGTGGTCTAAAGCACATAACTGGTAATCATAAGGTTGCTGGTTCGATCCCCACAGTCACCACCATTGTGTACGGGTAGGTTTAGGAGTAGGGTTAGGTTTTAGGGTTAGATGTAAGTAATGTAAAGATGTAACTGAATGCTGGTACTTTAAATTTAAGAACAATGCAACAACACATTTGTGCATAATGGAGTGGTGGTGGCGTAGTGGGCTAAAGCGCTGAGCTGGTAATCAGAAGGTTGCTGGTTCGATCCCCACAGACACCACCATTGTGTCCTTGAGCAAGACACTTAACTCCAGGTTGCTCCGGGGGGATTGTCCCTGTAATAAGTGCACTGTAAGTCACTTCGGATAAAAGCGTCTGCCAAATGCATACATGCAAAATGCAAAAAAATGCAATGCATAATAAGTACATTGTAGCAAATGCACAAGTACATAGTAGTTAAATACATCTAATATAAAGTGTGTCCGAAACATCCCACATCTATATATTCTTTAGCTGGATTGCATTTACACATTGCATTCCAAAGCATCTCTAGTGTGATCGAATAACGAGCGATGTGATCACACTTAACTGCGTTAACAGATATGGAGTTAACTGAAAATGGGCGGCACGCTGGCTCAGTGGTTAGCAATGTCGCCTCACAGCAAAGAAGGTCCTGGGTTCTGAGTTTCCATGTTCTCCATGTGTTTGAGTGCGTTTCCTCCGGGTGATCCGGTCTCCCCGCACAAGTCCAAAAAGCCCCGAACGTGTGTGAGTGAGAGTCCCGCAGTCACTGAAGGTTGCGTCAGGAAGGGCATCCGGGACAAACGCTGGGAAAGAGATAGAGAGAGTGAACTGAAACAAAAATGACGAAAATAATATACTGTAATAAAACCATTGATTTTCAGTTGTTGATTATAAGTATTATATATTGTGAAATATACAATTATGCCAGTAGTTTGAGATTGTTCGGAGATCAATAACTAACAATTACAGCATTCACAGTGCGTCACGAGAGTGGATTGCTGCAGAGCTCATTTGGCGCACTTTGTTCTCTGCGATTCTCTGATTGGTCGACCGTACCTCTTCAGGATCATGGGTAGTGTAGTATTTTACCAGGAGTTCTACTATTAAACATGATTTAATTTTTTAATTGAAGATGAAACGATGCGGCCTGATGGCTTCAACAGAAGCATAAGCTATCATTTAACGACCTCAGAGCTCACAGTAGGTCTATAATTATGCGTTAATATAAATTCCCCCTATGGAGAGAATGCATGGGATTTTAACTTCTGCGACCAGACTGTTGCGCTCTACAGAGCTTTGAAAGAAAAGGAAAGAAAATGACGTTTTAAAACACAAAGGCTGCATGTCTTTTTCACATTGACTGGGAGAGCAGATTAAAAAGATGGATGATTATTAGCAGAACCGTATTGCATAATTAATTACTCGCATAGTTTCTGAAGGATGAATGTGGTCAAATCCACGTCAAAGTGTGGTTTCAGTGATCTGATGATATTTACACCTTGCTTTATTCAATTGTGCATTTCAATTGTGATCGAATTACCAAAAATATATGTTAAAAAACAGTTTGTTTACTTATATGGTGGAAATGCACATGCATAACTAAATTATGACTGTTCTGGGTCCAAAACACCTTAGCATTAGAAATTGGATCTCAGGGAAACAAATAAAATGATTAAACTAATGTTGCTGATATGACCGCCTTAAAGAAGCTCTGTTTGTTTACAGTCATTTCTGTGGGTTAAGGGTTAGAACTATCGCTGCTGGCATTATGATGCAACAGTGTTCTTAAACAGACCGTGTGCTGTGGAGCAGTGTGGCATGCGAGCGTAAAGTGCCAGCATCTCTCTTCCAGCTATTCCGTTTCTGTGTATTATTTATTGATGCGACATATGTTGTTTCCTGAGGCTATTTATAAACTCGCAAAGACCCCTCTCTTAGAGACAGAGTTCTCACAAGTACCATCATTCACGCTGGATCACATCCCAAAAAAATTGGTTAGCATCCTTTATGCCCGCCCGGCTTTTCTCATCACGCACACCTTCCTACAGTTTCTGTGATTTTTGTCCTCATGTCGTCATGTTCTTTGTGTTGTCTTACCACGACTGTGAAAGTAAAATACTGTATGTAGAATACATTCACTCTCTATTCTTTCTCTACATTTCCTCCTTAAAAGGATACTTGAGCCAAAAAAGAACATTCTGGGGTCTATGTGGGTGCGCACAGCACAGCGCCATGTGCAACGACCGTACGCTACGTCTGATCCAATTTTCATGAGAGCGCTCCTAAGTGCAAGTGGGCATTGGTGGGAGTGTTTGCGCAAACTGTGGGTGTATTGAATCTCAGCTGCCTCCGCATACACGCAATCATGTAGCTTGTTGAGCGCGTTACCACGGAGATATAGCGCGTGTGGAGGCTACCCACCACGGCATCCACACACAACTCACCATGCGCCCCACCAAGAGCGAGAACCACATTATAGCGACCATGAGGAGGTTACCCCATGTGACTCTACCCTCCCTAGCAACCGGGCCAGTTTGGTTGCTTAGGAGACCCGGCTGGTGTCAATCAGCACGCCCTGGGATTCAAACTAGCGAACTGGTGTTAGGCAGCATCTTTACCACTTTCTATCTCCCTGAGAAATAGGTAATTGCGCTAAGATGTTTCAAAAGCAGGTCTGTTTTCAACGCAAAGTCTAAATTCAGTCCCTACACTTGCAGTTTAGAGATTCCACCAGCAGGTGGTGATAAAGTTCATTTCCAAACTCGGAAAATGTCATGGAACATCAAATGAGTTGTAGCCGTCTTATGAAACTAAAATGTATGAGATTTGTGTTAAACTATCTATAGGTCATGGTTATTTTTTTAATTAATATTATGTTTATATTTACAATTGTACTTATGGTCTGGTTTGTATTGGTATTTTTACACCTGTTGTCATAGAGTGATTTTTAAGTTACTGCAAAAGGAGTTGGACAGGATAAAATGTTTGGATTTGGTGTATTGTTGGTGACTGTTTCGTTATTTAGTGTAATTTGAATTTAGAATGTGTGTGTGTGTGTGTATGTGTGTGTGTGTGTTTTTCAATAAATTAATTTAAATGTTAAAAGAATCGACGTGTGTGCCGATACAATCACAGTTAACACTAGCCGTGATTTGTGTGTCTGTAGATGAAAATGACTATAAGATACTTAAATTCCCTATAATTTAATGGAGCATTTTCTAAGCATTTAAAAGAGTCGTATTCATTGTATACAGCCCATTTACACTACCAACTTCCGATGAATGTGCTGTCTTTGTTTATATCGCTGGTGCTTGAGGGAATGGACTATACGATTCAATAACCGGAGAAGAACCTCTGAATTAAATTGCACTTGACTCAACCCATTTTTGCCTGACCAACTTGCCCATAAGCTTAGCACATGCTTGCACGAAAATACCAAAACTTTGTGGCCTTGTCTTCTGACATATGGCATAGTGCTGTGCTTATCACTAGCGCTCTTAAAATAGGGCCCTCTGTCATCTTTAACTCACTCTCATGCTGTTTTAAACCCATATGACTTTGTTTAGCAGAATGTGCACGCTTTTCTTTTCCATACTATGAAATTGAATCGTGCTCTTTAATGCTACAGAAAGGACAAAAATGTATTATAAAATTAGCCAATGCAAATTATGCACTATAGTCCAAGTCTTCTGAAGCTATGCAAGAGTTTGTGTGAGAAACAGATAAATAAAATGTGTTAGTTCTTGAAGAAGAATATAGTTTAAAATGACATTAAATAAGCCAAAAATGGTTTATGCATTATATGACTATTTGGTATTGTCTATTTTTGTCATTTGGGAGATCTATCATTGGGGAAATCTTGTTTGTGCTTGTGCACATTCAAACTACTTTTAAGAGTCGTGCAGGTTTCACGTCATTGACATCAAACATTGTTGCCCCTGCTTGCGTCCTGACCCTTTACGGCATGTTTGAATGTTTTCATTTCAACGCTAGCACAAATGATATTTTAAAGCTACAGAAATGGGGAAGATTTAATAACGGAGATGCGCACTTATAGAGTCCTGGGGCCGGATTCACAAAAGTCTTCTTAGGATAAATTATAAATGATATATATATTCTTAAGAAGTATTTTTGGGTAAAAATATAGAGTTAGAGCATAATTGTTTTCTTAAGAATGCTTTGTGAATCCGGCACCTGGTCTTCAGATAAAAGCTTATTATAACTTCACAGGGAATTAGTTCTGTTCTAAGCGAGCAGGCATTCATTTACAAGGAACCAGTCTCTGTGATCTCTGCATTGCCAAAACCTTTGAAATGAATCAGTGACTTATATTTGATTCATGCTAATTTTGGAGGTTAAAGAAAACATAAATATGCTAAGCAGGCCAGTGGTGTAAAAATACTGCTTCTTTTTCAAGCAATCAGAAAACCTGGCAATTATTTTCAGAAATACAACGATTTCCAAACATTGAAATGTTCTGGTTGCTTCTGTACGATATTAGTAATTGAATTTTATTCCAATGTTCCTTGAGATAACATAATGCACATAAACTATAAGGAGAGCCTCTGACCCTGGCCAAGCTTTGTCTGCTGGTTAATTAGTTCACATTCATTTGCCTTTAATTAGAGTTTAATGTAGCTCATGTTTATCAAGTGAACGCACCGCAGCTTGACCCAAGCAGACACGCATGTTAACAGACACACATGTTCCAGTCTTTACACAAACATATTTAATTTCCTTCTTATAGGGGCGGAGGGTTTGAACAAAATCTTATATCATGGTATGTGGAAGTTTATATCACCATGGAACCATGTTGCAATGCGTATTTTTGCGTAGTTAGTGATTTCATTACTTTAAAAATATTTTGAATCCGATAAGATTTCAACTCATTTGGGTATATTTCGGTTATAGTGTCCATGTGCTCAGGCAGGGGTGGAATGGGAAGAGAAATCGGCCCGGGATTTTATAAAGCAACTGGCCCAAAAGTTTGTTCGCTGTCCTTTTCTGCATATCGTGGCACCATTTTGTGTCCCGTTCTGCATAACTCTGTGGCTCATTTCTGCTCATTGTGTGTGTACGGTATACGGGACAGGGTGTAGGATCATGACCTGGCCCCGCCCTCCGTCCTGCCACATTCCTCCCTTGTTCTCTCAGGCTGGGGAGCCCCCGGCATGACGTACCCCCCCCCCTTTCCCTGGGGCAGGGTGTGCCTAACAGTGTACTACCCCCCAAAAAAAAAACACTGTAAAATTTAAAAGAGAGGGAAAAGGCCAATGCAGAGCGGCAGTGCGAGAGAGAGAGAGATGATTTTTTAAATTTTTTTTAAACGTACTCGCCAGTTCTCCGATACGCCGTAGTTGGTTCCTCGGCCACTCCTCCACCCTCTAACGGATGACAGCCGCGCCTCTCCGGCGGATCGGAGGCAGTCCTCCAACCCCTGGTGGATGGAACGCCCCGCCGCGTTCTCGGGGAGCCAAAGGGGTCTCCCCCGCCCCTGGCAGCGGTTCTCCAGCTCCAGGCTGTCGGTCTCCGAGCCACTCCCCGCTTGCGGTCGGCGGTCTCAGAATTATAAATAATTTCAGCGGCTGGTAGGGGACTCCTCCACCCCTGGCAGCGGCCCTGACCGTTCCTAGGAGCCCCTTCTCCCCTCACCGTTCCTCCGCTTCCAGCCGGCTGGGTTCCTCGTCCCCCGGCAGATGGCCGCAGCTGCTCCGTTGGGGTGGACGGTAGTGGCGAGAACTCTACTACAGCGTATCCTTCCTCCTTCCTGGGTTTCGGCACCAGTGTAAAGCAGTTCATTGGAAAGGAGGAGGCGAGAACCGGCTGGACAATATAACTGTCTTCTTTACCACATCTTTGCAATGTGCGATTATAATGAAATGTTTCTTCTTTGTTGTTTTTGATCAACAATTAACTGTAAAGAACAGAAAGGATATTAAAAGAGATGAATGACACGGAAGGAGCCAAAACAAACTATTACTCTTAAAAAGATAGTTCACACAAAATGAAAATGCTCTCATTATTTACTCACCCTCATGAACACATTTGAAGAAAAATAGAAAAATATCTCAGCTCAGTCGGTCCTTAAAATGCAAGTGGATGGTGACCAGACTTGAGAAGCTCCAAAAAGAACAGACAGTCAGCATAAACGTCATCCATACGACTCCAGCGGTTAAATTAATGTCTTCTAAAGTGACACAATCCCTTTTGGTGCGAAAAAGATCAATATTGATGTACTTTTTTTTTTTTACACGTAAAAACTTCCGGTCAGGAGTGGTATGACGTAATCGCATTGGCATTTGAAACATGTGAGAACTGATGCACGTGCATCACACATGCTTATCCTGGATGTCTCAACCGAGAGAAAAATGTGGGATTACGTCCGGATTATGACAACGTGATATGATCTCCACCCTCTAGTGAAGCTTTACCGGAAGCGATGCTTTATAGTTAAAAAGTACTTAAATGTTGATATTTTTTCACACAAAAGCTATCGTATTGCTTTAGAAGACATTCATTTAACCGCTAGAGTTATATGGATGACGTTTATGCTGATTGTCTGGGATTTTTAAAGCACCAAAAGTCTGATCACCATCCACTTGCATTTTAAGGACCAACTGAGCTGAGATATTTTTCACATTTTCTTTAAATGTATTCTTCTGAAGAACAAACATCAAACACACCTGGGATATCATGAGGATGAGGAAATAATGAGAGAATATTCATTTTTGGGTGAACTATCCCTTTAACATGCAGTAAAGGAATCTTGGTGCTAAACTTCTTTGTCATTATACTCAATCACTGATGAGTGAAATTTGAATATTTAACAGTCAGTGGCAAATCACCGACATTTTTAGTTGCATAGTGTGAATTTTGGTCACATGTGTGAGTGATTTACTTGTAAAAAATCTATGGATTATAAGAATTGATATTGGGATTGTTCAAATAAAGGCCTTACATTCTCTATTAATGCAGTTGAGATGTTGAAGATGTTCACAATCAAGGCACTTGCCAAGACACATCAAGTCCCTCGGATCCCCTCTGTCCTATGCAGTCAATTTTCACTTTGTAGTCTTGTCTGGATGGAGCCTGGTGGGTTATGATTGAGCTGATCTGTCATGACACAATAGTTTGAGGTCTTCGGACATGTTCAGACATGCAAACTCTTAATGCATCACAGCCAATTCAATAGACAGCATTTCGATTTTGTATGAACTAAAATACAATTGCTTTCCTTCATTGTGCAGATGTTGCCATCAATTAGGGTTTGGCTATTTTCACCATTCCTAGCAATATAAGCATTACTGTCACTTCTGTTCTGTTGTACATGAACAGGCAAGACATTTTAAGCTTCGCTCCAGACTGCCACTGAAATGATCGCTGAAATGATCATGAAATGTTTGAGTTTTGGCCTGTGTGATCCCGACACTGCCCATTTCCCAATAGTATTTCAGCACCCCGGGTTGCCAGATTTGAAACAAGTTAGCGGGCAAACACAGAACGCTTCAGACATGGAATAAAAAAATCTAAAAAATCCTCATTAGAATGTATATGTGGCACGGTGGAGGGCGGGGCCGGGTTGTGACTCAACACGCCCGGTCCCGTATTAGGCTAATCAAGCCACCGAGAGGGTTAAAGGCCGATTGCGGACGACGTGCGGGAGAGAGAGATCGTTCACGGACATGTCCGTTGTCTTATGTGTTTGTATTTTGAGTTTCTCATTAAACCTATTATTTTATATGTCAAGCCGGTTTCTCGCCTCTTCCTTGCCCGTGAAAATGAACTGTTCTACATTGGTGCCGAAAGCCCGGGAAGGAACGATCTCTCTCTCTCCCGCACGTCGTCCGCAATCGGCCTTTAAACCTCTCGGAGGCTTGATTAGCCTAATATGGGACCGGGCGTGTTGAGTCACGACCCGGCCCCGCCCTCCACCGTGCCACAGTATACATTAGCTGATCAACTTACAGTATAAGGCTCGTTGCTTGCCAATGTCAGTATGCTCATTCCTGTTGCGTGTCCTCAACCTGGCAGCCCGCGTGAGCTTATAGTCTGGGGAGGAGAGGGCAGGGGAGACAACTCGCTCCAATATTTTGAATTTGGACTTCAGTACCCCTTTTAAACGCTTGATGTATATGTTACATATTGCTCCTTTACGTAAAAAAAATCAAATAAAATGTTTTATTTAAAAACATGACATTTTCAGTATTTCCACATCTCACTGATGTAACCAGTTTCCAACACTATTTTAGTTGAGTTTCTGTCATGATCATAGCGTGTCCACGGCCGTCATCTAATGCGGTCAGTTTCTCTGGCGTCACATGTGACAGTATTTTGCAATCGAACTGTATGAGTATTGTTGCGCTTGGCATTAAGGCTGGTTTTAAAATACCTTACTTAGCTGCTCTAAAAAGCACTTGAGTACGTCGCAGTTAATAAGAAAGGTCAATGTAGCATGGAATTACATCTAATGGCCAGCGGTAATGAGTTAGCCTTTTATAGCGCTCTCTATGATTTAAGTAAATACATATACTATGAGTCTAAGATACAGATGGGGAGTGCTTTATATTATACTGTCCATATTATATGCAAATGCAATTAATTACAGTAGCAAATAGATTTTTACATTTTCTGAAGAAGGTGTGAGTGATGCTGGCTCATGTAAAAACTTGACTCAACAATGCTAAGGTATTCTGAGTGGCTTTTATGATGTTGCTGTGTGGTTGCTGTGATATTCTGGGTGGTTTCTAGGGTGGTTGCTTGGTGGGTACCATCTGATTGAAGTCAAAAGAGGTGATTCTGTCATCATTTACTCACCTTTATGTTTTTCAAAACCCACATGATACAGGAGATGTTTGGACAAATGTAAATATTTGGTAGAACTATTCCTTTAACTTAAAGAACAGTGTTTGTCAAGATGTGTTTTGAAGGCAAAACATCTGTGGATGTTTCTGGAAAGTGAAAGAAGAATGAAGACCCTCGCTCGAGGCGGCCTTAGTCACAGTCGTACATGGGCCAGGATAATTTCATTGCTGTAATTCAAACAGGTGCCTTGAGAAAGAACTGACTTATTTTGTCACAGTTTAGCACTTAATCGAAGCCAAAACAATCCTTTTTTTCTGTTTGAATGCTCAGTGTAACTCGATACTAATTGCTTATGCTGCTGTGCAATTTATTTGCTGTCAAACTGCAGCTTATGGGTCAGCAAAAGCCATCCATTTACTCCGTAAAAATATTTCCCCTTTCATCTGGTATGCTACACTTGCACAAGTCACCCGTGCCCCATATATATACACATCTGCGTCACGAGACACAGATATTTGGCCTTTTTTTTAACACCTTGGGGTTTCACAATGCTTTGTTAGGCTCCAACTGAACAGCCAAACATAGTAATTGTACAAATAGCTGATTGCGATGCATTCTAATGCATAGGGCGACTGGATAAGATGCATTAAATAGATGTTTGGTGTAATTAGAAAATTACATGTTTGGAGGAGAGAGTGGAGTTATTTAACCCAATGCAAGTGAAGACCCTACAGCTGCGGGTCTCGGTTTCATGATGGACTCGATGTACTGTTTTGAACATATGTGCACCTAAGTGTTTCTCTAAATATGGATGCTAATTTTATGTCCCAAAATTTGCTTTTTATTCAAACTAACAGATTTCAACTTCGATTTTTGTTATGGGTCAAAATGGAGGTTACATTGAGGCACTTACAATGGAAGTCAATTGGGCCAATGTTTGGAGTGTTTAAAGACAGAAATTTGAAGCTTATAATATTATAAAAGCAGTTACATTAATTCTAATGTTAATACTAGTGTACTATTTCAGCTTCAAAGATGTTTACATTTTGCATTACTTCATCATGGCAACAATGTTATACAATTGGAAATAACTTTACAATTGTAATACTGTACAATTTACAGTAATGTACTGTAACTTTTTGTTGCCAGTAAGACTGTAAATATACAGCACAGTACTGTAAATATTTTTTTACAATTGTACTTAAAAATACAGAGTAATGTTGTAAATATGCACTGAATATGTAATAAAATTACCCATGTTTTTACAGCTGGTTTACTGTAAAATTACCCATGTTTTTACAGCTGAACTACTGTAAAATTACCCATGTTTTACAGCTGAACTACTGTAAAATTATCCATGTTTTACAGCTGAATTACTGTAAAATTGCCCATGAATTTACAGCTGATTTACTGTAAAATTACCCATGTATTTACAGCTGAATTACTGTAAAATTGCCCATGAATTTACAGCTGATTTACTGTAAAATTACCCATGTATTTACAGCTGAATTACTGTAAAATTGCCCATGAATTTACAGCTGATTTACTGTAAAATTACCCATGTTTTTACAGCTGAACTACTGTAAAATTACCCATGTTTTACAGCTGAATTACTGTAAAATTACCCATGTATTTACAGCTGGTTTACTGTAAAATTACCCATGTTTTTACAGCTGGTTTACTGTAAAATTACCCATGTTTTTACAGCTGAATTACTGTAAAATTACCCATGTTTTACAGCTGATTTACTGTAAAATTACCCATGTTTTTACAGCTGAATTACTGTAAAATTACCCATGTTTTACAGCTGATTTACTGTAAAATTACCCATGTATTTACAGCTGAATTACTGTAAAATTGCCCATGAATTTACAGCTGGTTTACTGTAAAATTGCCCATGAATTTACAGCTGATTTACTGTAATATTACCCATGTTTTTACAGCTGAATTACTGTAAAATTACCCATGTTTTTACTGCTGAATTACTGTAAAATTACCCATGTTTTTACAGCTGAATTACTGTAAAATTACCCATGTTTTTACAGCTGAATTACTGTAAAATTACCCCCATGTTTTTACAGCTGATTTACTGTAAAATTACCCATGAATTTACAGCTGATTTACTGTAAAATTACCCATGTTTTTACAGCTGATTTACTGTAAAATTATCCATGTATTTACAGCTGATTTACTGTAAAATTACCCATGAATTTACAGCTGATTTACTGTAAAAAGTAAAAGTAAAAGTGATGAGCTATAAATTGTAAGAAAAATTTAGCTATAAATATCAGACTAAAATTGTCACTGTAAATCTATAGTACTTCTGTACATACATTTTACTGTAAATTAGATAAACTGTAAATTTTCCTTTACTATAAAAAATTACAGGTGAGATTTATCAATGAGGAATGTGACAGAAAGAGAATGAATGTGAGGAGACAATGATCAAAATCAAGTTTTAAGTTAAAAGAAGTAATCTGACTATATATTTTCTTTACATAAAGACTTTGCTTAATTTTAGACCTACACTACCGTTAAAAGAAGTCTCTTCTGCTCACCAAGACTGCATTTATTTGATCAAAAATACAGTAAAAACAGTGATATTTTGAACTATTTTTACAATTTAAAAGTACAGTTTTCTATTTAAATATATTGTAAAATGCAATTTGTGATCAAAGCTGAATTCTCAGCATCATTATTGTAGTCTTCAGTGTCACATGATCCTTCAGAAATCATAATAATATGCTGATTTTCTAATATGGGCATATTTAAAGTGCATTTTACTCATTTAACCTGAACACATATTTGCAAGCACAAGCGTTGATGATGATAATGAGGCATTATAAACACTAGATAAAATATAATCTAAACATTCATATTATTTTTATATCATATAACATATCATATTTATATAATACAGCAATTGAAATGCCTGCTTTAGCCGAAACAGCATTTAAATGTGACTAAAACTTGCTTATTAGGACATATTTCAAATGTCAATACTCTGAATCCTGACTGGCAAGTCTGGAAAGAGTCCCACTAGTAAAATATGTACATGTTTATATAAAATATCATGTCAACTAATGAAAACTAATTGACTTACTCGTCTGAATTGTATCCTCGGCTGGATCAAGTCTCTCTTCAAAATACAAATGTTCATCGGAGTCCCGCTCTTCTTCTGAGGAAAATTGTAACTCTTCGTCACTATCCTGGAGTTTTCTCACTTGTGTATTGTGCTGTCTTCCAAACGTGCAGATAAGTGAATGAACTATATATTTTTAAGGCACAGTCGGGGGCGTTCACCATTTGCATTGTTCATCTCAGCACATTAGTGTATGAATAGTGCGCTCTGATCACATTAGAGATCATTTAGCTGAGCCAGGAAAACTATACAGTGCTTTGTTTCATACAGATTACATTGCAGGAGAATATTTGTTTTAAATTTGAATAGTTTTATTTAAAAGTAGACATTTTAAGCTTTCTTTAGACATATGTTTCATGTTTGTTTGATAAGTATTCACAGAGTTTCAGGTCATTTTTTTGACGTGTTTCTGAAATATGCTCGTGAACACAGAGACTGCTGACAGCTCACCCTTTTTATTTTCTTTATTTTACAAAAGCACAAGATTTTGTTGTTATTGTGAGTGTACACAAATAAAAGTAAACCCTTTATAGTCTCTAATGATGTCTTACACTTATCTGTATGCCCCAAAAATGACGGAGTATTTTATGTTGTTTCCGCTGTAATGACGAAAATATCCTGCAGTACGCGCCGGCGCATCTGTCGACCCCAGAGGGTTAAACCCTTATAAGCACAAGTTTGAAAACATAAAGCTCACTGGCTAAAATTACATGGAAAATTATACTGGAAATTTCACATTAAATGAAATTTGTCTTAAGCCTTTAAAACAAGGAATTTGAGGTGAGGGACATACCTGGGGAGAGTGTGACTGAACTTCAATCCCAAACTTGTACATGAAACATTTACTCTTACAGTTTTGGTAAGAGCAGTGTCTACCTTTGTATTCCCAAATACATGGAATGGCTTGCCATTTAACTAGTGCCCAAAGTCTATCAACTTTTGAAGCAGAGTGCATACATTTGGGTTTATTCCACGTTTTGTTGTCCCAAGTTCCAGAAGCGAATTTTGAGTCCGTTAATACCGATTATTTCTCTTTGAATATAAACACCAAAAACATCCAATTATCAAGAAACAGCATGCACTCATATGATACAAAATAATTAGTCTCTCACTATAAGAGTGTCGTTTTATTCACTTAGTAAGATAGAAAAGCTTATTACACAGCTCTCTGGAATACTCAATTCTGATTGGTCAATTATGCCATCAAGTGGTCTGACATTTCTGAATATCGGCTGCACTTTAAGTGATCTCAAAGCAGTTATCCCAGAATTATGAGTCTTTTCTATTTCTTACATCTCTTCAAAATCTCTTTCTCAACATCTCTTTACAAGTATGCTAATAAAATAATTTCAACTCAAATCAATTTTTCACGTACATTTACTTATTTATTTATTTATTTTGCAAGTGGTCTTGTAATAAGCAGGATAATTGTTCAAAGTAAAACCATCCTGACACATTTATGTGGCTTTTTCAATGCACTCATTTTCCTTAAAGGAATAGTACAGCCAAAAATGAAAATTCTCTCATGATTTGCTTACTTTTAAGCCATCCCAGATGTATATGACTTTCCTTCTTCAGCAGAACTGAAGTGATTTTTATTAGCCCATTTCAGCTCTTTTTGTACATCCAGTGCAAGTAAATGGGTGCAATCAGGCTGCTGGCTGTTTGATGGTCCAAAAGGCATATTTGGGCAGCATAAATGTCATCCACACGACTCGAGTCGATCAGTTAATGTCTTCTGAAACCAATCCATCCATCCATCCATCGTCAACCTCTTATCCTGTGTACAGGGTCGCGGGAGGCTGGAGCCGATCCCAGCTAACATTGGGCGAAAGGCGGGGTACACCCTGGAGAGATCGCCAGTTCTGAAACTAATCGATATGTAAAATGTGCTTGTAAAAATTCACTTTTGTTCTGCTGAAGAAGGAAACTCATACACATCTGGGATGGTCTAAAAGTAAATCAATATTCAATAAATCAAACTTTTCTTTTAAGGAAAATTAGTGCATTGAAAAGGTAAATAAAGTCTGGAATAAAGCAAAATGGTTCAAATGCTTTGATTTACCTTTTGCTTTTTGATTTCGGAATACATTCCAGCATGCATGCTGCTTCATCATGACATGCAAGATTGGCATCAAATACATTTTTTGTAGATGTTATACTATATCAATTATCTATTAAAAAAAATTGTGAAACCAACATGGACACAAAGATTAGATTTCTACAAACTTGACCCAAGTGTTTTAAAATAGAGCTTTAAAATATTCTCATTTGTATAACCTCTGAAATATGTTTTTTTTTTTCTTCAATGAGAATTACATGTACAGTTGTCTATCCATCCATCCATCCATCTTCAACCGCTTATCCGAAGTCGGGTCGCGGGGGCAGCAGCTCCAGCAGGGGGCCCCAAACGTCCCTATCCCGAGCCACATTAACCAGCTCTGACTGGGGGACCCCGAGACGTTCCCAGGCCAGTGTGGAGATGTAATCTCTCCACCTAGTCCTGGGTCTTCCCCGAGGCCTCCTCCCAGCTGGACGTGCCTGAAACACCTCCCTAGGGAGGCGCCCAGGGGTCATCCTTACCAGATGCCCAAACCACCTCAACTGACTCCTTTCCACGCAAAGGAGCAGCGGCTCTACTCCGAGCTCCTCGCGGATGACTGAGCTCCTCATCTCTAAGGGAGAAGCCCGCCACCCTTCTGAGGAAGCCCATTTCGGCCGCTTGTACTCGCGACCTAGTTCTTTCGGTCATGACCCAGCCATCATGACCATAGGTGAGGATAGGAACAAAAATTGACCGGTAGATCGAGAGCTTTGCCTTCCGGCTCACAACGGTGTGTCCCTTCGTGACAACGGTGCGATAGAGCGAGTGCAATACCACCCCCGCTGCCCCGATTCTCCGGTCAACCTCCCGCTCCATTGTCCCCTCACTCGTGAACATGACCCCGAGGTACTTGAACTCCTTCATTTGGGGCAATACCTCCTTCCCTAACATATACAGTTGGTCATTTGAAAAGTTTTACTATGCCTTCATTATATATTTAAATTTTATTTTACTTTTAAAATGCCTTGTATAGATAGATTTTATTATTTCACATTTGTCCCAGAGCCATATACTTTCAATCTAATATATATATATATATAAATGTACAAAATGTTTTAACTGTTATTTAATTATTCAGTTATTTCTGCGTTATTTCCCCCATGAACAACAACTCTGCCAAAATAAAGTTTTAATAAAGTTAGTGTGCTTGGAAGTCAAAATTCAAAAGCGTCATTGAAGAGCATGTTTAAGATGAAATTAGAATTTAGACAAAAAATTAGAAATAAGATTTAAAAAGAAAAGAAAATCAAGGTAAAAATCACATCTGAACATAATATATTTCTTGTGCAGCATTTCTTATCATAATTGTGTCAAATTTAGTAAAAAATATATGATAATATAATTTAATTGTCTGTATTTATGATACATAAATATGAAATTACCTTTAGCAAGACAGTGGAGTTTGCCATTTTATTCCAGAATATGTCATTTTCACCACAATTAGAAATATCACGAATATCACAATACTATGAAAATGACATTTGTTGACTCAGAATAAACTTTTTTTAATGACAGAATTATTTTATGCATGTTCATCCGCTGTTAGTTATTGTTAGTATACAAATGAAATGAATGAGATGTGATGTTTTAAGAGTGTATATTCTAAACGCACACGGGGCTAAAATAATCTGTAGTTAAAGAAGCACCCGTGCCGTTCGAGACAGGTCAAATTGCCTGTGTCAGACAAATTATGTAGTTTGTCTGAGCAGGAACTCGAGTTGTACGGAGATCTCTGCGGTTATAATGATTCTTATTCCCTTCAGGTCAACAGTGCTATAGACTAAGAGTCAAAAATGGTCTTTATTATGGCTCTACAGTACATGCAAATGCCATATGCAAATACTGGTTCATTAGATCTTTCCCAGAATCCTACACTGACAATTCATTTTTTCTCCCAGAGTATTGCTTTTTCTTGCCCTCCTTTTGTGCTTGGGGGAAAAAGTGGGTCAACCTGTACCGTTCTCTGTTCTAGGCTCAGTGAAAACTCACACAAATATTAACTAATAACTATAAATACACATAGATAGGCTTGACATTTCCGAGCCTGTCTATATGGTCTGATAAGACAACAGAAAATTCAGCTTTTGACTTGCAAATGATTTAATCACGCTCACTCGTTTCAAACTTGAATGACTTTCTTCCTTCAGCAGAACACTGTTGCTTTAAAGTCTACATGAAATCAAAACTGACTCCGCTTTGTCTTTAAACAGATCTTTAATTTGTTGTGGCACTCGTTTCCCAGCACCACTGGGGATGTGTTGAATTCCTATTCTGTCCAGATTCCCAGTCCAGTTTCCACCCTTCCATGTCTTCATCAGCTGAGAGAAAACATCCTTCGCACTGTAACTCAATAGTCCTGGCAAGTTCACCTTTAAGCGAGGCACAAGCTCAGCATACGTCTCCTATCTGAAGAGCTCCAAGAAGCTTTTCGTCAAAGCTGATTGCTGTTCATTGTTCCTATAGAGATGGAGAGAGACACAGATTGGATTCCCCTTGATTTTTATCGCCAATGTTTTAGATCAAGCGTGTTTAATAGGTACACAAAGCCACGTTTGCCGTCTCATAGCAGTGTGTCTGGACTTTGATGTTCTGAGGCCTGAAGAATGGACGGAGGCTTTAGATGTCAGTCTTTAGTTCTTTTGATGATGTTGCGTTCTGGACTGCTTTGCCTCGGAAGAGATTAACCGAACTTTGAGCAGCTGTATGCGCCTGCAGGTACAATCATGCTGCTTTACACGTTACGACATCATTCTCAACACCGGATCGAGTTTTATAAATTGCTTTGCAGAAAAACATGTTTATGGAGCTGCAGAATTCACTGCGAACATTTTCTGCGGGTACATTAAATTTGCAGGACTTCACTCGGTTACCTCAAAGACAAGGCGGATGTCTTGAAACAATAAAGGTACAAACCGATTTCCTCATTTGTGATTCCGCACACCCGGCCCCTAATCAGGTTAACCAAGCCTCAGAGAGGGATAAAGGCCGACTGGAGACTGCAGTGGGACAGAGAGAGAGATTTACGTAGAGCTGTCCGACACCTTTGTGTGTTTGCATTAATCCCTTTACACTGGTGCCGAAATCCCGGAAGGAGGAGGGAGGCGCCGTATGAGACCGCCGACCGCAAGCGGGGAGGTTCTCCTGGCCAACCGCCTGGAGAAGGAGAATCGCTGCCAGTGGCGGGGTAGACCCCTTCTGTTTCCCGAGAATGCGGCAGGGAGTTCCGTACGCCAGGGGCCGGAAGACTGCCGGGTCCATCCGGGGAGGCGCTGCTGTCATCCGCTAGAGGGTGAAAGAGCGGCTGACAACCAAGCTACGGCATATCAGAGAACCGGCGAGTAAGTGTTTTTTTTTCTCTCTTTCTCCTCTCTCTCTCTTCCACTGCCGATCCGTGTTGGCCGTTCCCTCTCTTTTTAATTTTTTTTTGTTAATTTGGCACGATCGCTGGTACGGCGTGTAGGTGCCACACTTTTTTTTTGTTTCCCTCCCCTTGTCCCCTCCCTCATCCAGGTAGACGGGGATGACCTGATGGCAGGCAGTAAAGTGGGAAAGGGGGGAGGGGGGTGTACTTCATACATACCGGGGGGGCTCCCGGCCTGAGAGTACGAGGGAGGAATGTGGCAGGGCGGAGGGCGGGGCCGGCCCCTAATCAGGCTAATGAAGCCTCAGAGAGGGATAAAGGCCGACGAGACTGCAGTGGGACAGAGAGGGAGATTTACAGACAGCTGTCCGACACCTTTGTGTGTTTGTCTTTTTGTTTAAGTTTCGAATTAAAATATTATTTATATCGTCAAGCCGGTTCTCGCCTCCTCCTTTCCCTTAATCCCTTTACAGACTTTTATAAAACTGTAACAGACCTAAACTTTAACAAAATGTTCCTATATTTTAAAACAATTCTAAACTAATTGCAATTATTTAAACATGTAAGCATTTTTCAATTTTCATTTTTGGTGCACTACCCCTTTACCTTCTGAGCAGTCGTAGTCAGTATCCGTAACCCAGTATCTCTGGGCACGCGCAAATGTGTAATGAGTCCTATAAAGGTTAATGAAGGGGGTTTGCACTCCAGGCACAAACATTATCTGGCTTTAAGTACTAAGAGAGAAGCTCAGATGAATCTAATGAAGAGGTTGGTCATTAGGCGAGAAGCAATCATGCTGCGTTCTCCATTCCTCGCATGTGCTAGCGGGGGCCATGATGGATGATTGTTTGATGCTTTGTTATTCACACTACATTTTGTTTGATTTCCCAGGGCCACGTGCTTCGATACTTGGAGCGAACTGTTTGCGACTCCCCCTCACAAGACACTCTTAACTGGTGGTTTCCCTCCTCCCAAGCTATCTAATTCAATTTCCACATGAAATGGTTGGCCATCATTTCGGTATTTATGAGAGCTTATCAAGCCGTGTTCATTAAGGAACAGCCTTGAGCCTCACAGTCAACGTGACCCTAATATGGTTGCTATTGAGAGTAAACAGCTCTATAAGCCCATCATCTCTAGAAAGAATGGAACCTGATGGAAACTTGAGCCTTTATTGTCAGTCACTTAATTGGGATTGTCTGGGAAGATACTTTATTCACCAAGAATTTGTTCATCAGTATGTGTGCCAACATGCTGTAAGGAGTTGTTTACTTAGGTTCATGGCATTGCGCTGATGCTTCTAGGTTGAATATAAACACTGGATTTTGCTTTGTGTTATGTTTTGCACTGGAACAGTTAACAAGGGATTTTAAATGAAAAAAAGAAAACCCTCATATGTAAGTAAATCTACATATTTAAGTTATAAGTATGATCAGATCATAGGTCAGATTCTGTAGCAATCTGCTTTATCGTATGGGTCGCCAGGCTGCGCTATTCATGGTATGTAAGGCCCAACATCAGTTTCTGGATTCATGTGAACACCAGCTGAATTTAATTTCCAACTCATCTTCTATTATTGACATTAAATAGCATAAGGTGTCCATTGATACATACATTTCCAAGACGATTTGTGTGTGTGTGTGTGTGTGTGTGTGTGTGTGTGTATCCTGGTATAGTCCCGGAGGAACGTTGTTTCGTTTTGCTGTGTACAGTACTAACTGTATATGGTTGAACGATAATAAAAACCACTTTGACTTTGATATATATATATATATATATATATATATATATATATATATATATATATATATATATATATACATATACACTGATCAGCCACAACATTAAAACCACTGACAGGTGAAGTGAATAACATTTATTATCTTGTTACAGTGGCACCTGTCAAGGGGTGGGATATATTAGGCAGCAAGTGAACAGTCGGTTCTTGAATTTCATGTACTGAAAGCAGGAAAAATGGGCAAGCGTAAGAATCTGACTTTGAGAAAGGCCAAATTGTGATGGCGGGATGACGGTCAGAGCATCTCCAAAACAGCAGGTCTTGTGGGGTGTTCCCGGTATGCAGTGGTTAGTATCTACCAAAAGTGGTCCATGGATGGACAATCGGTGAACCGGTGACAGGGTCATGGATAGACAAGGCTCACTGATGCGCATGTGGAGCGAAGGCAAGCCTGTCTGGTCCAATCCCACAGAAGAGCTACTGTAGCACAAATTGCTGAAAAACGTAATGCCGTCTGTAACAAGGTTAAAATGGGCAAGGAGGTGGCAGGAACCAACTGAACAGTCAAAGTAATATTTAATTAAACAAAAAGACACAAAACATAAACGCACACACAGCAGATGAAGGTGACTCTCTCTCTCTTTTGAACTGCCGCATCCCGCTGCACTTATCCCTCTCCTCGGTTGATTAGCCCATTTGGGGGCTGGCCCATGACCTCCTCCCCATCACACTGGCCATGATATAAAGTGTCAGAACAGACAGTGCAACACAGACCTCTTTCAGAAGGATAATGCGCCCTGCCACACTGCAATAATTGCTCATGAATGGTTTGAGGAACATGACAAAGAGTTCAAGGTGTTGCCTCCAAATTCCCCAGATCTCAATTCAATTGAGCATTTATGGGATGTGCTAAACCAACAAGTCCAATCCATGGAGGGCCCACCTCGCCGCAACTTACAGGACTTGAAGGATCTGCTGCTAATGTCTTGGTGCCAGATACCACAGGACACCTTCAGAGATCTTGTGGAGTCCATGCCTCAGTGGGTCAGAGCTATTTTGGTGGCACGAGGGGGACCTATACGATATTAGGCAGGTGGTTTTAATAGGTGTGCCAAGCTTGTAGCATCATACACAAAAAGACTGTAATTGGTGCCAAAAGTGCTTCAACAAAGTATTGAGCAAAGGGTGTGAATACTTACGTACATGTGATTTTTTTTAATTTTGTATTTTTTATAAATTTGCAAAGATTTCAAACAAAATACTTTCACGTTGTCATTATGGGGTATTGTTTGTAGAATTTTGAGGAAATTAATGAATTTAATCCATTTTGGAATAAGGCTGTAACATAACAAAATGTGGAAAAAGTGAAGCGCTGTGAATACTTTCCGGATGCACTATATATGGCATTGTGGCAATGAGTGTGTTTACATGCACAATCTCTCACCAATTATGCTTAAAAACCCAACAACATGCAAGGTCATTCTTTTATCAGGGAAAGCTCATAACTGGCACATCTTGATAATTTCCTATAAGCTTGATTTCGCCATGCATGTAAACACCTCCACCAGCATTCTGTTTGCTTATCCAGTGTATGCATGTTTGTTTATATTTTGATGTCAAAATAGGAAAAAGACTCAATAAGTTCAAATCTCATCTTAACATGGTTTTAGAGCACAACAGTCTGGTTGCGGAAGTAAAAATCCCTGTAATCATTTTTGTATAGAGGAAGTGATTATTTATGATAAGTTATAAACTTTTAAAGACTGACGTACCGTTAGCTCAGAGCTTTTTTATCAAAGGTGTAAGCTTCTTTTGAAGCCATCAGTCTGTGTTGTTTCTACATCACCTTTTAAAAACTGTTATAGCTGAATTTATGATGAAGAACTACATTATCCATGATTCTGAGTGGGAAAATCCACCAATCAGCAAACCACAGCAAACAAAGTGCACCAAAAGAGCCCTGCAGTGACCGTTTACTTTCATGATGCACAATGACTCAATCAAGTCATCTGCAATATACTTAAAAATATTGATTCTGTATGTAAAATGAGTCAGAAGTTTAAGTATATAATATGTATATAGTTTTAAGTCAATAATGTAATTTGCAATGCTTCATGGGATTGTAGTTCATTCCCTCATTAAAGACGTTAAGTACACAGCCTTGTCCCTTTGTCATTTTGTCCAATTTTTGAACACTTTTCTGCTTCAAATCAAAGTTTGTCATGATGTGATTCACCTCGGAGCTGGTTGGTTCGGTTCATGGTGCACAACACTTTATTGACTCTAGACATGCTGGCACCTTGAGTAATTACTGCCTCACACCACTAACTATAGGTGCTTGGACACATCGAATTTTTCTGCATTCATTATTTATTGTTGTATTCAGTATGTGTACTTATTTATCATGCACAGTGTTGTTTCGTATAGATGTGTCCCCCTGTGATAGTCTTGTAAGACATGTTACATGTTAAATGTTAAGCACTGTGGCCTCAAGAGACATTATGTTTAGTTTCTTCCCATTTACGCAGAAGGAAATGACAATAAAAACCACTCGACCACTTGACTATTGAAGTACTTTATGAAATCCCAGTGGAGATGTAATGGAAGCCAGCTGGTAAATAGCTGTGCAGTGTGTAAACCTCACTCTCCTGACCTCAAGAGGTGCACTAGCGACTGACGCTAGCCTTTAGCCTCCTCGTTAGCGCACCCGCCTCCCACGCCGGAGACGTCGGTTCCCCGTCCGTTCGGAGCGGGGGCGAGAAGGACCGGCAACAGAGATAATAAATGGGAAAAATACTTCCTTTACCAGCAATACAGCTGAAAAACTAGGCAGGCACTGCGCTCTATTGCACATACCTTTAATATGTTACTTATCGAGAATCGCCAGTCTTTGGCATCTCAAGGCTGTGATAAGATTTTATGTTGAATGCGAAGGATATTTTCTGTGCAGGTCCGTTCAAAAATGTATTTCCACAGCTAATGGATCTTTGTCATTTGATTAAACTCAATGATGGTATACAGTCTGACAGCTAGGTGAAATATTTGAGTCAAATCAACCTTGATCATTTTATTTTTTATTATTATGTGCCAAGTTTGATCAGATTTATTCATGTTAAATGGGGCAACAGTAGCTGAAATTCATCACCAACCTGTTTTCTTTAAATGGTTATGCCTATACCTTGGTAATATTATACAAGCAGAAGAATTGAAACGATATGACTTGAATCCAGGATTTTCAACTTTTGCAATCCTGGAATTCTTCACCGTCGTAAATCAAATGGCCCATGCGTCCTCATTGGCCAGAAAGGCCCCTCCGCAACCTGATCTCCTGATCTTCCACACAGAGTTAAAACAGACTTCTCTTTTGTGATTTGCACAACTCTAAGACATTTCATCTTAATCTAGCCTTGCTAGATAACTGTGGTAACGTTTGTACCTGACAAATTAATGATTATAGACTGATGGACCTCTTTAAAATGTGTGTAGCGATGTACAATCACCTATAATTGATAAATATAATCTTTAATTTTGTATGATTCATCTCATTCTACTAAGAATGTTAACTATAAGGCTTAACTTGATCAAATGCAATGATGTGTAAAAACAATATGATTTTGTAACCAGGGATTTTCATGTTTTGTTACTTACACATATAACAGCCATGAAAAAATGTCATGTTTAGTATGTAAGCGTTTGCTGGCGTATGCAGAGGAAGCTGATGACAACGAATATCCTGTCTCTTGTACCATTCTCAAAATATAAAAGTTCATGTTTAAATATGCGCTGGTTTTGAGCGGGAGATTTTTTTAAGAGTCTGAAAAGTCACTCCTGATTGGCGCAGGACACCTTTGGGGATGTGGCCAGTTTCAGTTCAAATATTTCCAAACAGGAAGAACACGCTCTCTTCTCTTCTGCTTCATCTTCTGCTCCACTGACGGCTCAGACTTCGCTCTGACTCTTCCCTCGTGGTCTTCTCGGGATCTCGTCGGAACCAGGTCCATGCCATGTGAGATCCACGGAAGCTCGAAGTAGTGAGAAGGCCTCGCTTCACAGCTAAAATCAACATTCATACAGACAATAAATTAGCTCATACAGAAGTTAAAACATCTACGGAACAAACTTTCGACCAAGCGCCAAGAACCAAGCAGAACAATGAACGCAAGGACATGCAAATACATCTCCAATATTGTGCTCAAAGTGCTGGTGTATTAATTAAATAATTTGGGTAATCCGATAGCAAATCGATGTAGACTCAAAGAAGGATAAATGGTTCTTAAGGTATTGTCAACAGACTCCATAAAGTTCATCTTCACTGTACTGATCATTTTATTTCACATTCTGTCACTTTTCACAAACCTGTCTTATGTATATATGTGTTAGATTAGATTTATGTTTAGAATAGCAATAAAGTTTGTCTGTGTTCAAAGATGACGTGACTGTGGTATATTTTGATAAATAATCTCATCCCTGTTTTTAAATGACTTCACTTCAAAGCTGTACTTAAATACATGTCATATTATTTTCAATAAGCTATGAGAATAATATCCATTATACATTTCATTACCTAATAAGGTAAAATAAGGACAGTTTAATCTAGTCCATAGCTAACATATTTCGAGACCCTAAATTCCCTTCTAAATTTAGCATACCAAATATCCTTACATATAATGGTGGTAGAATACATGCAAAATACACTACATAACTGATCATGTGCACATCTCTAAATTATATATGTAATACCCTACACCTTCAAAGATGTACTCACATCCTTGTGTAAGTAGTCTCTATGACAAAACCAACAGCAACTGATTGGGACTCAATGCCTCAGGGCACTCAGGTTTGTATAATGCTGCCATCCTCCATGTAACAGGCCTCTGTCATTGGTCTGTCACCACACGTGTGCGTTTACCCCATATTTGCTCCAGATCCCTAACCAACCCAGCTGTGCGGCTCTACCACCTGATCCTGTCCTGCTTTGTGTACAACTACCCTCACTGTTGACCCTCAATCCAGAGCACTTGGTTTAGTCCAAGGGGGAAAACATCCTCACCTGGAACACTGTGCTTTTCTGGCCTGTTTTATCACATTTAGGTTTGAGTTTATCACAGTACAATGGTGTTGATCGATAAGCAGGCTTGCGGATAAAGACCTGAGCTGCCAGTCCATTGGTCGATACTGCAGCTGTGGTGTTTCTGATAAAAGACAAGTTCTTTGAATGGCGTCTCCAGCACCCCGTAATCTCGCTCTCCTGCTGATCAGCTGATTCAGTGCCGGCCGTGCACACTCACGTCTCGGCCACGCCCTCCTCCTCGTCACACCGTCATATCTAGAACAGAGACTCAGTATCATATTACATTTTAGAATTGGGCCAGTAAGTAACCACCTAGAAACACCTTAGCAACCACGTAACAATGTGATGAACCCCACTCAGAACACCTTAGCATCTGCATAGTAACACCCTAGCAACCACATAAAACACCCTAGAATCATGGTGGCAACCTTTGCATATTTTCTGCAACTGTAAAAATCGTTTAAACATGCTCTATGTTATGTAATATGGTTCCTTGGTGGATCTATGCAAGATTTGTTCATTCTTGGTCCCTAGTCATGGCATGCTTTTTGTTTTTGCACTGCTTGACTCGTAGATGTGCGTTCAGGAGAGGCTGTGCTGACAGCTTTTGTAATTGAGTGCTTACAGGTCACAGACCATTTCAGACAAGCGCTGCCCTCCCCATGGCCGTCTCGCTGACAGCTCCTCGCCCAAAAATAGCCCCATTCCAGCTGAGTCGGACTGAGTGGCTTGTCTTGTACGATAGTGTGGAATTGAGAAGGAGAGGCACACATTGTGCTGAGAGTATCACGACTGGGTTCTCGCGCAAACCTCCATTAGACAGTGTGTTTGTGTGCTGACTGAGTTTAATGTGTTTCATACAATTCAGAATTCTAGATTTCGATGAAAGTCTTGTAAAATGTAAGTGTGTATGTCACTGGTAAGTCCAGAGAATTGCAAAATACACATACACATGCCGATTAATCAAGTGATTTGTGAGTTGAACAAATGCTGTTAGCATTGCCCTCAATATTTTTAGGTTGCATTTGTTGATGTTTCAGATGATTTTTTTGGGGAAAATAAATATGAGTATTAAATTAGTATGCATTGTTTTTAAGGCCACTATCACACTAATTTGTTTTTCTTTGAAAACGCACACATTTTGCCATGTTTACATCTGTCACACTAGAATGGTGTTTTCCTTCACCAAAAATGGAGCGTTTTGAAAATGCTGTTATTAATGCATACTTTTGGGAAACATACTTTTGAGCCATGTCCTCACTATTCATTTTTGTTTGAAAACATTGTTTGACACAAATGTAGCACAATTACCCATACAGACATCTGATTTAAAGGCCATACATGAACAAATAATGTATTTAACTTGTTGATACGCAATTCCGACGCACATGGTAGTGACGTCACTCTGCTTACATTTAATAAATAATTTACCATCTATAAATGTAATTAATGTTAACAAATTATACATCTTTCCAAAGGTCTAAGTGTTCAACATTGATATCCGATCTCTGTTTCATGATAGCAATCCTCCAGAAACAGAATCCTCCTGAGTTATTTGTGCAGGAGTACAAATGAAAACATGCAATATCAAAACGGGTCTTTTATTATGAAAACATGCAATATCAAAACGGGACTTTTATTATGAAAACATGCAATATCAAAACGGGACTTTTATTATGAAAATATGCAATATCAAAACGGGTCTTTTATTATGAAAACATGCAATATCAAAACGGGACTTTTATTATGAAAACATGCAATATCAAAACGGGACTTTTATTATGAAAACACGATCGCCAGATGAATCCAGTTCAACACACTTGAGTCAATCGTCCATGACAAGCGTTCATTGATAAACATCCAATCGCACTTTTTGTCCATAAAAGTGGTAAATGTGAGAAATATTGATATATTCTCCATTGTTTACATGAGATCTCGCCTTCGTCATCGTTCTTCATCAAACTGCAATCTGAGCAGCATTCATGTTGTAAAACTGTATATGATCTTATATATTAGAGTCTCATAAACAAAACAAGCCTGTCTCCAAAGTCTATTTTTAAAAATGCGGCATAGTTTCATTCATAATAGCCGAGCAGTGCGGTCAGATTTAGTGTCGTATTGAGAGGCGGAGCCTTAATTTTACTCTGGACGCTTCCATTGATTTTACAGAGATTTAAAGCTGCAGGAACCTCATTTATTATTCGATCATCTTCATATTTGAAATGTAACTTCTTCAGACTCGTGACTTTGAGAACATTGTATTTCTGGGTTGTCTTGACACTTTTATTATTGTTTTTTTAGATTATAAAAACATGTTTAGCACAAAATATTTCCATTACTATAAACTTCAGCTCCTCTAACTTTAAAAAATAACAACAAATATTAATTCTGAAACTTGTGAAATAAAGCCCAAAGTGTCTTCTTTCAAAAGATACTCCAACTGTGTCCGTACTCCAAAGGGTCCCGTAAATACAACCATTTCAGTTCAGGTGTGCCATTATCATGGTTTGTGCTCAAAAATGGGGTGCGTATCAACAGGTTAAAATTATAGTTCCTATTTTTGAGCAAATGTATACATATTCAAATTGGGAATAAATGTGTTACAAATATGAAAACTGATTTTCTTTAAATATTTAAAAATATATGTTTCATATTTGTACATCAATGAGCAAAAAACACATTTAAACATATTTCATACAGTATACGTGTTTTACATTGGCCACATATTAAAGTCAAAAGTTTTTTTTTTGTTTTTTTTTGCATATGCTTTGTCACGGTCCTGTCACTTTGTCAGGTTAGGCTTTTGTCTGACGGGACCATGACATCATCGCCCTATGTTCTGTCTTGTGTTTCGTGTCCTGTCTTTGTGTTGAGCGCACGGGTCCTGGTGTGAGTTACCACCGTGCGCTCTTCGGTCTGTCTTGTTTGTGTCCGGAGCATGGTGTCTGGATCCTGACTTCCTGTCTGTTTCGGTTACGGTCTCTGTCGGGATACAGACACTCGTGCTCCATGTTCTGTTTGTTTTGGTCTAATTATGTTGACATTTTCCCCTCAAGTGTTTAAGGTGCTGTAGGCACACGAGATCATGCCAACTTTCAGCTGGCGAGCGGCACCTGTCCCTTGTTTGTTCCTGTATATTTTAATCCCCTCGTGTGTCCTGTCCTTTGCTGGATTGCTGAATGTGTTTAGAGTTGAAGTGTGTTTGATGTGAGGTAACTTACATCACTCTCTCTGCCATTGGTTCTGTCTCGTGTATCTGTTTGTTTGCATGTCCGTGCCCATGTGTCGGGAGTGTGGTTACCTTCCAGCTCGCTCTACACTTGTTCTCTGTGCTCACGAATCTTCCCCGGAGGATTCCTCGTCTCTGCCCGCTCGTCGTCTCTGCTGGTCGTTATTCTCTGCACCTCACTACAGATCTGCACCTGATTCTCCTGAATAAAGAGAATTATTGATAAATGTAAAATTCTGATTATTTTTTTTATTTTTGTGGATCGAACAGTCTTGTTCGATCCACAATATGGTTGCATTTACATTTACAGTTATGCATTTGGCAGACGCTTTTACCCAAAGTGACTTACAGTGCACTTATTACAGGGACAATCCCCCCGGAGCAACCTGGAGTTAAGTGTCTTACTCAAGGACACAATGGTGGTGGCTGTGGGGATAGAACCAGCAATCTTCTGATTACCAGTTATGCGCTTTAGCCCACTACACCACTATGGTTGAATTTATTTCCCCATTGGTTATGCAAATACAGTTTTCATTACCATATTGTATTTTAGTCTTGTTTTGACATTTGATATAATTGTGCATCATCAATGCAGACCCTTCACCTTGAAAAACAAATGATTCAGATTGCATTGGTGATTTAATCGTATTCACCTGAGAATAACAAGGCAGCTAATCCTGTTATCCCTTCAATTTCAATCTCATTCTCACTTTGCTTGCAACGGGCACCTGACATTTGTGTACACAGATGCACAGGACATACACATACTGTATATAAGCATGCGTCAGATTGAAGGAGTAATTGAGCAGTTGTGCCATCACAGCGGCTGTTGCGAAGTCCATGTACATATTACAAATCATTTATGAGCACCCTGTATGTGAAGTCATTTTAAATAATCCCCTCAGTCTGTACCATCGGCCTCCATTCCTCATGTAGATGCACTAATGTCTTTCAAAAGCATGTGGATTGTTTTTGTGACTCGTGGCGAAATACATATTTCTTTTCCTCTCGCTCTCCCCAACCTTTCATGCCACGGCGGCACGTAATTTTGTCACCTAATAGAGTTTGTGTTACTCCAGGCTATCTGGAATTCTGTTCTGGACTGAATATCTTTTGTCTGGCATGACGATCTAAACCCATCGGTTTGGAGAATCTAAGCAGAGTGTTTGGATAAAAGACCCCAGCGTGCATGTGGCTATTTCTCTCTGCCCAACTCCATTTTCCATTCTTTCTCTATTGGCACGTCTCTGTTTACTCTGAGCCTCGATTGATATGTGCCCGCTGATCACATTGATTGTGTTTTTCCAAATGAATTTGCCAGCACAGAATGCAGTGTTATTCGGTGAAAAGGAAGAGCTATTACTGCCAACCTAAAGTGGAAACATCCAACAGATGACGGAATACTGAACTCTGTAGTGGGGCTGATTGATGGGATTTTCAATGACAGATGCAGATATCTATTTGGGATGATATGATGCAGATATACTCTATACATCATACATTTTAATGAGAACAAATATTTCTGAAATTAAATTCACACATGTGTGCATGAACTCAAAATTCACTCTGTATTTATAAAGCGCTTTTATTCTAAGTGTCTTCCAAATGGCTAATTAAAACACAAGTGATTCTTTCAATGTTAGATATCGAAAGACAGGCCAAGCGGGCAGATGCTGCTAATCTCAAATATTGCCTATTAATCCCAAAATAATCACATGTCTGTACACAATGTAAATAAAGTGGATGACCAAACTGTTTGTTTTAATGGCTGAAGCAGATGGCCGATATAATGCAAATATGCACAAAACACAATTGAATAATGCAAATGAGATGTACAGGCCGATATTTGACTAAATTGGCGTTGGCATTGGTCCTAGTGGTCGCTCTGTTGATTGACAAAAGTGTTCCTGTGTCAGTTCCAAAATCTGCCAACAGCCTTGTCAATGGCTAATTATTATTATTATTATTTCTTTTACAAATGGATCAATATGACATTTATTTGGTCGTTTGGTGATGGGTGGCATCAACCAATAAACTGTCCACTTGGTCGATTAAAAAATAAAAGTTCCCTTTGTGTCAGTTCCAAAATAGTTGCTTAAATTTGCTTTAAATTGTATTACACTATAACTATGTGCAAGGAGGAGGTGAGAACCGGCTTGACAATAAATAATAGTTTAATAATAATAAACACACACATGACGGACATGTCCGTAAACGATCTCTCTCTCCCGCACCATCCTCTGCGATCAGCCTTTATCCCTCTCTTGGGCCCCGCCATCCGCCCTGCCACATTCCTCCCTCGTTCTTTCAGGCTGGGGAGCCCCCGGCCTGACGTACATCCCCCCCCCCCCCCTTCCCTGGGGAGGGGCGCGCCTTCCACGCCGTCTGCCGGCAGGTCATCCCCGTCTGCCTGGACGAGGGAAGGGAAACAGAAATCATTAAAATGTGGGGGGGTACTACCTGTAAAAGTGTAGTACCCCCCAAAAAACACTACAATTTAAAAGAGAGGGAAAAGGCCAACGCAGAGCGGCAGTGAGAGAGAGATGGAAAAAAAAAAGACACTTTCTCGCCGGTTCTCCGATACGCCGTAGCTTGTTCCTCGGCCACTCCTCCACCCTCTAACGGACGATAGCCGCGCCTCTCCGGGTGGATCGGAGGCAGTCCTCCAACCCCTGGAGGATGGAATGCCCCGCTGCGTTCTCATTGAGCCGAAGGGGTCTCCCCTGCCCCTGGCAGCGGTTCTCCCACTCCAGGTGGTTGGCAGTGAGCCTCTCCCCGCTCGCGGTTGGCGGTCTCATACCCCGCCACGTTTCAGCGGCTGGTAGAGGACTCCTCCGCCCCTGGCAACGGCCCTGACCGCTCCAGGCGGTCGGCTAGGAGCCACTTCTCCCCTCACGGTCGGCGGCTGTTCCTCCGCTTCCAGGCGGCTGGGATCCTCGTCCCCCGGCAGATGGCCGCGGCTGCTCCGTTGGGGTGGATGGTAGTGGCGAGAACTCTACTACGGCATATCCCTCCTCCTTCCCGGGTTTCTGCACCAGTGTAACAAGGAATTTAGATGGGCAAGGAGGAGGCGAGAACCGACTTGACAATAAATAATAGTTTAATAATAAACTTAAAACAAAATACTCAAACACACACATGACGGACATGTCCATAAACGATCTCTCTCTCCCGCACCATCCTCTGCGATCGACCTTTATCCCTCTCGGAGGCTTGATTAGCCTAATACGGGATCGGGTGTGTATCATCACAACCCGGCCCCGCCCTCCGCCCTGCCACATACCCAAATCTGTATTTTAACAGCCATATATCATTCTCTAGAATCGGTATTGATTGGCATTGGTCAATAGGATCTGCTTGTTGATTAACAAAAATAATTCAGTTTCAAAATCGTTGCTTTTATTAGTTTTATTATGTATTGCACTACATTGCCTAATATCGGCCATATAATCAGTCTCGAGATATCTGTATTGATTGGCAGGGTTCTCTCCTTCATTGAATTGTTTCTGTCAAAATTTCAGGCTTTGAAGTCTGAACCTCCAAGACTAACAGGCAAATTATGGAAAGCGTTTTCAATGTACTTATGGACAAAGTTTGCTTCCGGTGTAGTTTATGTCCTGTTTGAATAACTCTTGATACTAGGAAATAAACTGGACTTGTTTGCCTTCATATTCCTTAAGATTACGCAAATCATTAAGAGCCTGATTAAAGGAAAACAACATCTTTTATGGAGTAGGAAACAAATCTTCAATATCACAGTCCCAACTCAGTAATGTGGTCTATTCATGGGTACAGCCAGAATTATAACTAGTCCTATAGAAATAAGATGTTCATAAAATTAAGTTTAGTCTGATTTCACATTGCACCAGATGATGAAAAACACCTCATGTCCAATGTAGTCGGACATTGGGGCGGCTGTGGCTTGAGTGGTGGTGGTGTAGTGGGCTAAAGCACATAACTGTTAATCGGAAGGTTGCTGGTTCCCAACAGCCACCACCATTGTGTCCTGGTGCAAGGCACTTAACTCCAGGTTGCTCCGGGGGGGATTGTCCCTGTAATAAGTGCTCTGTAAGTTGCTTTGGATAAAAGTGTCTGCCAAATGCATAAATGTAAATGTAAATGCGGCTCAGGTGGTAGAGTGGGTTGTCCACTAATCGCAGGGTTGGCAGTTCGATTCCTGGCCCACATAACTCCACATGCCGAAGTGTCCTTGGGCAAGACACTGAACCCCCAAGTTGCTCCCAATGGCAGGCTAGCGCCTTGCATGTATGAGTGTGAATGTGTGTGTGAATAGGATGCAGTGTAAAGCGCTTTGGTAACCTCTAAAGTTAAAAAAGGCACTATATAAGTGCAGACCATTTACCATTTAGTCATGAAATGCAATTAAAGGAATATTCCGGGTTCAAGTTCAAGGCTCATTCGACACAAGTAGGAACAAGTAACGTAGAAATGAATGTTTGTGTAAATCAGCATTACAGTACATCACAATTTGCTGTCCATTCAGCACAAAATTGTTGCTTTAAATTGGATCATAAATCGGCATTATTTCTGCCATTTATTGGTCTCTAGATATCGATATCATCATCGGCCATTGAAAATCCCATATCAGTGCATTCTTCCTCTTGTACTGCCTTCTGAATACACAAACCATTCTGTCGCCAAGTTCCCACTTGGTACAGAGCAGTCAGCCAAGCCACTACACACAGCGAACATGAGAGAGCATGTGTGCGCCGATACCCATGTGCACGATCGCGCGAGAGAAGGAGAGAAAGACCGTTCCATCATCCATTAAACTCCTGCAGCTCTGAGCGGTCGTTCCCTCCTCCTACGAGAAAGAGAGAGAGAGCTAGAGGGGGAGTCACACTACAGCCAAGAGAGGAGAGGAGACCACGAGAAGAAGAGGAGAAAAACGCGCCATCTCTTGTTATACCCTCTCGGCAGGAGAAAGCAGGTGGGCAGGAGGCAAATCTGTCCATCTTTTTCTCTTCAATATCCTCGTTCAGACTTTCTTTGCTTTTCTCCCTCAAACGGAGGAGTTTGGGGAGAGAGAGGGGGCATTTTGAGAGGCAAGGATGGTCAACAACCTGACCGAATGCGAGGAGGTAGAAGGGGCTGCGAACAGCCAGGGTGAGTAAAGGAATTTCTCGCTGTAACCTCAGTCTACAATAATACACAGCTTGTGTGCACACACACACACCCACTCAGATTGGAGGGAGAATACGAACGGTGAGTTCTGCTGTTGCTGGCTACGACAGGTCCTCTCTTGTCCTACTGCATGGCTGCTGTGAGTGGAATAGTAATGGGCTATTTTAGTTATGTGAGTGTGTGCCTGTACCAACCCACACTGTGTGTGTTCAAGCGTGGTACACTAATGCAAAGAGCTGTGGTGGATGGAGAAACTCTCTTTACAGCGACGTATCAAGCGTCTATGAACTCTTATGATGTTGCACACCATTTTACTCTTTCTTGGCTTCTCTCACTATATTTACCTTTCTCTAAGAGATGCGTTCAGAGCTCTGGGTCTTATAGTGCTTTTTAGTGAAAGAAAATGTATAATTGTATTGTATTTTAGTCTTAAACTGCCACTAGAGCTAGATATAGATCAAAACTTATGTCTGAGGATTTTTCAGCCTTTTGGTGTTGTTTGATGAATATTTGTATATTTCGATAGTTTATTCATTGTCTTTCAGGAGCACAATCATCACAATCATTTAGTGAACCTGAATATTCAATATAAAGGTGTGCCTTTTGGATCAGTATAATCCCTGTTTAAAAAAGTTTTAATATTTTATTTTATTAAATATATTTAGTATATTTATTAAACATTCCTGTAAATAAAACTTTAATATTTTAATTTATTTTTCAAATACATTTATTATTATTATTATTATTATTATTACTATTATATTAAATACCTATTCAAAAAACTTATATTTTTATTTTATATTATTTAATATTTTTGTATTAAATAAATTTATTTATTATGTATAAATGTATTATTTTTAATAAACATTTATTTTACATTATTTATATTATTTTACATCGTTCATTCGTTTGTTTTTTTGGTCACTTAAAGGACTTTAATCAGGAGTCTTCAGTATAATCCCTGAATTTCCTAGATTTGTATTTTATTTTATCTATACACTCATTATTATTTATATTAAAAAAATTCTGTACAAAAATATTTTTTATCTTATTTTATTTGTAAGATCCATTGATTATTATTTATTTATAAAATCAGTAAAAAAAAAAATAGATATATAATTAATTTAAGATTGTATTACATTTATTAATTGTATATTTTTATATAAAATAAATTAATTATCATTTATTAATGTATATGCATTTACAATGTATTATTTAAATAAATATTTATCATATATTATTTATAATATTTTATATTATTTTGTGTCATGTTCTGACCTGTCATTATGAGGTAGCGTTCAATGCTGTGACTTTAGCGTCATATAAAATCATCTATCAGGTCAGCATCTCATAAATCCCATCGCTGTCACAGTAACGATGTCATTCAAAGGTTTGCTTCTCCCATTCTACAGCTGTGAACGTAAACATTTTAATCGCATTTAAATTTCACTCAATTCTATGCCGTTTTATTGGACCTGACTATTTGATACGCGTATCTAACAGGCATCAGGAGCTGTTGGCGTGGGTTTTTAACTCTGTGGCTTTGATCTTATCAGTAGGCGGTTTTCACACACTACATATATCACACACACACACAGTTGTGTCACGCAAATCAGATTAGAGGTCTGCAGTTTGCGTGTGTGTGTTCAAAATGTGTCTTTCCTTTTTGAGTATGAGTTGTTAGTCCATATACAGTATATATATATATATATATATATATATATATATATATATATATATATGCATATCCTTTGCTAACTATTCATGATTATATGGTTAATTGCATTTTATTATTGCCATTTATATTTATATTTTATCGTTATCAGAACAGACCTGCGACCCATTTTTGGGTCACGATTCACCAGTTTAGTCTACATTAAAAGTGTAAACTCTTGCTTCCACAGACTTGTACCTTTTGGGTGTGTATATATATATATATATATATATATATATATATATATATATATATATATAATGTTGTATAAACTTGAAGCCAAGAGCAAAATCAGTTCCAGGTAAATACTTTACCCTCACAGCAGTGCAGTGTCGCTGTCCATGGTGCTGAAACCAGTCGGACAGCAGTGCTATCAGTCAGCCTTGTCTGCCGCTGTCCAGGGTCCTGATTTATCCCTTTCATTACAAACTGAGGAGGATTATCAGGAGATTTAGTTGAGCGTCGCACTGGCCCGCTACACTAAGATGAAAGGCATCCGTCCTCCTGATGGATCCTGCGTCATTCACTCCAGCATATTCATGAGATGCTGCCCCGTTAATTATTCGTAGAAGACTTCATCCCTGCCTTGACAGAGAAGGAAACAACATATATTTTAAATGTGTAGTCTGTGTTCAATAGAAGTTAAGATCAATTATCAGCACTTGCGGCACAGTGTTGATTTCCACAAAAGATTCTTTGACAGGTTTATTTAAAATAAAAGCAAGTTACAGCGTGGTTACAGTGTGACATTGTCTAATGGTAGTGAATGGGGGCCAATCTATAAACATTCAAATACACACTGTGTTAAAAGTATGGCCAAAAGATGTAAAATATTTAGGTGTTAATATGACTGTAGCGTGATGAAATTGCATAATAAGCTTTTAAATGTCTATCCAATATTACAACCTCGTTGCCATGACAACAAAAAACTACAACCCCGGTATTGGATATAACTTGGCACAGATAATGTTATAAAGGGATTTTATCAAACTAAAATCATGTTAACATGAATAATGTTTGCATCTTGTGGCTATACTTTTGAAACAATGTGTATTTTATTGTTTATTGACTTGCTTTGTGCCTCACTGTAATCACTTCATATAGTGTTCAAGGGATGCGTCGAAATTATGTTTTGCGATAGTCAACATTATGCCACAAAAGCTATTGATTGAGCTCGGCTAAATTCAATTAGAAAATTATAATGTGATTTGCACAACATTCGAGGTATGAACTTTGCATATTGATTTCTTTGATGGCCGCTCATAGTACTCTGTAAAATTCAATTAAAAGAAATCCTCAGCTGGGAGGGATGCTCACATGGACTCCTACTGTGATACTGCAGTCAGCCTTAACTAAAACATTATTAAACACCGTTTCCAGAGGTTGCAAATGGCAGTGAGGAAACAAGGAACTGACTGAGAAATGGAAAGTAAAAGCAAGAGAAGTCCGTTCACTGAGCGTCTGACATGTAATACACACAGACTTCTAAAGCACTTCCTCAGTCTTGAAAGCTCTAATCTGATTGGCTGGTTTGATGGAAGTTCAGCGAGATAGGGCACGCATGTTTTTCAACCAGTCTACCTGTAAATAGTCACGTGGACACAATAGGTCATCTGGGTACAGTTGGAATACTGTTTCATGAACACTGCATATTTGGACATTCAACTTAATGGACATAATACATAGGAAATAACGTATATTAGGACTCATTAGGTATGGTTCCTTTGGGGAGTAAATGGTGCAATATTTCAGTTAAGATGCAGTTAAATAGGCGATATGATGTTGGTTGTTAACTAGTCGTGTTTATGGAAATGCATTTAACGTTGGGGATGGTTTGCACTTCTTCTCAGTGTTATTGCCATAGTTACCACAATCGCAGCAGAGCAGCTTACTGCATTGCTCACCACCAAGGCCAAGATCATGTGCATGTGTTTCAAGAGTGAGGCTCTAATTGGATGTACCGCTCTCAGCATGAGATCATTTCAGATTTGAGCAGATTCTTGCAATGGATTTGTTTACACAGACCTTTTTATTAAGATATTTTAGTAACGTATTCTTTTTTATGAAATACCACTAATCAACAACCATCCAGTGAACACTCTGATTTAAAGGGATAGTTCACCCATAAATGAACCCTCAAGCCACCCTAGGTGTATATGGCTTACTACTTTCAGCCAAACACATTCGGAGTTATATTAAAAAGTATTCTGGCTCTTCCCAGCTTTATAATGGGAGTGAATGGTACCTTAGATTTTGAAACCCAAAAAAGCGCATTCATCCATTATAAAAGTAATCCATACGGCACCAGGGGGTTAATAAAGGCCTTACGAAGCGGTGCAATTTTGTAAGAAAAATATCCACATTTATAACTTTATAAACTATAATCACTGGCTTCCGGTAACGGCGCTTACGTTACGTCATACGCCGGAACTCGACTCTCTCGTGAACGTGGATATTTTAACAGCAACAGTTCTTGGTTCATTTCGAGTAGGACATGGCGAAATGATTGACTTAATAATAATAATAATAATAATAATAATAATAATAATAATAATATAATTGATCAATTGTCACACATTATACATACATTTCTGCATATATACAGTGAAATATTTTTTTCTTCACATATCCCAGCTAAGCTGGGGTCAGAGTGCAGGGTCAGCCATGATACGGCGTCCCTGGAGCAGATAGGGTCAAGGGCCTTGCTCAAGGGCCCAACAGTGGCATCTTGGCGGTGTTGGGGCTTGAACCCCCGACCTTTTGGTCAGTAACCCAGAGCCTCAACCGCTGAGCCTTGGATTCAGAAGAACTGGCTCATTGGAGTCAAAATGTGCACTTCCAGAAGAAAATCTATTTTAAACGGAGCAAATGATTTTAACCTTTTACATTTCAAGATTATGATATGAATCACTCTCATCATTAGAACAAGAGACTATAAAGTGTTCGCTACAGTTGTGTAAGGCGCAGATGTAATTTAAAGCTTTAAATGTCACAGAGCCCGTGTCTAATTGTTAGCTTACTGTGAGGTCTTCAGCATTAATACTGTGCGGTCATAAACACCCACGTTTTTTCTCTCTCCCCCTGCTTCTGCTTTTGATATAAATCCATCACTTTAGTTCAACAATGCCATTACAACATCAAAGATGATTGTTCATATTGTGTTTCGGGATTTTAGCTTAGCAAAATTAGCTTCCAGTTTGCTCTCAAACAGTATTGAGTTAGTTTGGAAAGAGCTTTTGGAAGATTTCAGGACAGGATTGATTCATAGCTTGTCTTGAGGGTGAATCCTGACAACATGTTGTTTACTTAAAGAGACAGATCACTCCAAAAAAAAAAAAGGGGAAATTCTGTCATCATTTTCTCACCCTCATGTTATACCAACCTGTGTGATTTTCTTTCATCTGTAGAATGTCAAGTTGAGATATAAACTTAACATTAGGGTTCGAATCCCTAACCCATGATATTAGCAATAGTAATAGTGATACTTGCCTTAGCAAACACTAAAATATCACTAAAATAACCCACCTGCATCTCTGTGGATGCACATGAACACATACTTCCAAGAACTGTTTTTCCTTTGATGGTGAAATGCAGAAGGAGCTAATACTCATTTCCATGGTTACCTATGGATGGAGGAACACCAGTGTATCTGGAGTCTATCCTGGCTCACTGTTGCAGTAGAAAACAAAGTCTTCCCAGCACCCCAAGTTGATTAAGAAGAAAGCATTTTAGCAGATGGTTTTGGGTAAGAATTTACAAGGCGTTTCCCCACACTGCAAAAATCATTTGCACACTTTTTTTTTTTTTTTTTGTCTTGTTTTCCAGTAAAAAGTATATATTTGGTAACACTTTCAACAAGGTTCGCTTTGTTAACAATAGTAAATCAGGCCCGTAGACAGGGTGGTTCGAACGACCCCCCTGTCAAAGGTCCAGAATCTGTGAGCAAGGTAAAGTTAGTTTGACGGTCGACATTCGTTTTCGCGCCATTCTCACTATCCAGCTGGATGTCGTTGGCCTCACTGATTTAGCGCGGTAAAGTTTGACGTTCCATATTCAGGTTCGCAGATGTAAGGGACCGTCTGAAAACTCCCCTCACTACGCTAAAACATATGAGATGTCCACTCATTCATTCAATTCACGTGCAAGTTATATATGAAAAAAAACTGTAAAAATACATTTTCACATTCAGAATGTTCTTATAACTTCCCAGAGGACAGACAGACACACTACAGGTGAGATTGTTACAATATGATCAATTATACAATTACAGTAATCAATTATTTTTAAAGGAAAAATCACTAAAATTCACCAACATATTTTCTAATTTTAAAATTTTTGTCTTAATTTTAGTGATTAAGTAGTAAGTAGTCTTTCTATCCTCTAAAATCGATTACTGTACTTATATAATTGATCATATTGTAATAATCTCACCTGTAGTGTGTCTGTCTGTCCTCTGGGAAGTGATAAGAACATTCTGAATGTGAACATTGATTTTACAGTTTTTTTCCCCCCATGTATAACTTGTGAATTGAATGAATGAGTAGACATCTCATATGTTTTAGCGTAGTGAGTGGAGTTTTCAGACGGTCCCTTACATCTGCGAAACCGAATATGGAACGTCAAACTTCCCCGCGCTAAATCAGTGAGGCCAACGACATCCAGCTGGATAGTGAGTATGGCGCGAAAATAGCAGGAGAGACGGAAGAGAAAGCAGACAGCAGCGTTATTGTCGCAGAATATTGAACATATGTTCAAAAAGTCTGACAAACGGTACGGGTCTTATACTTGGTAAGCAATTTGACAACATTGTTGTAAATATTTTCAATGCATCAAAAAAGCGTGCTCGTTAAGATACCAGCAGACAAGCTAATCCAGCACAAATTAGTGCATAAAAAGTCACCAAAATGTATTTGAACCTCATAATTAAATTTAAAATGAGGGGGAAACTACAAAAATTTCCACTTTTTGAAAAAAGAACCCCCCCTTTCCACTAGGCTGGTTATGGGCCTGTAAATTCATTGGGTACTATTAACTAACAATGAGCAATATTTTGCAACAGCATTTTTGTTTTTCCTGGTTTATGTTCCTTTATTAAAATACTACTGTACATTATTCATGTTCATAATGCATTAACTAATGCTGACATATACAGCTTTTGTTCTGAAAAACATATTAGTGTATTTGTAGAAATTGACATTAACCAAGATTGATAAATGCTGTAAAAGTATTGTTCAGTGTTTGTTTTTTTATTCAAATTAAAACATTAGCAAATAGTTTTTTTTTTAGTTTTATTTAAGTATAAACCTCACGAAATTAAGTTTGATTTGTGGGTACCACGTTAAAATAATGTTCTATTCACAAACATTGTTGAATGCATTAGAAATCATTAACAAGCAATGAACAATATATTTTGTTTACATCAGCTAAATTATGAAAATACAATTCTTTTTTACAATTACACAACTTTTAATTTAAAAATATGTTAGTTTATGTAAAATTTATATTATTGAAGATTAGTGTTGTAGAAGTATTGTTTATTGTTAATACATGTTTACTAATGTTATTGAATACTAATGTTAACGAACATTATGGTGATTTATGATTAAAACAAGAAAATATCTGGGGTCTGCGTAGCTCAGCAAGTATTGACGCTGACTATCACCGTGAGTTTGAATCCAGGGCGTGCTGAGTGACTCCAGACAGGTCTCCTGAGCAACCAAATTGTCCCGGTTGCTAGGGAGGGTAGAGTCACATGGGGTAACCTCCTCATGGTCACGATTAGTAGTTCTTGCTCTCAATGGGGCATGTGGTGAGTTGTGTGTGGATCGTGGAGAGTAGCATGAGCCTCCACATGCTGTGAGTCTCCTTAGCAACCAAATTGGGCCGGTTGCTAGGGAGGGTTGAGTCACATGGGGTAACCTCCTCATGGTCACGATTAGTAGTTCTCGCTCTCAATGGGGCGTGTGGTGAGTTGTGTGTGGATCGTGGAGAGTAGCATGAGCCTCCACATGCTGTGAGTCTCCTTAGCAACCAAATTGGGCCGGTTGCTAGGGAGGGTTGAGTCACATGGGGTAACCTCCTCGTGGTGGTGTTTAGTGGTTCTCTCAATGGGGCGTGTGGTGAGTTGTGTGTGGATCGTGGAGAGTAGAATGAGCCTCCACATGCTCTGAGTCTCCGCGGTGTCATGCACAACGTGCCACGTTAAGATGCGGGATTGACGGTCTGAAGGCAACTGAGACTTGTCCACCGCCACCCGTATTGAGGTGAGAAACTGCGCCACCATGAGGACCTACTAAGTAGTGGGAATTGGGCATTCCAAATTGGGGAGAAAAGAGAATAAATAACAAATCAAGAAAAAAACTATCAGCCACTGTGGTCAAATAACCTTAATTGAAGATATGTAATCTGAAAACAAGTCATGTATTATATGTCATTTGACGTTTCAAGTAAACACATCTTGTTTTACCAGACTAAAATACTGACAAGGCTTCGATAAGGCCATATTTTGTCATAAAAAGATTTAATGCAAATTAACTGCTGGTCATTTTTACTGCCTGATCTAATGAAATTTACGGGAACAAGGCAACATATTTGCAAAACAAAATGAAGTGTCTTATTACATGTTTGGCTGCAGTTTCCCAGTGAAATGTCCAGCAGGGGGCGCCAAAAACAAGTTAAATAAATTTGTAAGCAGACAAGGTTGAATATATTTAATGAGTAAAATATACATCCCTAACATAAAACTATAGCCTAAATCTAACCAATAGTGTCCTACAAGTTAAAGGAGAGGTGAGCAAAACAGACATCCTTACCTTAAGCCAACACCTAAACTTAACCGATGTCATTTTGTGTTGCTTTTAAAGGGATAGTTCACCCAAACATGAAAATTCTCTTATCATTTTCGCTCCAAAAGCGATCTTGTCGATTTGGAAGACATTCATTTAACAGCTGATGTTGTACGGATGAAGTTTATGCTGACTGTCTGTGATTCTTGGACCTTCAAAAGTGAAATCACCATTCACTTGCATTTTAAGGACCTTCTGAGCTAGAGATATTTTTCTATTTTTCTTCAAATGTGTTTTGGTGAAGACAGTCATTACCATGCAAGATAATCACATTGGAAAAAGTTTGTAAATGTAGGTGGGTCTGTAATACAAGCATTAAAATGTAGGTTTTGATATTATAACAAGCAGTGTGTGAGTAATGGTGCATATTAAGTGTTTATAAAGTCATAATCAGCAGCTGTACTCGTGATTTGTGTGAAAGTGAATGAAACGCACAGTTGTTGTAGCTCCTCTAGTGTTCATTTCACCAGGAAACTGCAGAAAAACGTAGAAAGTGGCACATAAAAGTCAGTTTGCAAAAATGTAGTTAAGTAACGTTCATTTTATGAGACTAGGCTGCATTTTGCAATACATTTAAAGTTTTCTCACTTTCTTTCTTTATGATTTTAATTCATTTTTATTTTTGCACATCACGCTCTCTCAAGCGTCTTCTCTCAAACTAGACCACAGTTATTCCTGTTGTTCAAAGGCTTCATGAGCTGCAATCATTTTTAGAAGGTAACAGTTTTAGTAAATGATGTTTTGCAGTGCTGTGGTGGCATGGCGACTAGACGCAGTGTTGAACAATAATGTTGTGTTTTATCTCTCTGTGCTCAGTCCCTCTTTTCAATGTGTGTTTGCCATAAATGATAAATATGTGTTTGTACGTGTTTACTGTCCCAAAAGTGTTGGGGGTGGATATCTGTGTGCGTGTAATTGGCCAGAAGTGTGCTGGTGATTTCACTGGTGTGTGTGTGTGTGTGTGTGTGTGTGTGTGTGTGTGTGTGTGTGTGTGATTGAATTAGGCTTGCATAGCTAATTATATTTTCACATACTTTCTTTGTATTGGCGTTAGCCAAGGGAACTGTTGCATCCGTTATTTTGTCAGGTTTATGTGTCAATATCTGTGTTTGCATTATTGCTGCAAATTAGCGAGTGTGATGCGCAGTTTCACAAGCAACTGGCACTCTTGCGATGGTTTTGATGAACGCCACTCATAAGCGGTTTTTAATATAATTTCAGATTTTGTGAAGCATTGGTTACGTCGAGATGTCTTTGACTGTGACATGATGATTTGGTTGTATTTTTAATGGGTGAAACTCTGCTTTTAAAGGAACAGTTTATCTAAATAGAAAAATTCTGTCATTTATTCACCCTCATGTCATTCGAAACTCAATTCACTTTTTTGTTTTTTGTGAGGAAGAGGCCGAAAAGTCTTTGCTTTAGCAGCATGTCCCTTAAGTGAAATTTTTTTTAAATATATGTTATACTTTTTACATTTTAAGTGTATTTTAGTATTTTAAACTATATTAAGTATTATAAGTATTACATTAATGCCATTGTCAATTTATCTGCCATTTATTTTGTTTATGCGTTTTTTTTATTTATTTATTTTATGAATGGATTTGGCTGATGCTTTTATCCAAAGTGTCTGTGCATTCAAACTATAACATGTATCAGGTCATACATTACCTGGGAATCAAAGACATTAGCATTGCTAGGGCTATTCCCTACCATCTGCGCTAATTCATACAGTACTGCCATATAAGCGTGTTTACATGCATGTTCCAACACCATTATGCTTTGTAAGCCAACAATGTGTAAGGTTAAATGTGTAATGTTAACACTGTAAACAGTTTTCCAAAAATGATTGGCCAACCTATTCTAGTAGAATGAACGTTACTATAACAAAAAATTTGGCAAACTGACTTTTTCATGCTTTTTAACGCTTGTATTACAGAACAACCTAGACTTACTCTCTTATTCCAATATGATTAGCTTGTGCGGTCGCTCACCTGATCGAGTGTTGGACTTTGGACTCAGTAGACTGCGGTTCGAGCCCAACTATATTCACAAGCTGACACGTGAGATAAAAGTGTCATAGAAGCGAAATGTCACAAAATCGCATTTTCTTTTGGGACAATTCGGTTTTGGTTAGTGTAAGGATGTCTGTTTTTTTTACCTCTCATTTGCCTTTAGGGCTGTGTTGGTTAGGTATGTTTTACCTTATTATAACCTCCATTTAATATTCCATTTATTAATAAAACCTTGTCTGATTTCGACACCATTTCACTCACTTTTGGCGCCCCCTGCTGGAAATTTTACTGGAATACTGCAGCAAACGTGTAATAAGGCACGTCATTGAGTTTAGCAAAAATGTTGCCATGGTAATGTAATTTTCATGAGATCAGGCTCACATCGATTTTTGCCCATTACTCTGATTTTGCTCTTACCCGCTTATCCAGTATGCCCAGTTGTTGTGAGCATTATTGTTTGTTTTTCCATCAAAAGCCAAGAAAAATCTGATGATTTCAAACCTCATATAAACATGATATTCTTGTGTTGTCTGATTTTTTTCATTAAGCTGATTTTTGATTGTTATCAGTGTATTGGTGTGCATGTAAATGTGCTCAGTGAAAATATTTGACGATATTGTTGTCTTTTTTTTTTTTTCTCTCTGCATCCTTTAAAAATTTGACAGCATTCAAAGATAGCCACGGCTTTCCGGAATCCACAGCATACAAGGATAAAACGGTCACTGAGAGACGATTTGGTGATGCACGGGAAAACGCCATCCCCACCTCGAAACAGCAGATTCCAAAATAGCCGCGTCTAAATCTGTACGAGGAGTTTGTTATTGGTGCTGTATGGGAACAGTGTTGGGAAGGACAGGGTTGAAGCTGCTGGAGGAGAATAAAGGAATGCTGGGTAATTGGCGTGACACAGATCCATTACATCACATCGTTCACATGTGAGAATTCAGATGACTATAAATAGACACATTTATGTAGAAATTTGATTTACATTGTTGGCACAAACACTATCTTGAAAATGTACCATGATAAAACCATGCAATTATTTAAATACTTCATAGAGTTAGGGAAATATGGGTATTTCAAAGTATCTGAACATTTTACCTCACAATACTCAAAGTTTGGCTATTCTAACTCCAAAAATCGATATTTTTCTACAATACATTTAGTAAAAAAAGAGATTGAGCACCATTGCACAGCCAATGGCCGGTCTGGTTGAATATGCTTAACATGCATTCGTTTTTTAAATAATTGAGATGTGGCGCAAATGACTGAAGTTCAGCCATGCAACTCAATGTTGCAATCAAAATGGGTACTTTGAGCCTGTTATCTGTTAGCCAATTGACTTGCTCACATGTGACATGTTAAGCCAATCGCCTGGCATGGTGTAGGCTGATTGGACCGTGGACTTGTAATAGGGTAGCTAATCAACTTGCATCTCTCTCTTTTTCTGACATTTAAATTGCTCAATTTTGTAGATAAGCCGGTTTCACTGCAGCATGCTGCAAGAGTTTCTCTGAAACCCACCTCCACCCCAGCTCCACCGATCTAAATCAGCTACATGGGGATTGTTTGTAATGGCTTTTTGAGCAATAGCATGTCATACATGCTCAGTGCAGCATGTCTTGTGTTTTATTTTTAAGAACAGACAATAGTTTCAATAAATAAAAATAAAATAAAATTTTGTAAAGCAAAATCAATAAAGCAAAAATATTCACGACCCTCGGCGGGGGGTTGACGATATAACCATATATAGCAATATTTATTAAGGTGATTATCGATTAAATATATTTTTTACATATCGCCCAGCCCTACCGTCTACCCACGTGTTTACTTAGAAAAACAACTGAAAAACAGCACATGCGGACAAATTAAAAAAAATACAAATAAATGAATGGCGAATATAAGTATTGCAATATTAACATATTCTGATCCAGATTTTGAAATATTGTCATTTTGCCCTGTCCCTTCTGATTTTAACCTATAGTACCCTAGGAGCAGCATTTGCAACCCCATGCCACCCCGATAGATGCAGGGTGGTGTGGGGTGGCAAATGCCAGCCTAAGAAAAAGCATTGCCACCCCAGCATAAGTATCCAAAAGCATTAAATATAAATAAGTATATTATCATTGATTTTGAGATTGTGTAGGTGTTTATTCATGTCAAACTGCCTAAACTCTCACCGAATGCACAAATGATTGCAGGACCCATTGATTGTTTACAGCAGCAGCCGATCACATCATCGACCAATTGCCTCCTTGCTATTGCAGCGTGTGGACAGTATTTGGGCTCTCGCGGGTTGATGAGCTTATTTCCTCAACAACAATGACCACATGGACAAATATGTGGGAAGAAAGTGGTAAAAGATGAATTTCTCAGTTGTTTCCAAGTATTCACTGAATGATTATTAGATGCATCGCCGTCAGTTTAGGGTGGAGACAGGTGAGACGTTTCATCAGGTTTGTGTAAAATCCAGATGTAACATCTCCAGTAGTTGGAGTTTGTATTTCATCTGTGTGTGTGTTTTGACTGGCGATCCGGTGGTGGAATGTGTTATTTTCAATGTTATGATAAGTGTTCATTGCAGCCATTATCAGTGTCATTTAGTGTCAGCAGTTTTGCCACAGCTTGCGCTCTTTTCGGTGTCCCCCATTGGGATTGCCTTCTCGGCCATAGTGTGTGTGTGTGTGTGTGTGTGTGTGTGTGTGTGTGTGTGTGTGTGTGTGTGTGTGTGTGTGTGTGTGTGTATCTTCCTCTACCACTCTCTTAATCGCTCGCAGGTGTGTGGTATCCAGGTGACCTGATTGTTGATGGGTCGCACTGGTGCGTAGTGTGTTTCCTTCCTATACAAACTGAGTGTTTCATGGCTAGGTTGTGTGATGGGAGACGGTTGTTCATCAACTGTGTCATCTCGGTCACAGGCGCTCAGGCGCATTCCGGGTTCCCGCTGCTGGAGCGGAGAGTTTGTGGTTGTCGATGTCTGAATTTCGGAGTTTGCTGTTCTTCCATACACAGAACTGTCTGTGTTTCCTTAACTCTCGCCTCCCTGCATCTTTTATTGCATTTTTATTTTTAAAGTGTAACATCCATACACTGACGTACAGATGCAATCTTGTTTTATTCAAATAAAAAAGAAATATTTGTGCTAATTAGAATCCAAAACCTCTAAAAACTAGTTACTACTAGATCAATCAGTCAAGTTCTTAATCAAAGTGCTCATCTATGTGTTCATCTACTGATTAACAAAATCCCAAGGCTGATAGTTGCATATGTAGAAATGAAATTACCATATTATGTAATGTTTATTTGGGTGCTTGGACATTTAAAAAAATCTTTTACTGTGCATAACATAATTAATACTCATGAGTTTTGCTGCACTGCCTCCCAGAGTACAATTTTCTGTACAGTTTGTTTTCATTTAGACCTAACTTTGTGTTAATCTTCACTTTCAAATGGATTATTCCAGCTGTTACAAAGGTGATAGGCCTACAGGACATTATTAGCAGAATAACATGGGATATGCATGCATTTTCCATCCATGAGTAGTTGGGTACACCTAACAAAGGAGGTGATGTTTAGTCCAGATTGCCGGTAGAATTTGTTGACGTGTTTAATAGACAATGTCTTGGTGCTCTGGACATTGAAATGTTGTTACTTATTTTTTATTATGCAAAAATAGATATATTTTTTTAACGCTGGCAAATCAGTATCAAAATGGTTACTATGTGTGGTTCCTTTGGACATGCAGTTGTATCACAAATTCATGAACATTTATAATTTGATAGTGACTCCATATTAATGAACTAGTACTTGTTGCAGTGAAGCTTGGTACCTTAATCCATAATACACCCATACTACTCATGGGTGCTCGCTTTAGTGTTGCCACCCCACATATTCTGCATGCCACCCCATAAACAACATTTTAGATCCACCCCTGCCTAAGAGTAGCATGCAAATTCCATTGTTTGCTAGTATGGTAATTATTCAGCTCCATGGTGTATACTGTATCAAAGTACCATGATATTGCCATTTGATACCATCACTACACCTTCATAAATTCACAGAATTACCACCTCTTCAGGCACTACTACACCATTGGGCATTGGCCATAACCCTTATAAAACTTCAAAAATGTATATCTATAGAGTACTCTGTAATGTTTCACAAAAACATTTGTCTAAAGATGGCTATTTATATCTTCAGCTTTAGTGTGTCAATAGGAAATATACATTTTATACTCACAAACGTTACTTTTGCTAATAGAATAGGGAACAGGGAGCCCTGTAACAGATGGCATGGCCCTCACAGAGGTGTGTTAAAGGATTTTAAATGCACTTTGCAGTTCTTTGCCTCCATGTCACATTTATAACTTAATTATTAATATATATTATTAATTGGTTCATTGATGCCAGTTCAGCTGCTGTCCTTCCTTGGACCATTGTTCCTGCTTCCAACACATGAAATTTCAAGAAATAACTAATATATCCCACCCCTTGACAGGTGCCACTGTAAGAAGATAATAAATGTTATTCACTTCACCTTTCAGTGGTTAAATTGTTGTGGCTGATTAGTGTGTATATATACTCTGTGCATATATACATTGGCAGCCAAAAGTTTGGAATAATGTACAGATTTTGCTCTTATGGAAAGAAATTGTTATTTGTAGTCACCAAAGTGGCATTCAACTGATCAAAATGTATATTAAGGACATTATTAATGTGAAAAATTACTATTACAATTTGAAAAACAATTTCAGATCTTCTTAAACTATTTCAAAGAGTTCTCGTCAAAAAATCCTCCACATGTGGCAATGACAGCTTGGCAGATCCTTGCCATTCTAGCTGCCAGTTTGTCCAGATACTCAGGTGACCTTTCACCCCACACTTCCTGTAGCACTTGCCATAGATGTGTCTGTCTTGTCGGGCACTTCTCACGCATCTTACAGTCCAGCTGATCCCACAAAAGCTCAATGGGGTTCAGATCCGTAACACTCTTTTCCAATTATCTGTTGTCCAATGTCTGTGTTTCTTTGCCCACTCAAACCTTTCAAAAGTGTCTTTTCCTTTGCCATTCTTCCCATAAGACCTCCTGAGTCTTCTCTTTACTGTTGTACATGAAACTGGTGTTGAGCGGGTAGAATTCAATGAAGCTGTCAGCGGAGGACATGTGAGGCGTCTATTTCTCAAACTAGAGACTCTGATGTTGGATCGGAGGGTGCGGGCTTGGGCCATTCCCCCCAGAAATGTCCAGGAACTTGTAAAAGCCTTGGTGGAAGAGTGGCGTAACATCTCCCAGCAAGAACTGGCAAATCTGGTGCAGTCCTTGAGGAGGAGATGCACTGCAGTACTTAATGCAGCTGGTGGCCACACCAGATACTGACTGTTACTTTTGATTTTGCCAACCCCCCCTTTGTTCAGGGACACATTATTCCATTTCTGTTCGTCACATGTCTAAAACTTGTTCAGTTTATGTTTTAGTTGTTGAATTATTTTATGTTCATACAAATATTTACACACAACGTTTGCTGAAAATAAAAGCAGTTGAAAGTGAGAGGCGTTTATTTCCTTGCTGATCTTGAATGCTTCTTGAATGATTCTGGAGTGTATTCCCTGCTTGACTAATGTCTGGATCGGTAAGGTGCGAGATGGCATTGTGGAGAAACACCGGTTGGGACAGTGGCGTGTTGTTCTTTACTAGTGCCACAAACAGCAAATGACCCTCTGTGACGCATTATACCTGTCTGAAAGATTCCGTTGTGGTCTGGGAAAAATGTTTCCCTGGTTATGTCATCCTCCAGGTATATACTTTCCGGCTCCATCTGAAGACAGAAACAACATTAGCGAGTGAGTTAGCTAAACTCTAGCAAGCTTGCTCTACTAATCAAAACTGTCTAGTTAATAACTTCACCTTAAAAATAGCCTCTAGCCGGTCCCTAGAGATCTCTCCTGCCATCATGGTCAGTCGTTTTGCACCATGGTGCGAACTGAAATGCAGGAGGTCGTCCATGTTTGTTTCTTTGCGTGTCTTGCTCACGCCGACTTAATAGACCTAGAGATGATGTACTGTCACGACAGGCTGCACTACACCTCAACCCGTCCCCCTCCCAAGTTATCATTATAGACTAGTCCATCTACCTTGGGTAAAATGGAAGAAATGCCAATAATTACCCAATTGTGTGCCAGTGGTGGCACACGTGTCAATTGTTTCAAGCCCCTACAGCCTTTTAAAATACTCCTGAGCGTTCATGCACTAATAAGCAGACAGTTTCCCAACGCCAGACGAATGGTGACAAATTGCAATACGCAAACATTTCAAAATAGAAAATTTATGAAAAGTCATTCATTTAAAAAAAATATATCTGAAGTCACAGTTTCGAAAAAGTTAAATGTAAGAAAAAGAGAGAAATGAGCAATTATCCATTTATGAAGTAACCGGAAAAAGATTAAAAAAAAAAAAAATTTAATTAATTTTTCTATTTTTGCATTTGTGTTGGAATGTTCTGAAAATTTAACTGCGAATTATTACACGGACCGTAGACAACCTTATATGTCACTGACCCAAAGACCCTAAAATTGTTTTGGCGAATGCAATATTCCTTTGTCTTGATATAATGCATTTTGAAAAGTACATTTGTGGGGGCGGGACAAATCAAATGGCTCATCGCCTTTGTTTAAATTGCTAATAGCCTTTCGTTTACGTCACATTCTGTCAAAACAAATGTTTTTATTATTATTATTATTATTATTATTATTATTATTATTATTATTAGGGGAAAGGGGCATTCTAATTCTAGTTCTAATTGGATTTGAACAAACCCCTAACCGAAAGTCTTTACCGTTATTGCTATGGACATGCATGGCACCTCAAATTGCATGTCTTGTTTTAGGACAGGTGTGCAACAGATTCACAATAAAACGGCCAAAAAAAAAAAAAAGCCCTCTGGTAAAGAGTGTCAACATCAAATGAATCCGTTCTGTAGTGGTCACTAATCCTTTTAGTTCTGCACGGACATCTGATCCCCACCTGCCCGTCGCGCTCCGATCAGATACAACACTTCCAAATCCCAAATCATTTTCACTCTGCACTCCTGAACAAATGACACTGGCATTGGATCTGTACGGCAGTGTAGCCCATACATGGACGGGGTGTTTTTACAGCCATGAATTGATCCGTGAACATTTGAGCATGTGTAAGTTAACATTTCACTAGACTGGCATCTATTATTCACTAACAAAAAAGGTTGTTTTTGAGTACTTTGGAGCACCATATAAAACCCATGGCATACGAATACAGACATGATTCAGTATTATAGTATATATCAAAGTAAAGGCTATTACCTTTGATACCTGAATCATAGTTCCTCCACAATTACTTTTATAGCTGTTACCTGAGATTAATTTTACCGTGTCTGCTTTAATGTTGCAGGTTTGTATTTGAGTAGATAAAACAGGTTCTAGATCAGTTTGGCTGGTCAGCGTCTAATCTGATCTCGCGCTGGTTCTGACCTCCGTGCTCCTGTGGCCCGAAGCTCATTTCATGGACTGTCATCATTAATCTCCCAATGGAAGGTGACCAGAGAAAGCCAGGTGGAGAGAGAGATGGGGAACAAATAATGATTGCATTTCTTCACCATTGTGTCCGTTTCATTGCTCAGTATGCAACCTACTGTATTTGTAGTGCTACAGAATGTTTAATCATTTCAATACATTTCTATATTTTGGCATTGAATGAAATGTTAGCAAGCTTCCTATCTACATACTATTGGACTCACTAAATCTGATTGGCCACAAATAGAGTCTAAAGCATAAAGAAAATAAAGCCATATATATATATATATATATATATATATATATATATATATATATATATATATATATATATATATATACTGTATATATATATATATATATATATATATATATATATATATATATATATATATATATATACTGTATATATACACACACATGCATGCATGCATATGCATGCGCATGCAAATATTAACAACGTACAAATGCTACCATGGTAAATAAATTATATGCAATTTAAATAAAATATATTTTTTAACATTGTCCACTTTGTCTAAGAAATACTATTAATTTTGTTTTAGCAAGGGCTTAATTGTCGTGAAAAAAGTCACATTGAAAAAAAACTTAATGATTGTTAATAATTAACTATTTAAATAATATGTTATTGTTTTTCACATTATGATAATAAGGACATTTTTAACCTTACAATATAGAAAATTATGTGAAAAACAAATACTAAATTTAAATGTTACCAGGTGTTTATTTTCGCTTGCATTGTAGTAAAATTTTATTTAAAAAAATTCCACATTGCAATAATGAGAATTAGGTTGAAAAAGTGCTTTTTTTTTTTTGCTAATTTCAAGTTGAAAAAAAAAAGATTTTTTTTTTTTTTTCCGCATTCGAATATTGTGTGAAATGTGCTTAATTGTCTTGAAAATAATGTCATATTGTAAAATTAAATCATAATTGTGGTAAATAATTTAAATATTATAATTGTTTTTTTTCTTGCATTATTGTAAATAGTAAATGTTTCACTTTGTAGTATTGAGAATTAGAGAGAAATGTGCTTAATTATCATGAAAATAACAATCACAATCCAAAAAAATATAATTCTTGTAATACTATTTGATTAATACTCTACTGGTTTTTTTTTTTCTCCTAATTTTAATATACAAAACATTTTCCACATTACAATAATGAAGATTAGGGGCTTAAATATGCTAAATTGTCTCAAAAATAATGGCAAAAAATTATAATGGTCTTTATTTGCTCTTGCAAATTAGTCATATTTGAAATATATGCTGTAGCTGTGAACAGAAATGTTACGCCACACTAACTGAAGTGTGAAATCCATTTTCACAAGTCTTAAGTTTTCAATGTGGATTGGCAAATGCATAAACTCTTCGTCTGGCAAACGAGTGTGTTTGTGTTTTCTTTTGGCAGACCTCTCCTCCTCCGACCGCCTTCTCGCTCGTAAAGAGGTATAGCCTTCAACTTCCTGCTCAGTCAGTTGCCATAGCAACATGACTCTGCATTCCTCTTTACCTGCTGTTTTTATCAATTCACGCTTCAAGTGCTCACTCTGCATCGCCTGCTCGATCTCTGCTTGAGTCTCTTTCTGACATCGGCAAGACACCAGAAAAACTCACCGGAACTGCCTTTTTAAGACTCGTTTCATATATTTCAGAATTTTTATTTTTTTTTTCCCCTTGTGGTCCTTTTTTTGCTCCAAAAACAATGTGTTTTCATTTTAAAACGGAGCATTTTATTTGAACAGTATAAATGTTTTTTGACCAGAGCTTTAGCCAATCAACTTGACGCTCACCAACTCACTCAACCCTTCATTTAGATATCTTCGACTCCTGCAAGGTTTGTTTGCACTAGCACTCATCAGTCTGTAATCAAGCACGCTCCTGTGGCATTATTGTCCCTCTAACTCACTTGCAAGCAATTAAAAACCCCCTTGATTCGCACAAGCACTGGGTGACCGCTTATAAACCATAATTGGTCTTACTCTAACTTTCTGCTAGGATTCATGCCCACTGTACCTCTGAGTGACTACAAAGGACATTTGAGGATTGCAGACATTAACGATGACCATCTGTCACGCCTCGTATGTGGAGTCCCTCGTCTGAGGAGCGGCGACCTGTCAGCGCTGACAGAGGATTCGTGGTGAGCTTTTAAGGGCTTGAAACCGCTCTGATTGCTGCTTCAATACGCAAGGATCCAAGAGAGCTCGAGATAATGAGAATATAAATGAGAAGTGGCGTGTGTGTGCGATACAAATGAAGGCTTGAGGACACACACTTATCCGTGGTAAAAATGCACATATTTGTGTTAATTAAAGAGGACACGCACTCAACATGTGCGGTACATGCAAACACACTAATACACACTCTATATGTTCTGTAATCCATAATGGAATATGAACTGTAAGCCACTCTTTAGGTTATGAGCTAATGCGCAAAGATGTGAGCTGTGGCTCTCAGCTGCACGGATCACATGAGGTTAGCGTAGACCGCTTGACCCCACGGGCGGTTTCCATGCGTGTTCTCACGTGTTACTGTTCGTGTGTGTACATTAGCTTTACCTGACCTGGCCTGTGGCGTAGATTGTGCTCGCTGGGTATTCTGGGGAGAGTTGTCTCTCTAAAATGTCTACATCTTTAGCCGAATACTTCTGATGCACTCTCTGTGAAAGGTCTTCATTGGCTAAAAGAAATGCATGCTCTCTGATGGCGTTACTAGCTTGCAATGCCCTAGTTTCACAATTAGGTTATTCATTGTGGCTGGTTTTGTCCAGTGCTAATAACCTTTTTTTTCTTTTTTTTTTCCATATAACTGACATCAGTGCTGTTTTTTAAGGCAAGCTTTACTATTATCATCGCTTAGATATAGTAGTAATACTTGATAGTAAATTATATTACATTATGTAACTTGTCCTGTACTGATTGTGTTATGGACATGAATGATAGGTCCAATCATGTGGCTTGTTGAAGAGTGGTGTGATTACTTTTCAAACTTACTTTTTTTCTTGGTGGATGATAAAACAGGATAAAAAAAGAATACTTTATACTTACACTGCACCAGAGTCACATCTAGACACCAGAATATCCGAGAGGTTGGGCTCTTTTGATTTTGGCTAGTACCTAGCAACCACCAAAAACACCATGACAACCACTCCTTGGTATGCCCTAAGAACCACACATACCGTTCTAGCAACTACCTAGAACACCCTGGCAACTACATAGTTATGCTGTAGGAACCTACATAGCAACACCCTAACAACCACTCAGAACTCCCTAACAACCACCTATTAATTCCATAGGAACTTCCCAGAACACCATAGCAACCATCAACAGGTTACTAACAGGTTAACCTAAAACCACAAAGAACACCCTTGGAAACCACATTGTAATGCCCTAGGAACCACCCAGACCAGCATAACAAACAGCAACATAGCAACCTCCTAGCAACACCCTAACAACCACCCAGAACACACTAGCATCCACCTAGTAATGCCCCAGGAACCACCCAGACCAGCATAACAACCAGCAACATAGCAACCTCCTAGCAACACCCTAACAACCACCCAGAACACCCTAGCATCCACCTAGTAATGCCCCAGGAACCACCCAGACCAGCATAACAACCAGCAACACCTTAACATCCACTCAGAACACACTAGAAACCACCTAGAATGCCCTGGTTACCACACATCACCAAAGCAACACCTTAAATACCACACAGAACTCCCTAACAACCACCTAATTATGCTCTAAGAACTACTCAGAACACCCTAGTAACCACCTATAATGCTGTAGGTACCATCCAGGCAGCCAAAGCAACACCCTAACCACCTACAGTAATAACGCTCTAAGAAACAACCAGACCACCATAGCAACCACCCAGAGTACTCTGGCAACCACCTATTAATACTGTAGGAACCACCCAGATCACCATAGCAACCACCCAGAATACTCTGGCAACCACCTATTAATACTGTAGGAACCACCCAGATCACCATAGCAACCACTTACCTATACCACTGTTACAATCACTCAGGACACCTAGTAATGCTCTAGGAACCTCCCAGACCACCACAGTAACCAGCAACACCCTAAAAACCACTCAGAACACCAAAGCAACCACCTAATAATGTCATGGCATCCAGCCACAACACTCTAGCCGCATTGTGGCGTCTAGTTATAAATACCAGTAGAAATATAAAGTATTCATGATGTCATTTCAGATAAGTAGAAAATGTATGGCTTGTGTTTTTCAGGCATATTTCACAGCAGTATTTAGGAGGGGGACAATTTGAAGTATGTTGTTTAATTTCTATGGCATGACTACACATGTAAATCCCTAAATGAACCTTTGATTGCATAAAAGGATCCAAGCTAAAACCAGCAGTGTCTTGTAGACTTATCAGATGCGAGACAGAGAAATGGTTAAAAAAAAAACAGAGTGAGAGAGAATGTCGAAGCTGAGCTGCTTGGTTGCCAGATCCCCCCCAACACTAGCACACATCACTAAGTAGGTCAGGCTGAGCCTCTATGGTGAGACACAGAGCTAAAGAATGTGCTGTGTTTGAAACTTGGCATCTTAATGCGACTGATTTATCTCTGAGACAGTCATTAGTGGTCTACCCTATTCCTTTACAGTTGTGTTGCCATTTATTAAGTTTGGATATGTTCAGAATAGCATTCTAACATACTACTCTGTAAATGGACATAGTACATTTGTGAAAATACATTTTATAAATTTTTTACTCGAAATATTTGATCCGACTGAATTTTACAATTTGTATTTTTTTTACAGAAAGCACTCGTGCAATGTATGGTCATTAGACATATCATGTACCCAACCACACTACACTAGAAGTAAAAGCTTTCCTCCACACCTGTGACATTTCTGTATATAGTGTCACCCTTAAAAGCATATGGAGCGCATCGGCCATCGGGAAACATCCATTATTGTTACACCACCTTTCCAACAATGAAACCAACTACTTTGTTCTGTTTATTTTTAGCATGTTTTTGTCAACATCGGAAGATTGAGATTATTTGGCTGCACAAGACAGTTTATCTGAGAGAGTCATGTGTTATCTTTTCCAATTCACCCACCGTGATACTTCTCAACACAAACATCTGAGGCCAAATGGAGCTTGGGAAATTATGGAAAGACAGTCTTATCAAAGAGCTTCTGGGTTGTAATTTATGCATCTGTAAATATTTGGACACATAGCAAGCATCACTAATACAATAAAAACAATAAGGAGGGACCCAAGCAATCATAGAAACTCTTCACTTGTAACCACCTAGAACACCATAGCAACTCCATAGCAACACACTCAATCACTCAGAACACTTTAGCAACCACAGAGAAGCATTCTGACAACCACCTACACATTGCAAAAATGAGCAAATGCAAAAAAAAAAGAAGAAAGAAGCCTTTAGGGTAAGAAATAAACTTAATTCAAGACATTCTCTGAAATTAGTCTTATCTTGTAATTTGGTAAGAAAATGCAAAACTAGTTAAATAAATAGGAGGAAAAGAAAATGTACATAATACACTGATTTAAAGTTAAATATAAAATATAAGAAAATAAATAAAAACATTTAAATGCAACATCATGTATTAATCCACTTCAACCTATTCAATGATCTATTCAAAAGCCGCAGAATAAAAATATGTTTTAAAAGAAGATTTAAAAATGGTTAGTGATGAAGCTGACCTCACCTGGAAAGGAAGATTAGGACCTATCACAGAAAAGGCTCGGTCACCCTTGGATATATAGCAGCAACGAGGAACCTTCAATTGAAGTTAATTAGAAGACCTGTGGGGGGTAGGGGTGTAGGTCACTGACATATTGGGGCGCAAGACCAGATAGTGCCTTGTAGACAAAAATCTGAATTTGTAATCATCTCTGATTTTCACTGGAAGCCAGTGTAGAGATGCTAAAACCAGGGAAACGTGATCCCTCTTTTTTGACCCTGTTAAAAGCCTAGCTGCTGCATTTTGAACAAGCTGAAGGCGGGATAATGCAGTTTGGGGCATACCAATGTACAGTGAGTTGCAATAGTCTAACCTTAATGAAATAAGTGAGTGCATCACAATTTCCATATCTTTATGGGAAAGGCATTTATTTTATTTTAGCAATAGATCTCAGGTGGAAAAAGCTACCCTTGACAACAGCACTGATCTTCTTATTGAAAAGTAATGGTGAGTCTAAAATCACCCCAAGACTCCTCACATGATCTTGGGGTGCCAGGCCAGGCCAGGTAAAGGAGGACATGGAGAAACCTAAAATCAGAACTTCAGATTTGCTTTCATTTAATTGAAAGAAATTGCTTCCCAGTCAATGTTTAATATCTCTGAAGCAATTTAGGGCATTCTCAGATGAACAATTCTTGTCTACACTCACTGGGAAATAAAATTGAGAATCGTCGGCATAACAGTAGATAAGATATGCTGTACTTATTAAAAATGGAGTGCAGAGGAACCATATACAGTGAAAATAACAAGGGTCCTAAGATTGACCCTTGAGGGACACCACACTGTAATAGAGCCGAGGTAGAAGAAAGATTACCTAAATTCACGGAGAACATCCATTCTTTTAAATAGGAGGATAACAACTGGAGGGTCATCACCTGGATGCCAACCATACATTCTAGATGATTGAGGAGAATATTATGGTCGATTGTGTCAAACACGGCACCGAGATCTAATAAAACTAAGACGAAAGGTGAACCTGAGTCCATGGAGAGTAAAATCATTACTCACCATCAACAATGCAGATTCTTTGCTGTGCAAGTATCTGAAACCAGACTGAAATGTACCAAAAATGTTAAATGTATATAGATAGGATCTAGATAATGATAGGATCTGGAAATGAAAGGCAGTTTGGAGATTGGTCTGTAATTGTTGTGCATTGCCGGATCCAAATAAGGTTTTTTTTTTAACAAAGGATGTAGAATTGCATGTTTAAAACTACTTTGAACAACTCCTTGCTAATGAGCTGTTCATTATAACTGTCACACTGGAACTGATAGTCATGAAAACTTCTTTAAAAAGGCGTGGAGATAGAAAATCCAGCTTGTAACTGGAACACTTCATTTTGGAGACTACATCTGCTAACTGTTCTGATGTAACTGGTTGAAAGTGAGTCGGGAGCTGGACGGGGAAGGTATTAGTGGTTGATCAAATTGTGAAGGTAAAATCGCACCTTTAATCTGCTCGACTTTAAGATGTGTAAAACATTTTCACAGTTCTCATGGGTGGCATCCAGAAAAGCATTTTTAGTTGGGTTCAAAACGGAATCAATTGTTTTGAACAAAGTTTTTGGTCGATTTGCGTTATCAGAGATTAATGTAGAGAAAAAAATAGCTTTCGCCTCCTTTACAGCTCTTGGATAGTTAAACACTCCTTTTAAAATATCATAAGAGACCTGAAGCTTGTCTCTTTTCCACTTGCGCTCAGCTTTTCTGCCCTCTTGTCTGAGAGCGCGGGTGATGTCATTTAGCCAAGGCTGTGAAACACCCTTAACTCTCCTTGGCTTGAGGTGAGCGATGTTAGCAAGTGCACAAGTACAAGACTTATTAAAAGCTTCAACCAATGTTTCAGTGTCGAGTCAAGCTAAGACATCATCTGTAAAATGTGTTAGATAAAATTCTGAAAAAAGATTAGCAGTAGACGAGTGAATGGACCGGGAGTAGTGTAAGGGCTGAGAAAAAGTTGGCAGAGGACAAGTGGATATTGAATAATGGTCAGAAATGCCAATATCTAAGACCTTAAATTTGGACACAAAGACCATACGATAACACCAGATCTAATGTACGACCCATATTGTGAGTAGGACCAGTGGCATGTCGTACAAAATTTAAAGTCTCAGTGAGGGAGATAAAATCATTTACCAGCGGTTTCAATGGACCGCATACGTGAGTATTAAAATCTCAAGAATCAGGACCTATCCTGAATCTGTCAGTCTATCACCATGTGACACCAGTCCAGAGAGAACAGGACATTAATAATGTAATAAATTACTATTACAATTTGAAAAAAATGTTCAGAACTTCTTAAACTACTTCAAAGAGTTCTCATCACAAAATCCTCCATGTGCAGCAATGACAGCTTTGCAGATCCTTGTTATTGTAGCTGTCAGTTTGTCCAGATACTCAGGTGACCTTTGACCCCACACTTCCTGTAGCACTTGCCATAGATGTGTCTGTCTTGTCGGGCACTTCTCACGCACCTTACAGTCCAGCTGATCCCACAAAAGCTCAATGGGGTTAAGATCCGTAACACTCTTTTCCAATTATCTGTTGTCCAATGTCTGTGTTTCTTTGCCCACTCGAACCTTTTCAAAAGTGGCTTTTTCTTTGCAATTCTCCCCATAAGACCTCCTGAGTCTTCTCTTTACTGTTGTACATGAAACTGGTGTTGAGCGGGTAGAATTCAATGAAGCCGTCAGCGGAGGACATGTGAGGCGTCTATTTATCAAACTAGAGACTCTGATGTACTTATCCTCTTGTTTAGTTGTACATCTGGTCTTCCACATCTCTTTCTGTCCTTGTTAGAGTCAGTTGTCATTTGTCTTTGAAAGACTGTAGTTACACCTTTGGCTGAAAGCTTCAATTTTTTGGCAATTTCAAGCACTGTATCACCTTCATTCCTCAAAACAATGATTGACTGACAAGTATCTAGAGAAAGCAGTTTATTTTTTGCCATTTTTGACCTAATATTGCATACTGTGGCAACTCAAAAACAAACAAAAAGACAATGTTCAGCTTCATTTAATGAACCAAATATCTTTCAGCTGTGTTTGATATAATGGCAAGTGATTCTCTAGCACCAAGTGATCAATTTATCATGATTACTTGAGGATAAGGTGTTGGAGTGATGCTGACTTTTTTCAAATAGTGATGGTGCTGTTTTTTACATCAGTAATGTCCTGACTATACTTTGTGATCAGTTGAATGCCACTTTGGGGAATTAAAGTAACAATTTCCTTCTGAAACAGCAAAATCTGTACATTATTCCAAACTTTTTTCCACCATTGTATGTTTAAACCAAAACAATAATAATGCTAATTATAGACAAATAGACTTAAAATTCTAAATATACTCTATTCTCTGAAAACAAGTCTTATTATACAACTTTGTCTGTGAAATGTGCAAATCTAGTTACATTTATAGACAGTAGGAAA